>CAOLHI010000617.1:0-572954 GCA_948474755.1 Ctenosaura bakeri
GGGAAAAATTACAGATACTGGTCAAGGCAGTTTGGGGAATTAGAGACACAGGATCTCAAATCTGTGTATTTCAACAGCATCTAATTCCTAAGGTAAGGTGTTTCTAAGAAGAATTACCTATGATAAAATCCCGAGCAATGCCAGGTAAATACACTATTGTGTGTATATACACATTCATATACATGGTCTGTAAAACATATCTGAATTTAAACATAAAGTTGGACATGGTAGATTTTTGCAAAGTTATACTCTTCTTCTAATATGATCTCATAGTAACCTTGATGACATTATATTTCCACACTTGTTTCAGCAATTCACTGGTGTCTTATAAATGTAATATGGAAAGTGGTCCTACGGAAATTGTCCATTCTTCCGGACTAAAGGTTTAAGACAGCAGTAACTTAATGGCTGATCTCTGTCCCTTAATGTGGATTATGCAGTACCTTGGCATAACACAAAATACAAACATGAGGGTTGGCAGGCAGACATTTGGGATAATTAGAGATCAGAAGGATGAGAGATTTTACTTCCGGTATGAGAGCTCAGCAAGGAAAACACTTCTTTACATATGCTGATTTACCTCAACAGATGCTGCCCTGTCTTCCTGAAACCATCATATAAACATTGCAAGACAGAGTATTTGTCTTGTAACGTGACTATCATATCCCACAATGGAAAAATAGCAGGAAAATTACATATAAACTTTTAGACATGTAAAGTTTGAGTGTTTCCATGAAAGAGTTCTAGAATAGATAAGCAGAATAGAAGTTGGCACCTAATGTGTTTCTTACATGCCTCCTCTAATTCAATTGTTCATCCGTGTATTCTTTATCCTATATTAATTAATTATTTTGTATTAATTATTACATTTTTTATATTTGCACAGTGTTGCAGTGGGAAACCTGGATCAGCCAAACAAATATAAAACAAATCTACCATTACGATACAGGAATCACATTCCAGGCATGTTTAAGTGCCCCATTGAATTAACTGTGACTGGATTGCACACTAAAAAAAGGAAACATAATGGGGTTTGTAACAGTTGCTTCAAAAGATCAGTGTACGTGTATCATCAGTAAAAAACCATGTGAGGAAATTATGGACATACATGTTTATATTTAAAAGTCAGTAAGGTAAAAATATATTGGTATGGAAAGCAACCAAATAATTAGAACGTAATGCAAAGCAAACTCTAATAATCTTGTGAAAAATTAACATGACATTAATACTTGCTATTTCCAATTTCACCAAAACAAGGATCAAAGTTTTTTTCCCCTTTTCATGCAGCAAAAATCAAAACACAAGAACCTTAATAACATATTGTATTGATTCTACCTATTTGCCAGCCATATTGTGTGGCAGAATACTTAAAAAAAAAAAATCAAAGATGTTAATGGGAACATTTTTGTTAATGGCCATGAAAATGGAGACAGAAAGCAAATGTTTTCTAAATATGCCCCATCTAAAATCTTGAAGGGGGTAAAAAGAAGAAGCAGTAAAGCACAATCCTCCCTGTCATCAACCTCCCTGCCAGTTTCCTAGAAGGGGAAAACCACCTGGAGTTATTGCAAGGGAAACAGTTATACACAAGCAATTTCTATTTCTAGTTATGTTGCGTATAGGAGGCATATTAAGCTATTTTCTCCCTTCAGTAGCAATGAATTCAGTACAAGTAATGAGTAATTTGGAGAAGATGAAGATAAAGGCTTTTTAAAAAGGCCCAAGGGGTATCTTTTGCCTTGAAACTATTTGGCAAACAGTTAGCAAGCCATCAGAAGCATTTTTTTATGAGCTAAAGATAAAAGTCATACTTATCACTGATAATTTAGTGGCAACCACACAGGGCAAAACTCTACTAGTCAGAAAAATTGCATTTCTTTTTCCTTCTGCAGTCTGAATACTGTGCGAATCACTCTACTGTTCCCAGAGGAACCACTACCAATATTGATTAGGTAATATAACATTGCAATATTAGCAAGCAAAGCCAATCCTCTCAATTAATCCATTTTCCTTTTTCTGCACTCTCAAATGTTTTGGGGCAAAAATAAATATGATCTACATATGAATAATTTAGGGCATTAGGAAGGTCTACAGTCAGCCCTCCATAGGATTTCATCTCCCAGAGATCCCCAGTTATTGTGGCCAAGGTTGAAGGGTTCTGGCAGTAACTCTGGGAATGACAGTCCACTCAAAGGTTGAGTGTGGTTATACCGGATACAACAGACTAGATACACCATGAGTTTTGACTATTCCTTCTTTTTAGGACTTCATGTCATAACAAAAGATTCTACCTGAACCTCAGGAAGAACTTCCTAATGGTCAGAGCTGTCCAGCAGTGGAATATGCTGCTCTGGAATGTGGTAGAGTCTCCTTCGTTGAAGATTGTTAAACAGAAACTGGATGGCTATCTGTTGAGAGTGCTTTGATGTGTGTTCCCTCCATTGCAGGGGGTTGGACTGGATGGCCCCTGAGGTCTCATCCAACTCTATGATTCTATGTTACCTCACATATCAAGTATCTGATTAAGCACAACCCAGAACATTAAAGATTGAAGACTAGAATAACTGTATTTTAAGTCTCATTATATAGGTTTTATTTACAATTGTTGGGTTGAAATGCTTACTGACTTATTGTTCTAACTCGAATTCTTTACCCCAAGAGTTCTTTACAACAAGAACATGCTCTCCATTTTTTGCTTTTATAAAAACTAAAAAAGAAGTATAGAATTGCCTCAAGTAATACTGATGTAATACATAAACGGACTTCACCAACTCTTAAGCCCTTTTCGCACCTTACCTTGATAGCGCGACGAACTAGAGCCCTCACGATATTGCCAATATCGCAAGAGGCCCAGTAGAGAGCCCCTTGCAGTCTGCACACGGTAGGGCATTCACGAGAGGGCATCAGTCCCCGCCCGGTGCCTTGTCTGCATGTCAGCGTCCTGGGCCATGCCCAGGTCCCGCCCTGTCCCTGCCCCACCGCCCCTGATTGGTCGGTGGTTTTTCTTTCTTTCTTTTATTGTTTCGTCGACTATCGTGCTAACGTTAGCACGATAGATCCTGCCAACAGGCTGTTTCATACTACATTGGTAACGTGCTAACAATAGCACTGGGTTTTTTAAAAGACCCGGGGACTGCTGTCATCTCGAATGTGAGTGGTGACGCAGCCCCAGGGTGACCTCTTGCGGCGACATGTCGTGCAGTGTTCCCTGCTGCGATGGGGGCAGCGGCCGGCCTCCTGCTGGGTGGAACATCCCATGGGAGTTGCTGCATAAGGGACAGGCAGCAGGGACTGCCCACACCCCGCCCACTCCCGGGTCCTTCCCGGAAGCACACCGGATGACGGCTCCGCAGGCCCTCTGGTCGCGTGACCGATGTGTGAAAGGGAGGTTATTTTTGCCTTTCAGGTGAAAATAAGAAAACGCACTATCAGCACTATCCGTGGCCGTGATAGCACCTGGTTGGCCAGAACATCATGAGGTACGGTGGCTCGTGAAGGGGGGAGGGAGCGTGCCTAATACGCTTTAAAAACGCCATGCGAAAAGGGCCTTAGTTTCAACTAAGTTCACCTGATTGCACTGCAGTCCAATCATCAGAACAGCAGCAAGAACTCTTTGCTAAACATACCTTGCT
Organism: Ctenosaura bakeri; assembly: GCA_948474755.1. NCBI lineage: Eukaryota > Metazoa > Chordata > Lepidosauria > Squamata > Iguanidae > Ctenosaura > Ctenosaura bakeri. Next base: position 3,633 of record CAOLHI010000617.1, read on the forward strand.
AACTTCTTTCAAAGCTCGTTTGCAAACTTCGTATTTTGGTGAGTCTTTAGGTGTTTTCTGGCAAATAGTCTGAAACACAATGTGAAACCATTTAGAAGTATGCAGAAATTTTAGATAAATCATTAGAAAGATCACAAGTATTTTATTTCCTACGGTAAATCTAAAATATATTACAGTTCTTCAAAGGTCTACATTGTTGCTCCAGGAAAGCAGCATATTTTGGTTCCTCTAAAGTGCATGTACTGATTTCTTTCAGGAGTACCATTTATTTGAATGATAAACAGAAGCTCTAAATCCATGCTTCCCATCCTTTGACCCTCCAGATGTTTTGGATTCCTTTTGCAGGATCCCTGACAACACTCATGCTGTCTGAGACTTTTGGGAATTGAAGTCCAAAACATACAGAGAATCAGAGACTGAGAACCACTACTCTGGAAAAGAAGAACAATTAACTTTGATCTGTCACTCCCAATGAGGCATCCCTTAAATCCATTTTCAGTTATATTTGGGCATCTCTTCTCCTTCTTTTCTTTCCCAGGTAGATTTTAAAAAAAATTTCTTATGATTTTGTTAGTGAAATATCTTGAGGACTTTTTAGCTATTTCGCTCAAACAGAAGATGAAATCCAAAGTTTTGGAGACGCACCATAAAAGTAAAAGGAGTCTGGTCATTAAATCAACATTTTTTAGACTTGCTTTCATAACTAAACTATGAAAACATAGTAGTACCAAAGCAAACATCCTGCACTGATAGGTTTCTAATGACAAGAGGCATGTATTATGCTTTTTTTTTTTAACTCTTTTTTTGTGAAAGAAGCCAAAACACCATAAAACTTTTCTCTGGTAATATGTTGTTTTTGCAGTCTGAATGCAATAAAGAGAATCATTATTCCTGAACTGTTGGCCAGAAAACACAATCAAAATTAATTACAATAAAATGGCCTTAATGAATAACAGAACTAGGGTAGTTTAGAGGCAGAAGACCCAAACTCATCTCCAAAGAAACTCAGTGGGTGGTCCTAAGCGATCCAGAGCATCTCACTTTAAATCCTGCAATTGTTTCTTACTTTATTGTTTTATAATTAGATTCCTGATTGATTTCCTTATTAAAACGTAAGCAGACACAGTAATAATGATCTACCTGAACCAGGCTTTAAGTGAAAAAAACAAGCATATTCAGTTGCTGATAACAACAAAGAATCTTGAGGTACACAAGAAAAATAAAATAAAACATGATCTGATAGACCAATATGTTGGTTTTCACAGTACCACAAAATCTCTGTTTTTCAGCAACAAACATCCACCTCTTAGGAAATCATTCCCTTGGTAGCAGTCTGTCACGGGCACATGTTAACACTGAATGGAAGTGGGTAAGAGCACGGTTATCTCCTGCTCTCCCCTTCCTTCTCTCTATCTCTTTCCTCACCCCTTCTCACATTCTTTTTAGCACCTCTTCCTCTCTGTTTCTCTCTGATACCTTCTTTTATTTCTTTATCTTCTAACATCCCCTTTATTTGCTCTAGCTCTCTGACATACCCTCTTTCCCAATATTAATAATTTACAACAGCAATAAAATCAATACACAGGAAGCCTTCTTAGAGAAACAAGGTGTTTTGCAAGGAAGAGAGACTGACAAGCCCTGTTCCCCCAGCCTCTTTCCTCCACCCAAAACCTTCCACAGTGTGAGGCATTTGGTGCTGGATGGTCAGGAAGACTATCTATGCTATCAGAACATAAGCAACCCCTGGTCATTGTGCCCATAATGCCATACTATGGGGAACTCCTGAAGCAAGGCATTTGCAGCCTCGCAGGCTCTGGAAAGCCATGTACTGTCCATTTCTCTGCTGCAGAATTACCAAAGCAGGAAAGCAAATGTAACACCTCTCCAGAGTAAGCCAGTGCCATACTCTGAAGAGACTACTCTGCTGAATCACAGCAGCTGGACTGGAGTAAGCAAGTCTCTCTCTGTTGTGGCAGCAGATGCCCTCTCAGTAAGGACGGGCTCTGATTCACCATCCCCATATTATACTGTAGTGTGGGAATTGTTCAGCCTTCCAGATGTTGTTGGATTGCACTTCTAAGCAGCCCTAGCCAGCAAAGAAAATGTTGAGGGATGCCAGAGCTGCAGTTCAACAACATCTGGTGGAACACATAACCTCCAGTACTGCAATAGGTGAACATATCCTCCTGCTTTATGACACGGTGCAAGATTAGGGCAAAATTAAGAATTTTTGTAATCAATGGGATTTTACTATGCCTATTGTCAGATAGATTATATTCTTATTTTTCCTCTTTTTTCCTGTTTGTTCAATACCGTTATTTCAAAATAATCTGGAGTTACAAATATCATGCTGAAAATTCCTCTTGGAAAAAGACTCCCAATGAAACCACATGTTAGGGAGGCATGGTTTAAGCTGATCTGGACTAATTTTTTTTTTTTTTTTGCAAGGGGAAGAGGGTGTTATCAGTTAAAATGCCTTGATTCCTTACTAGACTTTTTTAAAGTTAAACTACATGTCTCAAATTAACGTCTTCCCAAAGTTAAGTCAGTGTTTCTCCTATCTTCAGCCTAGCAGATTATTGATGAAATGTAACAATCTACGGGGTAGACCATAACTGGCATGACTTCTTCCATATGTTGCATTCTGGATGTCAGCTATTACAATTATTACATGAGTGTTATGGGTCAAACATAATCTCACCAAAGTTAGGAATCAGACCCAACAGGAAAGTAGCACCAGATATAAGAATAGACACAAAGCCAGAGTGTAGAAAAAGCAACAGCTGCCATCCTGTCCTCAGTTAGGATCAATGGTAACTATGCTGCTTATCTGCAAGTTTGTCTCCTCAAGCAATAATTCCCCCCCCCAAACCTGAACATGCATGAGATACATTAGTTTAAAGCCTTTCCAAATTAATGTGCACAATGTAATTTACAGTGGTGCCAAAATACCTTAACATTGTAATAGAAAAAATAAGTATTTCTCCTTATCAAAGCAGTTCAACTAAACTCTGGCCAACTCAATTGAAGAAAAAAAAGAGAAGTAGTAGTGATGGAATAGAACTGGTCAGCCCTCCAGTTTGGTGGGGGTTAGGGTGCAGAGCCCCTGAAAAGTGGAAAAACTGCACATATTGTAAGTTCTACAAACCATATTCAACACACAAAAAAGTACCTGTACTGGCGGGATGGCTGGGCCCAGCTATACATGCGTTCCTCTACTTGCTCACTCATGTGGGTGGCAGAAGGGATAGAATGGGTGAATAGGAGGAAGAAGAAAGAAGACACCCATATTTTCTCCCTACTGCCTCTGTGAGTGAGCAAATGTGTGTTTTCTCCCTCCTCCTATCTCAACTCATTCCTGCCCATGCAAGTGAGTGTATATATGTGCCCTCCCTCCTCCCATCCTATCCTCTTCATGCTGCCAGTCATGCAAGGGAGCAAATGCACATGCTCACCTTCCTCCCACCTCATCCCCTTCCCCTCCCACCTGCATGGGTAAGCAAACAAGTACACATGCCCTCCTCCCATCCCATCCCCTTTCACCAAGTAATCTGCAAATACTCAAAGCTGTAAATGCTAAACCCACAAATGTGGAGGGCCAATTGCAAAAGGTGGTTTCTAAAACCAGTTTTATGTATAAATAAAAATGGATACAATTACAGCAAACAAGGAGTCATAAGTACTTACATCCATCAGCAGTGGAAGTCGTGTAACCCTTTGCATTGGGAGAATAAGGAAAGAAATCATAGGTAAATTCCTACATTCTTCTTGGGACTCAATCCGTGACAGCACTTCCTTAAATGCCGGATTAGTAGCTCTGTGCAAAATTATAATAACAATAACAATGTTAAAGACAGTCTTAATTATGAATTAAATAACATGCTTGCCAAAACCAGAAAGGGCAACTATGAACAAACATATCTCAGCCTAGTAAGCTGAGATACAAGCCTTTGGCCCACAAGGACAGTCTCTTTTTTAAATAAAACAAACTAGGGTGCTTCAATAGACCTGTTTCACATTTTTGCAGTTTTAGACAGAAGAACAATCTATAGTAGGTAGGAGACTTCATGGCTTGTTCCTTCTCATAATAAAATCTTGTGCATTTGTATTTTTATGCTGAAACATGATTATCCAAACACAGTCACTGTACCCACTGCTGTTTCTACCTCATTTATCCATTTATCCATTTATCTACATTATCTTTCCTCTCCTGTTGTGGGGCAAATTAGTCATATCTTCAGTGAAAAGGTGAATGAGAACCCATGAAGGAATGAGTGGACGGTGCAGCATCTGCAGCTTAACTTAGTGTCTCAGAGCAGTTATATACACTGGTCTCCTCTGAAGATGAGCAACTTTGAATTATATATAACTACTCCCTCCAACACTCACGAATGACCCTTTTCCCTCAGTATACTTTGGAGTGAGGTGCTTTAAGTATCTACAAAGAGGGTATGTTCTATGTGGTTCCACAACTTTGGAATGCCCTCCAAAACACATCTGGCAAAATCAATGCATTGATTTCAGAGGGAATTTATTTTTTCAGCATGAGTCAAACTTCTTACTGGTCAACATCTTAAAGAGTGATGTTGCTTCTATATGTTTTGTAGCTTACTAGCTTCTCATTTGTTTTAATTGATACTAGTATCTATGTGTACTGTACTTGTATTAGTGTGATTCATTTTCTCCATGCCTTTTATACAACACCTTGGCATCAATTTGGATAAATGATGATTTATTTAAAATAAACAATAGCACTGAGTTCATCACTCAGACAGATGCAAGATCTCAGTCTGAATTTAATGTAGCCAATCTATTTTGGTTACTTTGACTGAATTAAGGATGGTATGAAGACACAAACATATGTATAATTATTTACATAAATCAGAAGTCAACCAATTATTATAGGAAATCCATATAATATTAGAATGGCTATTTTCAAATATAAATGGCAGTTTTTATCACTTACAGTAGCCTCTGGAGCGTTCGCTGCTGATATACTTCATTTGTGCAGTATTTCACATATGGATCAAAGGTTGATGTAGTATGTTTTTCTACAATATCACTGATGTCATCTATGAATATATTGTTCTGATGTCTTGCTTCAAGCTCTGTAAAGAACCTAGAAGATAACAAATTAAGAAGACACATTTCATTGTGTTCTGTTATCTGAAAGACTGGCTGTATAACCAAATACAAGCTTCTACACAGAGGAAACCTGGGAGTATCATAACAGAAAAGAGCCCCAGCCAATGTGTTTGTCAAGATGTTTGCACATATGCATTTATTTCAACAAAAAATGACTGGCTATAGTACAAAATATTAATTTCGTACAAAATATTAATTTTATATTAGAAAAATTGATAGTATTTGTAGACACACACACACACACACACACATATATATTAAATTCTATCCCAGCAATGTAGAATCTGATGGAATATCAATGTAGCTAGATCCTGCATGCTTTTACTGTGGCAAAAAAGACTTATACTTCAAGGCTGGAAAGATAAACATTCACTATTATTGCTTGATGGTTAGAATATTTTATTTTTTTAGTTATCCATGAACATGTATTTTGCAGAAGCCAACTTGGAAATGTGGTCAGCTTATATTGCTGTATACTGCCAGCCCACAGTCGTATCTTATGTATCTCCTTCCACATTTTTCTTTTCCTTCTCTTTCTCATTCTCTCTCTCCTGGCTTTTCTAGGTGCTTCAATATACATGCATCAGTATGCATGCTCATATTGATAAGAATAATACCATTTTAGATTTGTCTGTCAGCTAAAAAATAAGAGTATTATCCAACTGACAATAGTAACATTCCATTGGTTACAAGTTCTTCCAAGGTTCAGGTGCATTTTAAGTGAAAACAACTACTGCTATAGAATTTCTTGCTGACTGAGATCCTGCCTTAATTCTTCCAATATGTCCACAAAGTTTTAACTACTACCCACTACAATAACTTTTCTGGACCCACGTACAGAATGTTAATAAGGAGAAGTGTGTTTCTAGGTATAAATGGTGCCTGCTGGATTGGAGCAAATGAAAAAATGTTTTCAACTAACCCCTGGAAATCCCTGTATTGGCCAAAACATGCTAACATTAAAGAATAAATTAGTTTCTTCTGCAAAAGGCAGAACTATTGGACTACTTGCCTTTCTTAATACTGGAAAGTCAATGTATAACTATGCCTATTAAATTACGTGATATCTTCAGGGAATTATGCAATGCCTCTTTGTCTGCATGTGGATACTTTGACAAAGCTCTGTTTATGTCTGTGCAAATATATTTATCTGTTCCTATCATCTGAACGTTTATGCTGGTGCTTCCTAATATTGTAATATTATTTTGATAACATGCTTTTTTATTGTTGTAAAAAATTTTTTAAAAGCCTGTAGGAAGTAGAAATCAGGAGGGAAAGCATAACAGTTCATCTTGTTACTGAAGTAGTTTGGTGCTGCTAAACACTGGTAATGCATAGAGATCTTTATATTCAAAGATCAAAACTGAGCTGTATGGATTTCTTCCTTATAATGCGCCATAATATGAGGGGGGATTAAGAATTGTAAAATCTTCTATGGAACACTGGCTGTAAAATTATGTCTCAGGTTTCTTTAATAACACCAAATAATTCCTTTAAGTATGTTTCACTTGAAACTAAGGAGGCTATGAGATTATGCTTTATGACTCATTTCAGTATAAACTAAACTTTCTGAGAGTTTATTCTTTCCCTCTTTATCTCGTTAAAATAAATATCTGTCCACTCTCAAGAGATTCCATTAACCAATCTAAAATGTACATATAATTCCTTCACTCCAGCTAGTTAGAGAAAGTAGCTGACTTTTAATCAATTGCTCTTACCCATTGACAAAATGAGGTTTCTCTGAAAATATTCTGTTTTAATTTGGTTTCTCTTGCTGAAAGGCTTTTCCACAATCAATATGCTGATTTGCAAATTCTTTTCAATTAAGACTGAAGCAAGGGTCTCTTGCTGTTTCATTGATTCCAACAGAATCTAAAGGAAAAATATAACATTCTCCCAATCCTGTTGGGAAATTGAGCTTGGATACTGGTGTAAAATGTCTTCACAGCCACAAACCACTTGCTACAGTACTAAAACATGGAGCTTTCCTGCAACTGCAGTGTCTAACCAAGAGCTCAAGATTCCATCCAAGATTCTTGTATAGAAGTTGTTGCAGCCAGTTACAATCAATGCCACCATCATTTCATAGTAAGTCATCCGCGCTGTTAGGTACTTCCATTTCAGGTATCTTTAGCTCTGGAGCTAAAGGTAGTTGTGCAAGCAAATCAATTACAGATCCTGACCTTAGCACTCTTTCAGGTGACCAAATGAAAAAATGAGAATCTGAGTCCAATGCTTCCTCCTAGCTATATTCATATTCGTTCTATTTTATTTTGAGTCAATACCTGGTTCCTTTCTGACAAAAAAATACACAACTGCTTTTCGTTTCATTTATTCTTTTTAATAAGGAAACCTGATGTAGAGTAGTAGATAGAATTCTGATCACACCAGGAAGATCTGGGTTCCAAATCACTACTCAGTTATGAAACTTGCTTGTAAGCTTAGACCAGTCACTAGAACTTACCCTAACTTATCTCAAGAGTTTTCATGAGGGTAAAATGGTATATCACTACGAGTTTCTTGGAAGAGAGGTGGGCTAAAAGTGTAATAAATACTTCTTCCATGCAGACCCATCTCACTGCACAACAAGATTGAACACAGGCATGCAGAAGCAGAGAAAAAATCAGTCAAAAACAGCAACTATGAAACAGCAGATTGAGATTACCCATTGCCTGTTGTTTACATAGTTAAAATGCCAGTATTCAGTGCCCCACAACATAATTGAGTAAAGGTACAGGAGTGAGGAGTATGTATCTTTCCAAACTAGGGATCTAAACTTACCTATTTACTTGAGTATTTGTATATTGCTTAATGCAATCTCTAAGTAGTTTATATGAACATAAATTCCTAATGTAATACAAACAATTGGGGGAAAAATCTGTGTCTAGTTCTGGGCACCACAATTCAAGGAGGATATTGACAAGATGGAACGTGTCCAGAGGAGGGCGATTAAAATGGTGAAGGTTCTGGAAACCATGCCCTGTGAGGGCTGGCTTAGGGAGCTAGGTATGTTTAGCCTGATGAAAAGAAGGTTAAGAGGTGACATGATAGCCATGTTTAAATATTTGAAGGGATATCATGTTGAAGATGGAGCAAGAAGTTTTCTGCTGTTCCAAAGGCTAGGACACAGAGCAATGGATTCAAACTACAGGAAAAGAGATTTCACCTATGGTAAGAGCCATGGTAAGAGCCATTTAACATTGGAATATGGAGACTCAGAGTATGGTGGAATCATCTTCTTTGGAGACTCGATGGCCATTTGCTGGGGCTGCTTTGAGTGTATGTTCCTACATGGCAGGGGGCTGGACTTGATGGCCATTGTGGTCTCTTCCAACTCTTATGATTCCATGATTTCAATAATAACACAAAAAAGTCAGCAATTGTTATCTACTAGAGAAAGCCTGTATAAACTGGTATGTTTCTAATAGCCTTTCAAAGGTGAATACAGATCATGTAAGGGAGAGTGATCCAGGAGCAGGGATGCTACCACTGAGAGGGCTGACCTTCACGTTACATGATGTTATTCCACTGATTATGGCAGTAGCATACCTAGCATATCTGACAGTGCAGGTCAATACCCCCCACCCACCTAACAACAATGGAAGCAGGGTTGGTGAACTGTCAACGAAATCAGCAAGATGTTAGTGAGACTTCTTCACATACTTACTTCTAAGACTCTTCAAACTCACTGTGACATGAGAGACTGACTCCACCCTTGCCAAAGAATGTGGAACTCCCTGGGGGTCTACTCCCAGGCATTCAGAGTTCTCTGATAGGCATGGAAAAATGAGGGAAGGGAAACAGTATCTAACATGCTTAGGTGACCCAGAGAAGATGGTTGCCAAAAGGACTTGTGGTCTCTGCGGGCCATTTTACAATTACATTTTTGGACTCAAGATCAGAACCAAGTTGCATTTTATCACATATTTCCTTCACTGTTTCTTTATGTGTAGGAAATGTTCTTTTACAGTTCACAGGAGAATGAACAGCCTACTCATGAAAATGCCTAGAAGCTTTATTTAATGAAATTCTATATTTCTACCCAAATGAGAAAACTGCATGCATCTCTTAAGCATAAATGTTATTCAGAATGAAGCAGCACACATTAAGTAACAAGAAAGCAAATCTGAAATGCCCACTATTTTAAGTATGATTTTTTTTTCTCAATAGGATTTAAAATGAGTTCAAATTCTTTGTAACTGAATATGCTTTATAACTCCATGCATTGGATTAAATGATTAAATCATCAAACTAACTTCCAAGACCTTTGGTGAAATGCCATTCCCTTTTAAAATCCTCTTTTTTCTCACTTTCATAATGGTGTTTTTTGCTGCAGTTGTTGATGGTGTTGCAACACTCAGAAAAAAGCCCATATAAAACCTTCTCATGAAACTTTCATCATTAATGTTGAACCATGAAGTTCTACAAAGCACCCACAAATTGCTTCCTCTTTACAAATTAAAATCAAGGACCTCAGTCCACAGATTGGAGCAGTCTGCATTCACAGAAATTTTTTTATACATTTTGGTGGATCAAGGCAAATATATATTTAAAACAAAACAAAACACGGAATTCCATTAAATAACATCCAACAAGAAATTTAAGAGCTTTTTATACAGTAAAAAAAAAAAAATCAATCCAAACCAGCCTGGCAAAGTTCCGTAACAGGTTGCGTATTTCCAACTATATTAACATTACCAGATTACAACCTATTACCAGCCAATGTAATACACTAGGGTAGTTCTTTTTTCCCCTCTACAAGCACCTGATTCAGAGTGGCAGATTTGAGTTGCCCAAACATATAGTTTTTTCCAAAACCTAGAAAGATATTTTGAAAAAAGACAAAAAAAATGCTGCTTTTTACCATTTGGATCATTATTCTTTTAGGCAATAGTAACTAGGATAAAAAAAATGTCCCATTATATAAGACAGCAGAATTAAGCGCACATCTTCTTTACCCTAAGATATATTTGAAAGTAATGGCAGCTGATGGCTCCCAAATCAGACGTGGTGAAGCTACTGAAGGCATAATTCCAAACTTTAAATGAGCTACCCATATTGGTGCGCTTCTTTGGAGGTTGCGTTTCAACTCCTTGGATAGCTCCCTGACCACCAACTTGCTAGGGCTGATAAGAGTTTAAAGTTCAGCGGTATCTGGCAGGCCACACATTATCTGCCCCTACATTAAAATGCCATCCAACCGAAAACGAGATTAATAGCTCCTGTATGAACAGAACCGGGCTTGACATTTCTTGCACTTACCTCTACACATTTTATACACTAAACATAAAAAAGCAACAGGTTTCCTGAACTTTGTTCCCAACAGCCAAGCACTGGAGGTGAAGCCGGTTTCCATAACAACCCTTCCACTGCCATGTGACAAAGGCTTTAATTTTTCTGTCATGTGTTCATATTTGAAGTCTTATTCTGACTGAATGCACCTTGATAAAACATAGTGACCTTTCCCTCCCAATCCAACGTTACACACTCCTCAAAGCATTTTCAAAGGAGGCTCCAAAATTACAAGTCAAGAAAAAGCAAGAAACAGACAAAATAATAATTTTATATTTTTCTAAGGCAGCCAGATACTTGATTCCATATGGTGTAAATCTCTCTCACACACACCTCTTTCTCTGTCTTCATTCCCTAAATTATATATAAAATATATGCGTATTCAATATGTCTTGTTCAAAATATTGCTAATGCTTACCAAGTGGCATTAAGTATGAATAAGTAACCTATTAGTTCACACTGAAACTGTTAACATAGCTAGCAGGCAAACATTTAAAAATTGGACAGAATCCAAGAATCTGGTAGCAAGTTATGAGATGGCAGTTTTAAAACTGCCTCTACTATTTGAGTCATATTAGGCCCTTTCTGCACGGGCCTATTAAAACGGTGCAGAGCGAGCTCCAACGGAGGTCTTCTGAACCATGGAGTGGACTGGGGAGGACTACTTTTTGTAGTTCCGCACCTCAGTCCGCTCCAGAGCGACTGGAACTGGTTGCGCAATGTGCTTTTTAAAAACCTCTTTTAAAAGGTTTTTAAAAAGTACAGAGCGCGTGACCCCGTGTCGCTCCGTCCCTGTGCTCTGGTGCAGTTTGCAAGCGCGCACTAGTACATGCCTGCAGATCTGCCGGGAGCGGGATTTCAGCTGGCAAGCTTCTCTAGTTGGTGGAGAGCCTCCCCCAACCGGAAGCCACCATTTTGGACGCTGGAGCAGTGCGGAGCAATGAGCTCGCACTGCTCCTCATCCCGACGGACTCGCCTGGACCCACCAAAAAGCCGGTGAGTAGCGGCAGGGAGCGTTTCCCTCGCCGTGTGCAGAAAGGGCCTACATGTTGCCAGGTTTTCAGAGCAGCAATAAGGTCAAAATTCATGACACACAGGGTTGACAGTTAGGAAGTAGCTATGAGCAAGTTTGTGTTCTGCCTAACTACCAAATGAAAGTATTGATTTCAGTTAACCTAGTCATGCTTTTCTCTGTAAGATTAACATATTGCCCACATTCTTAAGTTACATCATACAGACACTTCTGTCTTTATGTAGGGCCTACACATGCAAATACAGATTTTTTTTCACATCTCATTCAGTCAACATAAATTGAAAGGCTTCCCAGCAACCAAATAGCTGACATCCTTTATAAAAAAGGGACACCTGCCAGGGACAAGCCTTCTGGCCCTCAAATAAGAGACATCCCTTATAAAAGGGACAACTGGCAACCCTACTCTGTAAGTTCGTTTTCCACTGGCCCTGATGCGTTCCGACCCCAAAAATATACAGGATTTCAATAAAAGGTATTGATTTAATGCAGCATTCTCAGAAAAATCTATCACTTGTTGCATATGCAGAAAAAGAGAGATCAATTATCACAAAAGGCATAAAACAGTGATTACAAACTTTTAAAAAAAACAATCAGAACCACGATGCCAATTTGAAATTAGCCAGCAAACAGCTGCCAGAGTCAGGTATGCATAACACCCTTTCTTATACTAGCTCTTCCTAACCTAGAGTCCTCCAGGTGTGAAAGGCTACAAACTAAGTTTGTCTGTTTCAGTATCCATTCATCCACGAGCAATCATCACTGAATTAAATAGCTCTTACTCTGAAGGAGACATGGAAGTACCGAACACAGTCTTGAAAAATGAACTTTATGTCCAAGGTACACATGGTGAGAGGTGTGTCCCTTTTTGGAAACAGAAACTAGTTCTTTTATCAAAGGAGGGCTGCTTAATTATCTTCTTGCTGTTATTATATAGCGTTATTAAGTTCACCCCAACACTAGCTTAAAATGTTTTGGGATATACAAAGCACTTTTTCTGCATTAGCTTTGTAAGCCACATTCCAGATAAAAAGTGTTATACAGATTTCCTCCTCTCTTTCACTTTTTTTCTCATTAGTCCTTAATTTGAATTATTAGTGTACTACTTAAAGTTACTTTTTGTTTATTATTGTGAAGTGTTTAATCCATTGTACGATTATTTAAATTTTGAGTTGGAATAGTTATAGAATTATCCACAGACCTTCCTGAAAAAGTCATATAGACAAAAAAACTTTTTTAAAAAATCTGAATACAGCAATTTAAATGTCAGAACAGACTGGCATTCCAAGTCACTCTACAGAAAAATCTCTTCCTGGTTACTCCAATATTTCTTCATTTTGACCATATAACTGGCGGGGGGGGAGGGGAAAGAGGTCATTGTGATGTGAATATGCTAATATTAAATAACTGGACGTCAATGACTACCATTAAAGATTTGGGAATCAAAAATCTTTGCTTATCTACAGCAAACCACTCAGATCTATTTTCTGTCCACCTCTATTTAGGAGAACAAATATGATTCAAGAATACCCAGCTTCCAGCATTATAACAATTTCTTCCTGGCTTATTGCTTGTAGCTGCTTTGCACATAATGTTAAAATATGGATTAGTGTTAACAAAAAAGACTTGGATTCAAGGGTTTTCCATCACCTTTCTTGCATTGGCATGGCCCCAAGAAGCGGATTACAAACATTTGGTTCTATTTTAAAAAATGAGTAATGAAGTGAGGAAAAAAAATATGTGGTAGCACCTTTAAGACTACCTGGTTTTTATTTTTGCATGAACTTTCATGGATATAAACCCACTTCTTCAGATGAACTGTATTGTTATTTTGAACCCACATGTTAACTATGGTTTAGGGAAACAAGTCAGTTTTGAACCATGGTTTATTATCCTGACTTGTGTCCTTAAGCCACAGTCTCAAGTTTGGACAGAAGAAAAACCTGTGCCGTAGCATTACGTCCAAATCAATGTATGTTTAGAAACAAAGTAAATGTCAATCAACTACATTTAATTAAAAATCTTCATTAAAAAAAGTAGTGAAAATACTTTGTATATGGGCTTCAGATAATTAATCCATATATATTTATACAGTGTATTCACTACAGGAAAAGCTGCTGGACACTGATATTTCAAAGCACTTTTAAAAACATTTTTAACAGAACAAAAACCCACTCTGGAAAAAATGTGTTGTTACTTTAGTTTGTGGAAGAGAATGTTGCATTTAGTTTCTATTCTGAGCTAGGGGAAAAGAACACTGATGCTGGATTATTATTTTTTTCTGAAAAATAGGTATAAATTATAATTTTAGCTTAGTATATCTTCTGATTTTTCTTGTGTAACTTTCAGTCCCTTTGAAAACTATTCAGGAGTCAGAATTGCTTACAGCGTGCTTCGCTAAATTTATATCTAATCCAGTCCAATCCCAGCCTTCAGCCCCAGGATGAATCAAAATAATCAGCAGGTAATTTGCTTTCCTTCAGTTTAACACCCAGCTCTAATGGCTGAAGATTTGCATCTGTGCCTTACACTCTGTTGCCAACATCGCACAATAGGAAGCACACAGATGCAGCCCGGTGTCAAAGTATGCAAACAGTCATTTGAACACACACCCTCTGGGAATCTCTCTGGCATATTCAAAAACCTACACTGATTGAAGCAATCTTTAGATGTCTGAAGTGTTGTTCTCAACATTGCAAATGACAAAACTAGTTCTAATGTGCCAAAGTTAAGAGGGGATTGATGTCAATTCAACACCAGTGGCAATTTTATTACAGTATTCCAGTGATGGATCAATGGACTGTTGTGGGTTTTTCAGGCTATGAGGTCGTGTTCTAGTAGTATTTGCTGCTGGCGTTTTCTCTGCATCTGTGGCTGGCATCTTCAGAGGACCAATTATTGGAGGATTCAATGGAGGATGGACAACAATCTTTTAGGGCTAATGTAGCTTTAAAGTTTCTGCACTGACCAAATTCTTGGACTAGATGGCTGAAAAAACTTCTTTCAGTTCTAGCATATCCTTCACACTGTTGTCTGGAGCATCCACACATTATGTACCCTTTTGAAAAAAAGGGGAAATTATCTGCTAGACAAAGAAATTAAGTAGAGCTGCTAAAATGTCTCCCTCAGGTTTAATTTAGATTTGCTTACCCCAATACCTGCATTTATTTGTTAACAACTGATTGGCTACCTATGAAAGGTTCACTATTTTTAGTTCCTTCAATGAACTCCTGTTCTTGCAGAGAATCAGGTATCTTCTTTCTGCTGTTAGATGTGCAGGCAGTACAGAGACAGACTGATACGAGACAATAAGGTAACTGTTCCTCTTATCCAAAATACTGAATGAAATGTAATCCAGTGCAACAAGTTTCCTCTAAGAGAAGATAAACAATAACTCAACAGCTTTAAGAGTTCTAGCATTAATCAATGCTCAAGGGCAAACATTATATAATTGTTACAACACAAGAAATCAATGTGCTCATACTAAGCAATACCTTTCGATATGTCACATGAAAAGTCAAGCTAGAAGCCAATTTCTGGCAGGATGATTTCTTTATGTGAGACGTTTTTTCTTTCTTTATGTCAAGGAACATTCAGATGTTTAATTCTGTACACATAATCATGTATGTTCAGATATGTAAATGGAATCAGCAGCACAGTGTAGTGGTTTGAGTGTTGAAGTGTGACTCTGGAGAACAAGGTTTGAATCCCTGCTCAGCCATGAAAACCCATCAGGTGACCCCAGGCAAGTTACATGCTCTCAGCCTCAGAGGAAGGCAACGGTAAACCCCATCTGAACAAAACGTACCAAGAAAACCCCGTAATAGGTTTGTCCTATTTGTCTTTCAATTCACTTCAGTCAGAAGTGACTTGAAGGCACAAATCAAAAACAACCACTACCACTTTGGCAATAATGGATAGACAGATCACAGGAAACTGTTTCTCACGGACTTTTATCTTTCAACCAGCCTTTGTGCACCATGTGGTATCTTTTACATATAGGCAGGTGAATATCTATATATTTCCTGAGCAAAACATAAAGTAACACCCCCTTTTTGTTTATTTAGAATGTAACAACTCAGTTTTATTAGATGATCATTAATGCCAGCATTCTGAAAGAACTTTTTTTCTCATTCTCTTCATAATATGTATAAATGCCATATATATTTTTATGTTTTAAAAAATAAAAAATAAAAGGTCCAATCTCTAACCATGTTACATATTATCTATAATTAATAGCCTGTTTGTGGAAATCTTTAACCAGTCAATCCATATCTGCAATGCAGGAGTGAAACCAACAAGAGACATCTGTCCTTTGCCAGACGGAAGGATCTGGATTCAAGACCAAGATCAGTCATGCATTAGAGACTCTGGTGAACTTCCTCATAAAGCTTATTAGATAGGCAAAACACAAGGTCTTTCTGAATTTGCCTTACAGGAGTCTATTAATGTTCTAGTACCATAAAGTGATCAGAAATGGCATCTTTAAAAAATCACCTCATACTGCTACAAGGGATTGCACATATTGGACCTTCCCCCAATAACACAACAAATTATTTTCCAAAGGATCTTGCACCATCATAGAAATGGAGTGGCAAAGTCTAATTCTGGCAAAGGATATGGGGGAGGGTGGCAATGGCTTGAATTCAATGTAATATTACACAAAGGAAGCCAGTATATTGGCAGAGTTCCAGTAGGGTTTTTTTTTTTTTTTTGGGTCCAGCTGCACAAGCAGCAACAACCACAGCCCATGTACCACATGATCTTAAACTAATTACATACAGCCTTCCATCAAGATTCATGCTGCCTGGGGCAGGGGAGCAATACAGAGTAAATGGGAAAATAGGAGAGGGAAGGCAGAACTGATGGAGTCACAGAAGAAGGAAAAGCCATCTGCAGCCATGCAATTTGGTTTCCTGGCAAAGGGGAAGAAAAACGGCCAAGAACCAAAACGGATGGAGCAGTAGAAGGCATGAAGGGAAGGACTCCGCAGGTAAATCAGCTCAGACTTTTCGCAACTGGGGGAGATTGGGAAGCAAAGAGAGAATGAGAGAGCAGGAGGTATATGCCATGACATGTCAGAAAGCTAACGAGAAAAACAAAAGACATGCAATTCTGTAATGCTAAAATCAGCTCCACCCATTACAGAATGCAGTCAATAACTCTTCAGTAGGTCCAATGGTTATTAATTGGAAAAAGGTTCCTTACCACTGGAGTAGAACACAAGAAGCCTAACTTCAAATATGTACCTAGCCACGGAATGTACTGGATAATCTTGTGCACAGGTTGCTGTCTTTTGACATACTTTATTGCACAGAGATAATGAAATAATAAGCACTAGGATGTCAATCCAGCTGGTTCTTGGAGTGAGAGACAGCATACAGTAGGGGTTTTATTGCTGGACTCAGACTCTAGAGGACCAGGTTTCAAATAGCTGTTTGGCCATAGAAACCCACTAAAAGACGTTAGCAAGCTATGCTCTCCCAGCCTTAGAGGAAGGCAATGGCAAACCCCCTCTGAAGAAATCTTGCCTAGAAAACCCCATGATAGGTTGGCCTTATGGCTGCCAGAAGTCAGAAATGACTAGTTGCAGACAACAACAAAATCAACAACAAGATTTGCATCCTAGTTAATATCTGTGGAATCCTCTGCTCTCAAACTGCTTTTGTCAATACTCCCTCTACCCTGCAGCCTCTTATGCACCACAAACCTGTGCTCAAGGATTGTGCAAACACACCAAACAGTGTTGGAGTTTGCTTAGAAGGCTTTGGGGAGAAGAAGTCAACAAAAAATGCTTTCCTCCTTTCCATCAACTGATTCCAGAATTCCTATCAACAAGGAACCTTACCATTCACAGAAGTACAACCCATGAATACGCATTCCTGAGCCATTTGAAGAAAATTTGTATATATGTAGTAATTGAGTCTTTTCCTATTGTTTTAATAAAGTGTCCTCTTTAGTTCGTGGTTTGAGCACTGGACTATGATCCTACACAGCACAGTTCCATTTCCTGTTTGATCATTGAAATCCACTGGGTGACCTTGGGTATGTCACACATTCTCAGCCCCAGAAAACCCCGTGACCAGTCTGCCTTAGGACTGTCATAAGTTGGAAACAGCTAAAATGCCCACAACAGCAGCAGCAGCAACAAAAACAACAAGAACCTACTCTTTCTCCTCCTTCTCTTCCTTGGTTACCACTCTAGAACTTTGAAAGAAAGGAAAAGACAAATCTAAATAATGAGCTATGGAAAAAGTAAAATTTCTACTCAAATGTCAGCAAAGATTAATAGCCACACACTAAGAGGGATTCAGAAGGAAAGAGGAATGGAACATTAAGTGTGCTGTGTAATTAATAAATAAATAAATAAATAAATAAATAAATAAATAAATAAATAAGCAAGCAAGCATGCTGAGCACATAGGACAGACCACTGAGACAAACTATATCACTACACTTTTAAGAGAAGTTTAAATTATATCACTAAATTTTCAAAAGGGAGCTAAAAGTAGCTTTTTATGCACAACAAGAGCTAGTATATAACCATCAGAGTGATTGTCCCTCATTTGATTAATACAAGTTAATTCAATAAGATTACTCTGAATGAAATTGCTTAAGAATTAGATTTTGTTTTTGTTTTGTCGTGCTGTGTTTTGTTTCACAGTGTTTTAATCTAAACTGAGAACAGGGAGAGTAATTTGAATAAAAGGATAGTAGAAGACCCAAGCAAAACTTCTTCCTAGTGTCTTCATTGCCATTTCATGCACTGAGAATTTTCAATGTTAGAAAAAATGTGACTGCTCTCTTTTTAGCGCACCAGCTTACAATAGAACCAGCATGATATAATGGTTTGAGCACTTGCTTATGACTCTGGAAATCAACATTCAATTCCCCACTCAGCCATGGAAACCCACTGTATGACCTTGGTCACATCATACACTCTGAGCCTCAGAAAACCCCATGACAGGTTGGCCTTGGAGTTACCATTAAGTCAGAAATGACTAGATGCACACAGCAACAACAAGGACACAAGCTTCTGATATATTGGTAAGATGCTAGGAAACATTTGAATCTTCAGAGGTTGTTGGATCAAAATACTGGAAACTGCAGCCCAACAGCATCTGGAGGATCACATGATTGTCATTTCTGCCTTAACATACTGCCTCCTTACCATAAAACATAGAGGGAACAGAAATTTCTGTCACTCAAATATATGTCTGTCTTGGCCTTAATTCACTTCTTGCTAAAACTAGAGCAGACCCACTGAAACACTAAGAAACTGGTAAATTAATATTAGGTTTCATTGATTCAATGGATCTGCTATAGATGGGGTTGGCAACTGAATTTACAACATAAAAAAGCAACATATTAGGACATACCACTTACATGAAACAAACACACAAAAGGATGAAAAGATATTACTACAAGATGTCAGCAATATTCAGTACACTAAATAGTGCAATTCTATGCAAGATTACTTCAATGTTAAGTCACACAGATTTCAGCAGGGCTTTCTCCTTAGAAAGAGATGAACCCTAGACAAGACTATTCACCAATATTCCTCTGCCTCCGACAGAAAGGGCTAAAGGAGATCAGATATTTATGGGACTAACACATACACATTTCAGATCATAATCTAAAGAATCAAAAGACTATTCTCCAAATGTGTTTGAAACAAAAATATCAGCAAATGTGAACATTTCACAACCATCAGTTTTTAGCTGTGAAGCACAACTAAATCACTGAATGTCACACAACTTGGATGCATCTTGTTCCCACACATTTCTAATTTTAGAAAAAAGCTATTTCCTTGGTTTGAAACCAGAAGAGAAATGCCTTAATTAAAGAAGTCTGTCAAATCTTGTAACATGGTTCATATTTTACTGCATGCTGTCTGCCAACACTTATCTGACAACACTTATAACACCACATCAATAAATCCATTATTAATTGACCTATGTCACAAATATGCAATGTTTTGTGTGAGAGCAATCTCATAAAATATCTCTTGGGGCAAAGATATCTATCACAATATGAGTTCAAGTAGTAATTACTTAAGAAAGGAAAACATCTTTTAAAAAAACAGCTTTAAACAGCAATCCTGGAGTTAATCATGCATGCCCTGTTGAAATCAATAGGCCTTAAGAAGGATTTAATAGCAGGCAGCGCTTAGTAATTAAAGGCTGCCATCTCAAATACATACTATCTGCACATGAGGGAAAAACCGCAGACTTATCTGCAGTTTTGCCTTTTCCTTCCATTGCCACAGCTCATATAGCAGAAGAGAAAAAGCTACACTTTAAACTCAGTTAAAGAATGTGTCCTTAACAAACAGAAGACAAATCCCACAAAATCTCCAGTTACGCATGTAGAACATGATCTTCTACTATGCAGGCACAGCACATGTATGTATAGGGATCCTGACAGAACTCATGTATTCCCAGTCCAAACCACGTGCACCTCTAGTGGGCATGCAGGGAACTGGAAGCACGACATGCTTCATTCAGCGCTCTTTGGCTCTGCTTAGTCAAATTATTCAAGCTTTCACATTCCAGTAAAGCAGTAAGGCTTTATGAGTATACAGGAGGTGCTCAGAACCATTACCATCTCCATAACTCTGTTTTGCTACCTAAACACTCCTACAGCTCAAGTTCAGGATGGAGTAGAGAAGGGAGGAAGGCTCTGTTAAGTGTTATGGAGAATCATCTGCATTATAAAAATGGATCACACCCATGAGTTTTCACCCATATACAGACAGCATTTGTTTAGTCCATGATGATATGGATTAGATTTTATTTTTCTAGTTATTACCACAAAACAGTGTCTCTTTACAATCAACACAACTGTAAAACTCTAAAATAAAAAAACCCTCTAAAATAAAAGAGGAAAGCAGTAAATTTTGTTACAAATTGATTACTTGGTTTCACAGTATGTTCGTATGTTTTAATTTCATTAACTTGAAGCTAATTAAACATGCTGATTAAGGAAGTGTAGCAATGATGATTTGCCAATAATGCAAACATTAAACCATATAAAAGTTTCTGGAAACTAACAAAAAAAAGTTTGAATAGATTTTTCTTTAAAACTTACTTCTTACTTGCTTCACAGACATCAGCAATATTGGAAAAGAGATGATGGCTTTCTGTTTTTGTCATCGTCAAAGCTAGTTCCTTAGAGTTTTTAAACATCCGAATCAGAATCTCCAGACTAAGTAAGTATGAATGTTCTGAAGATATTACTTCAAATATAGCCTGCATATGGGGAATGGGGAAGAAGAAAGAGACAAAATTCTTTTGGCTTTAGGTGACAAAATAATACACAACCACATCTCTTCACAGTGGGCATTTTGAACCTACACAGATATCAGAGTCTTAAAAGACCTCTTTGGGCATTTTTCAGTAGACCGTATTACAAATTATTCTAGGTTCAATATTTTCAAAGCATAGTCCAAGGATGCATAAAACATATACATTTGAGGACCATTTCATATATTTCAGATTTAACACGTACCTCAGTAAAAATCCAACAAACAACACATGCACATTTTAAAATAATGCAGTGTTGAGCTAAGATCCATGAAATTTTAGGTCCATACAATGTATTTTTATAACGAAATGCACCCATGCTTTTGTTTTGTCTATTCAAGGGTTTACTACAGAGTAATGCTAAACTTCTAATGTGGGATGCTGGCCTCAGCACACATACACACACACACACCCAGTAGTTAAAGGGTTGGATCTGGATTTGAAATACAAATTTCAAAGCCCTACTCAGCACTCTCCCCCCAAAAAAAGACAGATGGCCATAGGTCAGGCACTAGGGCCGAGTTTAGATATACATTTATATCTGCTGAATAAACAAGGGTTTATGGTAGTGCTACTCAAAGTGGTGGTCCCTGGGAAGATGCTAGCCCCAGAACTACTGGATGCCAGTCCCTGGCACGTTGAGGAAAAAAACAACAACAGTTGCCAGTCTGCCACGTTGGACAGCTTGAGACACACCGATTTACAGGACTGAGAACCAGGACTGTACTTGTGTAATCAAATCCTGGGTACAAATTTGGTTTGTAAACTGTGCAGCAAGCAGCTTCCTTGGTTGGAATATAACAGCACACTGTGGTTTTATAAGCCTCAGAAGTCTCACAATGAGGCATGCACATTGCTCATTCTTGGTCTAGGAAAGCTTTTTTTTTAATCACTTCAAGTTATTTCATTTGAACTGTACTGATTTCTTAAGTGAAATCCTCTCAAAAGTTTTTGCAAGAAAAAAACTGGTAAGTTTGAAGCTAAATGTTAATTTTTAAAAAGAAAATCAGAAGTTAGTAACAACAGAAATATATGTTCTGGCTGTTCTAATCTTTGGAGGAGATGACAGATGTGCCTGTTTCTGGTATCCAGTAGAATGTTAATAAATAATTATTTTATTTTGAAATGCAAAATAAGAGAGAAATCAAATGCTAATTCTTGTTGGGAAATGCTACATATAAGCAGCCCAAGCCCTTTCCTCACAAAAATCGCTCATTGAGGGCACAAAAAATTCTAGTTTATTAAAGATTCAACTTCTTAAAGCAGTGGAAACTGAGATGCAGCCGCGCCAGATGCTTTTACAAAAGGTCAGATGGCTGAAAAGGAAAAGGGTAGGTCTCTAGAATGCACATGCAGCCTCCCACACATGCCTTCCAACCCAGCCTATTTCTTCTTTTTCTCTCTGCCAAATCCTTCACAACTCTCAATCCGTTTCCAGTGCTACAGCTGGTTTAACAACTGAAGCAGAACCTGACAGTGAAGCTTGATTCAAGTATTACTCACTTAGATTATGAAGTCTCTGCATGGTCCTTTATAGACTCCAGTGTGACAGATCTCTGCCCTGACTAGCTTACAATTCAAAATTAACCACAGGGGAAACAAAGGATGGGGAAGGGATCAAGAGAAGGAGAATATGCAACTGTTTCAGTTATGTAGCATGATAATATTAATGTAAAAAGAAGTATTTAACGCTTACAAGTTTGTTGTTGTTTGCAATGGAAAGATGTTTCGACATACCCATTAGGTTCCCACTGTGCTTTTTTATTGCCACTGTCTTTCAAATTATGTCAGCCAGGAGTCTGCAATATGCTACACTGTAATGCTGAACTGGATAAGCACTTTGGTTTGTTTGCTTAAAATGTCCTCAAGCCATGAGAAGACACACAAAAATACATATTTTGCATGAAGTGAATGGAGGGGGCCGGAGAAGTTATACTGTTGTAATTCAGGTTTATTGCCTTCAAATTTCTGCAACCATCACAGGCAATCTTTTTGCCTTAGCTGCTGCAATCATGAGAAAAAGAAGCGCCCAAAAAAGAACAGTAGTGTTCTCTGACTTGTTTGTTCCAATCTATGTATTTTTGTTCAGCTAAAGGACATTGGTGCACTGGTTTTCAATACTATTTAAGGATTCTTTGTTTCTAGTTTTTATGACAGTGCTCATTGATTCCTCCAAGCTAAGAAAGTCCAGGGCTAGGCAAACTAGTTCTGAAAGTGAAAACGTAATACAGACTGGCTTTTATAAATCTGCAAGAAGCCAATCATATAATGAAAACTGGTTTTCAAAACTATTTGACAGTACTCTAAAATGCTTAATTCTCAAACAAAACATAAAACAATAAAACAAGGAGTGCTTGAACTCATATATAATCAAATGATGCTAAGTGGAGATGAAGAATGGTAACATATTTGTCAATTACTTGTTCTCACTCAAGACAAGTGATAGTCCCATCAGTGACAGTGTGAAATGTAGTTCATTTGCATGGCATGAATGCAAACAGATGTCTGAAAATTGATAGCTTATGAATACTTGGTGAATCTCTTTGGAGAGACATTGTAACTGAAGCTTTGCATATGACCCTGGGAGAAGGAGACACATTTAAAAACAGAATTTGATAATAATTTAAAGAGAGGTGTTTTTTAAAAAATAAATAAATAAATAAGATTATTAAAAATGTTACTGTTTAGACTGCCCTATTTATTTCTTCTTGATCAAATGTATTATTTATATTATTTTATGTATGGAATTCATAAACTGTGCAGCAACAGATATTGCCAGAGATGGACCATTATGTCTTTTTCCAACTTCACATATTAGAACAGACAAAAATAGAAGTTATTATCTGTCTTTCATTTTAATGGTCTCTGTTGCTTTAAAAAAAACAAACTCTCACCTTACTACCAGTCATGTATTCTTTTTCATCCTTTGGAGGACTGAACCTTGAATTATCTTTACAGGTTTAGCATAAGAAAATTCTTTCACTTTTTACTGGTATGTATCCTACCTTTAGGAGAAACAGGTTTTATAGCGTTCATCCAGTATCATCTCTGTGTACTTCTGACACACAGTATCTCACACCCTAGCCTATTCTCGGTTTCTTTCAAATGTCAAATTGTTCCTGTCACAACTCATCAGATAATCTCCCAAACACTTCTCAAGAGACTTTCCCTGCCCATTTTTATCCTAGAATACATTTTGTAAGTCCTCTGTCTTCTCAATCCAGCATTCTTTCCCACGTAAGCTTGAATCATTATCCAGCTTTACATGACCCCACAGTACTTTGCCCTGGACTGTAGCGGAGGAGAACTGCTCCATTCACCAGCTCTTCCCTTTACAGTCCTGTAGACTCCTAACTGTGTAACCATAAGCACAGACTCCCTGGTCAATGGGCCACAGTCCCTTCTAAGCATAATGTGCATTTTCCTCTTGGCATTTCCTACACTGTCTATTCAGGTTAAAAATCTGACTTGACTTACACTCAAAAGCCTCTTTTGGTCCTTCTTTATGGTCTTTCACTGAATTGGCAGGACTGATCTGAGGGAGAGCTCTCTTCAGGTGCTGTTCAAACCCAAAGGAGCTGGAGGAGACTATCCACATTCATCAAGAGTAGAGCAGAAGCCTCTAGAGGATTGAGGAGGAAAAAATAGGAGACTTTTAGGGTCACTCCTCATGTTATAAAAATATAAAGCTGTAGCCAGGTGTTGCCATAAGTGGAACTTCAATCCTGTTCACAACAGGGGGGAGGTGTTTTCCTTCATTTCCCTCTGCTCCCTACAGATCCTCACATTGTGCATTAACTGTCTCCTCTGAAGGATTGAAGGATCTTCCAGAACTACATCAGAAGCAAGGGGGAGGGAAAATCAACAAAAATCACCTTCTCTCTCATTTCTGTGGGCAACTGCCTCCCCTGGATAGACAGCTCTTTGCAAATGGAAAGAAACGTTCCTTTCACAGAGGGGTTATCATGGATCCAGTCCACAGTTGCTGTCTTACAGTTACTTCCATACCTGAACATATATGACATAAAACACAACTAGCTCCAAAAGAAAACTGGGAATTAAAGAAATCAGGGTGGTTACTTCTGCAAACTCTGTTAGTTCCGATACCAGGCTTTCCACACATTTATTTGAAGTAGGAATAAGTCTCAAAGGAGTGAGTAGATCCTTTTTATCTGAGCTTCTCATTAGATACTTCACTATTTACAAGATGTGCTGTGTGTGTGTGTGTGTGTGTGTGTGTGTATGTATGTATGTATGTGTGTGTATATATATGTATGTATGTGTATGTATGTATATATATGTATGTATGTATGTATGTATATATATATATATATATATATATATATATATATCTTCGTATACCTTCTCTCTGTGGATAATCAACCTTTATTCTAGACAAGCTGCATAACCCCAGAAAGTCTGAACAATAAAACAAAATTCTATTATAATTCAGTTCAGAGAAATAAAAGAGAAAAAAGGAGAACCAGAATTCATTGAGCTTGGCTTCCTTGCAAGCAAGTGGATAAAAGGTTTCTTCTAATAATTCTAATAAATCAGCTAAGAATAAAATTATTAATTTACCTCTTGTCTTTTTCTTTCTTCTTGGCTGATGGTCTGGGATAACCCATTGCTTGTCACCTGAAACAAATTGCAAATGATGAATCTATTTCTGTTAATTCTTTTTGTAATCAGTAATTTATTAAGATTTTTATTGGCTTGGTTGAAATCAACAACAATTGTTTCTATCGTTCACATAGACCTATAGTAAACAACAAAATATTAAAATACAATGAAACACAATAAAATTCCACAATATATTCAGATATAACCATATATTGTGTGTATATAAAGATATATCTATGTACAGCATATTAAAACCCTGGCCAGGATTCTGTGGCATAACTTTACGATAACGGTGGTACATTGCTGATATGTAACCATGTTAGAGAACTGAAATGATGCATAGTGCAGCACTATGCAAGATGTCCTGTTGTCCAATGAGGACTCACATCACATAATAAGGCACTGTGCAAGATATACCACAGTGCAATAGGGTTCCCACTGCACAACAGGGCACCATGAACAGGGACATTTTTTCCAGCCAGGCATAGGGCACCCATGACTTCCACTGACCTCCATTCCGAATTACTAGTGGCTGTGGGTCCCTTGGTGACAGTGCACAAGAGCAGCCTGTCCTGCAGAGTGCCATACTGATGTGTATCATAACTATTGTGCAATACTGCTCACTTCACCTCTGCAACAGGTTCCTGAATACTTAGCAGTGACTTCTCAAGGTCACTCAGTGGGTTTCCATGGCTGAGTGTAGATGCGAACCCTGGTCTCCCAGTGTCCTAGTCCATCACTCATATAAGTACACCAAACTGAATCTCATGTGATAAGATGCTCCAGCACAAAACCAGAACATGTGATAATGTGATCCAGTACAAAACTTGATCCCAAGTACTTATAGCTTTAATGTGTCCAAAATTATTTATTATTTTGGATCCCTCCTTTCTCTCAGGACTTGGACTCAAGTCAGTTCACAGTATCTGGTTATAAAATCAGATACAACTAAAAAAATTGACAGATAATATTAAGACAACTGAATTAAAAAATAGTTTACACATGGCGGAGGGTGGGAAGGATAGCTCCCCTCCCACTGAAAAAACCCTACTTCAGCAGCCAACCGGCTGCCAAAAGGCTGCCTGGATTAAAACGACTTTGCTAGTTAGTAAAAGAATAGAAAGAAGGAGGGCAGCCTGGCCCCTCTGGAAAGGAAGTTCCTCAACCTGGAAAAAGCTACGTTGTCCTCATCAAATATGCCTGTGAGGATGACTGGACCAAAAAAACAGCATCCTCTGAGCATCTTGAAACCCTGGCAGACTCATACAGGGAAATTCTGTCCTTTAGATAGGCTGTTCCAAAAAACATAATTTTTAATTGCTTCTAGGGGGAAAAAAACCCAGAAGCTACTGAAGATCTACTATGGAAAACATGTTCACTGTTACAACTCTCTGCTGAGTTTCAAAGGTGGACTAACACTGACATAATCAAGCCTGACTGGTATCATATAATGAGTAAGATTGCCAAGATTTTCCCCAGAAACATCACAGTTGCTATTCCAACCAAAATGAATACAACCTGCTCCATGCTGTGACCGAATTTGATTCATCTGTTGTTCTTGTTGTTGTTATTGTTGTGTCCCTTCAAGTCATTTCTGACTGTTGGCAATCCTAAGGGGAATCCATAACAGGTTTTCTGGGGCTAAGAGTATGTGTCACCCAGTGGGTTCCTATGACTGAGCAGGGAATTGAACCCTTGCTCACTGCTCAATCCATCACATCATGCTGATTCTCATATATTTATTAGCAAAGCTTAATAAAGAAGCATCACTCTTAAGGCTGGGGCAAGGGCCAACTAGTCCAACTTGTGCTAGGCAGGAATACATAACTAAAGCATTGCTGAAAGATAGCCTTTCAAATTCTGTTTAAAAACTTCCAAAAAAGGAGATTCCACTGCTCTCTCAGACAGATTATTTCACTGTTGAGTAGTTCTTACAGTAGTTTTTCCTAATGTTTTAGGCTGAATCTCTGTTCTTATAACTGGATTCCATTTTTTCACGTTCGAGTTTCATAAGCGTGACAAAATAAGTTGATTCCATCTTTTACACGGCATTCCTTCAGATTTTTAAAGATAGATATGATATTACCTCTCAATCTGCTAGTCATGGAACACTGGAACTTCTAGAATATGTAGTGCCCCCAATTCCCACCCCAAATAGCAAGCCCATAAAAGTATTACAGGGTTGAATGTATGAAAAGCACAGACAGCACAAGAAGAATCAACAGGATCCCACTTTGTATATTTGAGACTGAAGTACATCCAGTAAGGCAACCAGAACACATTCAGCCACAAAACCAAGCTAGAATGAGCATTTGGTATTAACCAGTAGCTTCATGGCCACCCTGCACACTAACAAAATTTTCGATGACACAATACTGTATTAGGAGCACACATACAGTTGATCAGAGTAAAGATCAGGTACAAACTTAAGTTAATGGCTAATTAGCTTTTGTGTCTAGGTAGAGAACTTTTTGCAACCTAAAGTGCTCTAAATCTAATTGCTAGTCCCAGTTAGAGTACATTCACTAAAAGTATGGGATTTTCCACTTCTGGCTTGCCATTCAGTTGATTCAACAGGCCTTCACAAGCTGGAATTTGCAATTGGATTTAGGCCCAAATTTCTATAGACTGTATTTCATTGCTGTGGAGACTGTTCACTTAAAAAAAAAAAAATCTGCACATGGTAAAATACTAAATTCTGCATGTCTGCTTTTCATTCTTCTATTTCTGACCTGTCTATTTTAATCTTTTTTTACACAGGAAGAGAAAGAATTCAGCACTCTCACAGTGCTTCCCTGCTATGGAAACATGCTTCAGAGTACCCTCTGTTTTCCTATTGTATCCTGAGATAAAAGGAGAGAATATTTACTTACTTAGGACTGGTAAGTGAATGCCAGAATGTTCTTGATTCTGTGCCAATAAGAGCATTCAGTCAGCAGATTTTCCTTTCCTATCTAGGCTAAAAAACAAAACTACTACCTGTCATTCCAAAAATCAACCCAAAATAAGAGTTCTGCCTAAATGCGTAGGCCAGCACATGTTTAAACTGTGAGTTAATTAATCTAAGATTAAAGATATGAAAATGTGTCCATAAAACCTTAAGTTTTCAGTTTACCATATTTTTGTTATGCAGTCATAGGACACTAATTTGTTTACATATCTTTTCACTTCTCTTGCAGAAGGGTGATACTGTTCTGCAAGCCTATTTCAGAATATTAGCAAAAGCATGTCCCAACCATTTTACAAACTTTAAAGGAAAATACTATATTATTTTAATGAAGTATTACGGCAGAAAATACAATAGCATTGCTTTGAAGTATAATGATCTCCAAACATGACGGTCCCCCCCAAAAAGTAGCAGAGTTATTGTGCAAGAAAATAAGAATGCAGAAAGAGATAGAATTTACTGCAATACACGATACAACTGGAAACAAACACATGGAACAAGATGTGGGTGGGAACATGTAAAAATTAGGATAGAACATAGAATTGTATCTTATAAGGCCAGCATAGGTTCCTCAACTTTGTGAGCCTGGGTTTGTTTAACCCTACAAAATATCCCTGACACACACATTGGCATTAGGAGATTGCATCAGAAGATGGCATTAGCCCCAGGTTTGGGGCAAGATGCTCTCAATGGCTATGTTACTCCTAATGGACCATCCCCTTGTCACTGTCATCATTGTCTATTTGCTTACTCTGTTCCCTCTGGAAAACCAAACACTCCCTCTGTGGAAAGGCAAAGGTAAAAGGAGGTTTCTGATTCTTTTCTTCTTCCTTGATATCGCTTGGACGCCCAAAGAAGGCTGCTGAAGAGGCAATAACACAGAGGAGAACAAACAAAGTGAATGCGCTGAACAGTTAGCAGTGGGGTATAAACCTCCGTAAGCATCCAACAGTGCTGTTCTCCGAATATGAATATTGCCCTAAACATATACTCACACACATTCTAGCCTGTTCTTCATCTCATCCTGACTCAAAAACCACAAAAAGCCAATGTGTGGTCAATGTTGGAGGGCTATGGTTCCAAGTACATTTCTACAAATTACTTTCCAGTTACCTTGGCAAATACACATTTAGAAACATACAATGTTAAAAAGCATACAAAGGATATTAGCAAAGATTATGAAGGCTCTGTTCATCTCCCCCTCTACTGCATACCAGGCAGGAGAAGATAGCCCACCTCCCACTCTTTGTCAGCTAAACTGGACCAAAGCAACTATCTGAGAGCTGCCAAGCCAAGATACAAATCATCACATTTGCATATCCTCAGTATCATAGCAAATCCCATATCCTTCACCCCTGCTTTTTTAAAAGATTGGGGCAGTAATAACTAGGCAAGTCACTCATGAATACAAAGGAAATAGAGAGGACATGCCTAGGCCCTCTCAAGCTTTATCCAGCAGCTTTATCTCTCTCAAATGGACTGGTTTCTGTATATGTGAACCTTAATGGGTACAACTAAATGTACACAAGGTATTAACATGTATGCCAAAAGGCATAAATATGTCTAAAAGGAACATGCATGCTTACATCATTTGAAACCAAAGGGTTTCAAAGTCAGGCTGTTTAATGGGTAAACAGCTTTCATCCAGGATTTAAACTTGGATAAACATGCTCATTTGTGTGTTATCATGAAGACATAGTTGTATGAAGCATTAGAGCTTTTTCAAAGGTGGCACTTAAACTTTGTGACTCTGTTCTAAGAATGCCAGTCTCACTTTCTCACATGGATGACTTTCCAGAAGAGGATAATTTTCTGTTTCCAACCTGCATTTTTTTTATGTATGTATGTATGTATGTATGTATGTATACAAAATCAATTGCCATTGTGTTTTCTCCTTTTCTTTTCCCTATGGTTGTTGCACCTTTCAGATTAGTACATACTGAAATATGATCCAAATGGCACTTTAGTACTCAGACTGATGGGTTAAGATGTTGTTTTCATTTTTTTCTGCTTTTAAGAGCAATAAAAAGGTATGTTAGTTTTTTTGGGATTTTTCAAGAGATGTTTAGGTCCTTGAAAGATTCAGAGCCAAGAAAGTTATATAATCTCTATAGCAAGAGAGCCACATCATCTGGTCTAAACTTCAGTAAACAGTCTAGGGTATTGGTTTTGACTTAACAGCTTAGATCTAAATATCTCATAAATCTATGGTCCTTGCCCTGCCAATAAAAGCTCTATTCAGCTACTCAATATCCCTATGGAAACTGGGTCAACAACCAGGAAATGAACCTTTTAAGTAGTGGCTCCAGAGCTCTGGAATGAGTTTCATGTACAGCAAAGAAAAGTAATTTTCAGGGGTTGGGATGGATACACCCCCCCTTCATGCCTAAAGGAACATATCCTTCTCTATAGACTGTTCCATAAGATGTCTTGATCCAATAAGATGTGTGTATGCTGGTAAGAGATTACCAACTTGGATGGGAGAAATTCAAAGGTCACTGAATTCCTACATATGCCTACTCAGAGTTAGGTTCCACAGCATTTCAGTTGAGCTAACTCCCAGGTACATGAGTACAAGATCGTAGCTTAAATCATAGAAACACGCATTTGAATTCCTTTCATTATTTTACCCACCTGAATCATTTCCATTTAAATTATGGCAAAAACTGTCATTTCAGTTTCATGTTTACAATGTAAACATCACACATAGTTTTCACCAGCAATGTTGGTCTAATGAGGGCCTTCATGCTCAATCTAAGTTTTTCTCATCATTATAGCTAAGATCATTTTCCCTTCACTTCCTTGTGTGCTTACAGCAAAAGTAATCTGTCACATGCATATTATCCTCCCGTTCCTGCATACTGAATGGGATAGCACAGCATGCACTTTTTCAATAAAACTACAGAACTGTAAACAAAGTGAGCTTTTTTATTTTTTTTTAAACTACTAATTGTATCACATCTCAGAGGGCCTCAGAATTGTTTGCAAAAGACTTTCTGTTCTCATCCAATGCTTCTTTTTTATGGAGTCAATTAAGCAGAGATAAGCAAACAGCAAGATAAAATATCTTACGTGAAAGCAGCAACAATGTAGAAAAACATTTAAAAATGTATTAAGAGTAACATAATCATCCCACACACATTGTACCAAAATTATATACTTTGTCTATTTTAAAGATACAAATATATAAGGTATGATCCTAAGGGTTGTTTACTTGCTTGGTCTTCTAAAAAAACACACTTCTGATCACACAAAGGTCTAGAGTCCTGGAGACCTTTCACACTACGTGATTATAGCACTATGATTCTGCTTTAACGGCCATTGTACCATATGGTGGAATGACAGGATTTGTTGTTTGGTGAGGCACTAGAACTCTCAGGAAGTGGTTTCTAAGAACTACATGGAACTACAAATTCTAGGAATCCATAGGATGGGACCATGCTAGTTATAGTGGAATCATAATACAATCATTGTGTCATGTAATGGGCCCCAGGTTTCAAGTTTTTCTCCCCCACTATCTACAGTCTCTATGCAACCTCAGATTCCTTCATATATTCAGGGACCTGCAACAGTGACCTGGAAAGGTTGGTTCAGTTCCACAAGTAGAAGTCCAGTTGCAGTTGTGAGGATCTGCTGCATATAAACTTGGGAATCATTTTTCAGTATCACATTTCATTATGAATGAATGAATGACAGCTTGCTTTTGCCATTCATTCACAAAGGAGTTTCCCTTCTACCATGGGGACTGTTAAATGGGAACAGATAATACAATCTGCAAGGTTTGTATTAACTATCAATACTTTGTGCTTTGAAAACGCCTGTAAGACTTCTTTTTCTACAACAACAGTGCTAGGGACCTAACAGCTTTAGGGAAATAAGCATACTGTCATGTTTTATACATTTATTATTTATGTATATTTAATTTATATCCAATATTTACATAAAAAAGTGCTCAAGGTGAACTAACAATAACTAAATGCAGATTAAAAGGAAAATATTGATTTAAAACATAACACAAAAATATATAATGAAAAACACAATAATAAAAGACAACATCAGCAACCAGCCAGATAGATCCCCTTCAACAGCAAACTAGCTTACCTACCACAGGCCTGCCTCAGTAAAAAGACATTTGCATCCTGGTATAAGGACAACAACAGTGAGCCAATCTAGTTTCCTTTGGGCAGAGAGTTCCAGAGTCTGGGTGCAATGAGAAGGCCCTCTGACAACCTAGAAGAAGTGCCTCAGCATTGGGTAGATCAAGAGAAGAGCCTCTTCTTAAGAACTAAAAATCTAGAAAGGGCTGGCATGTCAGAATCCAGTCTTTCAAATAATCTAATCCCAATCTGAATGTGGTTTATAGGTCATAACCAGCATTCCAAGCATTGCTTGCATGCTTACCACTGCTTCAGAAATATCTCAGGTTCTAGCTTCAGTATAAGTGCTTGTACAAAACAACTTGTACTTGACTCTTAAAGCAAAATTCAGTCCACAAACTAGGCCCTTTTCGCATTAGTCTTCTTGCGTGAGCGGGGGAGGGCGGCTC
This sequence comes from Ctenosaura bakeri, assembly GCA_948474755.1. Taxonomy (NCBI): domain Eukaryota; kingdom Metazoa; phylum Chordata; class Lepidosauria; order Squamata; family Iguanidae; genus Ctenosaura; species Ctenosaura bakeri. Next base: position 36,520 of record CAOLHI010000617.1, read on the forward strand.
GCGCAACAAGCCTTCTCTGGAGGCTGCCGCTTCCCCCTCCTTCCTTCCGCAGGCGAAGGAAGGAGCGGCGAAGCGGCAGCCTCCCGGAGGCGGCGGCGGCTCACGCATCCGTCCATTCCCCCCCCGCGCGCGCAAGAAAGGAGCCTGTCCCCTCCATCCCCCCCGTGCGCGAGAGAGAGAAAGGCGCTCCTCCCGTCCGCCCCCCTGCGCGCGTGCGAGAGAAAGGCGCTCCTCCCGTCCGCCCCCCCGCGCGCGAGAGAGAGAAAGGCGCTCCTCCCGTCCGCCCTTCCCGCGCGCGCGAGAGAGAAAGGCGCTCCTCCCGTCCACCCCCCCCGCGCAAGAGAAAGGCGCTCCTCCCGTCCGCCCCCCCGCGCGCAGAAAAGAGAGAGGCGCTCCTCCCGTCCGCCCCCCCACGTGCGAGAGAGAGAAAGGCGCTCCTCCCGTCCGCCCCCCCGCGCGCGCGCACGAAGCAGAACATGTCACGCGAGCGCCCCGCCCCGCCCCGTCCCTTCCTTCCGCAGGGGCGGAGGGAAGGAAGAGCGACCCAGCCGGCTCCTGGATGCTCCGCACGAAAGGTAAGTGCGCGCGGGCGCCGGGAGCGTTGCGCGAGCACGGGTGATTTTTGCTTGGAAGCGAAAATCAAAAAACCCGCGCTCGCGCCGCTTCAGCCCCGTGAGCCTGGCGGAAGCGGGAGTGCATCGTGCGGAGCGACGCTCCCACTCCCGCGAGGCTCACAGGGCTGTCGCGCGAGAAAAGGCCCGTGCGAAAAGGGCCTATGTTTGGTGCTCAGCAAATCTCCTGGCTTTAATATTTGCCTGGGACTGCAAAAACAGGAGGGCTATCGATTATTTTTTTAGGCCAACAAATTATTTGGCTTTGTGCGTTACAACTGCATACCCAGTTACAAAAATACAATGTAATGATCCACAGGTAACAAATTTTCCACTAAATAAATTCCAAGGGATTCACATGACTATACCCATTTTTCATGTCCAATTTTTCCTTCCAGCCAGTGTGTTACATCCATACACTCAGCCAAGATACAGTACAATCTAGCCACATATTATAATTTTTAAAATTTCCTTCACCCACAAGAAAGGGAGCATCTATTTAAAAACTCAAGCTTGCACTCTTCTTCCATTTGCTATTGTTAAAAAAAAGGGATAACATGGAAAGATACAGCCAAATATTAAAATCATATATGAGCAGCTGACCACAAAGCTCTGAAGAGTTTTAATTAAATTACACTTGTAACCATAGCTGACTACAATATACAAACAAGAAAGAGGACTTTGACCTTTAGAGCTTAGGATATTTGCTCAACTGTTTCTCTATCTGTTGAAACTACAGGAAACCTCATATCTGTATCATAACCTAGATCTGCATGTATGTTTTTGGTTCAATCACTGCTGCAGACTGCTGATCACGTGGGAAAGAGTTAATGATATATAGATTTCTCCAACAATTCAGCCCAGTATCAATGGAACGATGTGGGAATCACCTACATGAAACTGGCAATCATACTACCAAGACTACCAGCCAGATTAAGTGATAGTGCTTCAAAACCATTTGCATGATTTTTAACACCTTGCTTATCACTCTCCTGGTGCTTGATAACCTTTGCCTAACCCTCTCCCATTCCAACACATACCACATCAAAGGAGATTTAAAAAAAAAAACACCATTGCTTTAAAGGTCCAAACTAACCAAAATGTGGGTAGTCTGTTTAATTAAAATGACTAAAGATTAAATCATAGTTTCTGATAGAGCTTGGAAAAGGTTCTTTTTTGGACTGCCACTCCCAGAATCCCCTAGTCATTATCACCACCAGACTGGCTGAATGTTTCTGAAAGTTAGGCAACAACAATAAGCAGCAACAGCAGCAGCTGCACCAGCAACAACAAAAACAACAACAGCTCCTTTCCCAAGCTTTAAGTCTCTCATCCTATTTCATGTCAATAAAACATAGTTTAAAATTAAGCACAATTTCTTAGCTGGGACCTATGAGTAAAGAAATCCTACAATTAGTTTAAACCTGCAAGTGAGCTTCCCAGCTTCTTTTTTTAGCTTGGATTGGAGGATGAGTGAGGAGGAGGGAGCACATCATTTGAAGCTCAAACAGGTTTTTACACATTGGACTAAAACATAATTTGGCATTAAGTCCAAATTAGGTCAATGTAAGGAGATGGCCTTAGACAGAAATAATCTAACCATGAAGTTAATAGGAGCTACTGTTGACACAAAACAAAAATTTGCTGCAGCTACACTGTTTAGCCAAAAGCCAGATTACATTTTTTTAAAGTTATATATTTGAAACATATAGAGCAATCTTCAATTAAAAGTTTCAGTGTGATTTACAATATAAAATACTAACCATTGAACAGAAGGACTCTAAAAGCCATCAGAGAGGATATTAAAAGCACACAGGGTTGTTTTTTTTAAAGTCCTTCAAGATACTACCTAAATCATATTAGCTTCCTTGATAGATTCCTCCTTGGTCTCTACCATGAAGTTCTACAATAAGGCCCTCTTGTCAGCCACCACCAGCCTCAACTCAGATGGTGAAGGCACACGGATAAGATCTTAGCATGCGGACAGATGGATGTGGGAGAAGGCATTCTATCCGATACCTGAATCCTAAGCTACATAGGACTTTAAAGGTAAGCACCAGTGCCAGTGTGTGTTCATTCTCACACACAACCATTCTACAAACCATTTATTTGTACAAAGACAGTGTTTGGCATGCACTGGCATATTTTGAGATAAAACTATGCTTCCTGTAGGACAGTGTTAGTATAAAAAAATCCCTTGCTCATCTTCATTTTCATGGTGCATATTTTTATTAACTCTCTCCATATGGCTATCTTATTTAAGATGCTCTGAGGTCTCCCCTTCATGCCAATAAAATCCCAAAGGCAAATGGTTCCTTAACTCCTAGAACAGTTAACTTGTGTGGATTATTTGTCTAAAATCTACGAGTCAAACAAAGTTAGGAATGCAGGTCCAGCAGCTGTACCTCTTTGTTAATTACAACTACTAAGTATTAACCACACGTACATAACACTTCACTTTGGGAGGTAGTTTGAGGGCAAAGGAAAGGCTATAAAACCTCGAGTTGAAAAGGACACTGACAGATAAAGAGACTTGCTTGTAGGCATTGCTGCATTCCAAATTGGATTTGGGCAATGCAACACCATGACACTTACCGCAGACAACTGACTCCATGTCGATCTCAGGGGTTTATATTTAATAACTATCTTTTCATTTGACTTATGTTCTTTCGATTCTAACTCTTCATCAGAATCTATATCCAGAGCTTTTTCTTTGTAGTTCTGATATAACACAGCATTTTCTGAAATAACACAAAAAGAAAATTAGTTTGAGCAGAGTTTCTAAATAACATAATTATGCATCTGTCTTTCAAACTCTGCAGACAAAGATAGAGTGTTGTTCAGGACAGACAATGGGCTGGCACACTACATATTACATTAACAATAGATCACTGTACCACCAAAAAAGATGCCTTCCATCCAAATTCAATAATAGCTTGTGTTCTTTGTTAAGGGAAAACCAAAACCAGTTCTATCCTCTCTCAGCTTGTGTTTAAATGAATACAAAGAACTGGGGTGAAAGACATTTGATTTAACTAGTTAATATGGCAGGTTATGTCGTGTTCCAGCAAGCACGCAATTAAATTTCTTCAGATAGTTAGTTTTTATTCTGATCATGGCAAGTTTCTAGCCCTTACAATTGCAAAATTAGGGTTGAATGTCTGTGGGCAGTGCCTGGTAAATCTCGGGAGGATTCCAAGAGCACAGACCTTATTATCACACGCTGGTCCTTCAAATTCCCCAGTTGTAGCACGATCAATTATACAAGGTAAGTTAATGTGTTTTGTTTCCTTGAGTTGTACAATTTGTACAGGCTACTATATTCAGCTTTCCTTGACTTTTAAATATAGAATGAGACAAACATTCTTAATGAAGAAAAAAAATAGTGATCCAGAAAACTGATAACCTCTTAGAGACAAGCTACAAAGACACAGCAATACTGCAGAATGAAGACAGCTACTGAAAACACAAGTTCCTGCAGGTTTAAGGACTAAGAATCTAAAATTTTCCACCAGAAAATGCAACTTTGGAAGTCATTAAACCCCATGTTCTGGAATTGGAATAAATAATTATGCAAAATTAACATATAGAGTCATGCCTCCACATTCACTAGGGTTAGGAGCATAGGACCCCCGTGAAAGTGAAAAAACTCTGAATAACTCTAGGCCCTCCCAAACCATATTTAATACACACACACACACACAAAGTATGATCACCATATTCAACCCATCATGAATTCCTTTGAGGCATCAGGGTTCCTTCACAAGGCAGAAGTGGTTAGCTGGTGGGGCTTACTGCCACCGCCACTGCTGCCCCACACCACCTTTAATGGTGTGGCTTTGGTCAAGTCAACTCTCTTGGTCCCAGAGGAATCTGTTCTTCACAAATCATTCCAAGAAAACCTCATGATAGGTTCACCATAGCACTACCATAAGTGAGGAATTACAACAGCAGCAATGCAGAGGGCCCCAGGCAGCACTGGGAGGGACATCCAACAATGGATCTTCCCCTTTAAGAAAAGATCACTTTCTCCACCTATCAAGGAAGATCCAGTCCTGGAACACTCTCAAGTGGACCTTTGGATTGAAGCCTAAACAGTCTCATTCCTTATCTGCCCTTCCATACAATCATGTGCAAGGTGAATTTATAACCCATAATAATAAATATCCAAAAAGAAATATACTGAAACACTGGAACAAACTTTAACAAGAAAACATAGCAGAGAGGTCTAATACTGACCTATAGCAAATTAAGATTTCAGTACATGACAATTGCCTGTGTTAATTTTCTACATATTTCCTAAAATCAAGAATGTAATGATAGCTTCTTATATTACAGAAGTCAGCAGTACTTGCAAGGAACTCTTATAACAAATGCCTGTTGTGGTTTTAAACCCTTACCACTAATGTACTGCTCTGCTCATGGAAACAACCCTTTGTACCAGTGACTGCCATGGCTAAAAAAGAATCAATAAAACTAGCCAAGAGTGCTTTAGGCTAGACTACTGCCAATTTTAAAAAAGAAAATGCCTTTGAGACTACGGTTTGATTCCACATTCTGCTTGTAAAATGACTCAATGTGGAAAAAATATCTTTTCATTTGTACTTCATGATGCCATCACATACTTATCAGCTACATGCAGCAAGCTGGTATACACTGCTTGTTACTTCTGTTTCAACCTGCAGTTTGTTTACTGTGTCATCAGAATGCAATTAGAACTAGCGCTCTGGCTTATTTCCCTGCAACAAGTCAGACAAAGAATTCAGGGTTTGTTTTACAGTTTCTTTGTCTGGCTTGTTGAAAGGGAAACACTAGTGGTTATATCTGTGTACAGAAGGGGAAAAAAGGAGAAAAGCTTTGTGATTTTGCTAGTTTCTTCTTCTGCAAGAACCAGCATGCTACTCATAATGGACAAGCCAGGGTTCTCATGGATCTCTGGCTTACCATGTTGTGCAACCCCAGCTGATACATACTTACAACAGTGAGAAGTTCTTAAGACACCCTAGTGAGAAAGTGGGGATATGACATATGGGCAGAGCATAAAGCGTTATAACATAATAAGGGTTTTTTGTTCTTCGCTTCAGCATGAACACAGAAATCAGCCTCACAAGGTTAAGCTGAACCCTCTAATGCATGCAGAACAATGTCTTCCTATTTGCAATTGTGCGTGTATTTAGTTGTGAGAAAGATCCATCATGTTTTGCAGGAACTGATTCTAAAGGTGTTTGCATGGGATCTCTCTGTACAAGTTCTGTGCAATTCTTGCTTCTCCTTTATTGTTCTTGTTTGTTAAGAGGGGACAAAACCTGAACCCTAACTACTCACTAGGGCCTCACTCATTCTTTTTATTTTCTTATGTCAGAGCTCAGCTGTTAATATCTTTACAACCTGAGCTGAAAATCTAGAGTCTATAAACTGTAGGAAAATATGTGTCACATGTAAATATGTAATGCTCCTAACAGCACATGGTTAAAGGAAACTGCCAAACAACTGAACTTTCTGGCAACCCAAAAAAGAATTAACAACTGTAATGTACTATCCAGGCTCTGTTGGTACATCACAGCTACAAGAATATGATGCAGTTTCAGACTAAGAGAAATGACACTTCTAAAGAAGAAACTAAATCAAAACTGGCACTAAGAGCCAAAGAAGGTAAAAGAAGCTTGGTAAGGTTGTGAGAGTAGTAAAGTACAGCTAAGATCAAGGACGTTTCTTTAAAAAATTACTCATAAATTTTTTTGGTGGGGCAGTCTAGTTGGCAAACAATAAGTAAAATATTGCTTAGAAAATTTATCGTCAAAGGTATACAGAAGAGATAGAAACACTGTGATGACAAACAGAACTTCTTGATGGGCTTGAGAGCAGATACGAAACAAAGCAGATACAAGCAAGGGAGGGGGAGGGGAATGAATGCAAAGATAATCCACTACAGCCAAGACTGATAACTTGCAATAGACATGAAGAAATCAAACAGCTACACTACTTGTCAAGAGAAATAACAGAAAGAGGTAAAGAAACACAAACTCACTCTGCATCTATGAAATTATTTAGTTTGCAAACAACAGTTTGACCACTGGCTAGAATGTCTAGGACTGGTGGGAAATAAAATCAAACAACTTATTGAGGGTTCCCTATTCCTTCCCCACTCTCCGGGTTCCTGCCACATACCAGTAGGTTTCTACGTTGTGGAAGCTATTAAAAATTACTATCCTAACCTTCGCCTAAACTTTAAGTAAGGACTGAAGAATTATGTCATTTTATACAATCCTATATATCCTGTAATCTTTAGAAGCTGGGCATCACCAAGCTCAACAGAATAGATGAATATTTCTACCTCAATAAACAACACAAAGAAATTCATTTAGTTACGCCCTACTGCAAAACTCTGTTTGCAAAATACACTTTATTTTGTTTCATTCTGTATCCTTTCTGCAGGTATCACACCAATTAGTCCAAAAGCCCTAAACAAACAACCCGAAACCAGTCTTACCTTCACCATCAAAGGTTCCTTGTCCTTTCAGCATTTTCTTCTAAGATGAAGAAAAAGGGTGGAAAACTGGTGAATACAAGAATATGTAGCAAGTAGCATAAGAAAAAGAAATGTTATATTTCATGCTATAAACAAAAGTGAATAAATATTTTGTCATTAGCAAGACATGCTTGCAACCTCTACCGAAAATATTTGTAACTCTGGAAAAGTTGACAGCACTTTAGACCCCACCAAAACAATCAGAAAAACATGCAGACATGGACTTGTTGCCTCCACTGAAATTAACAGAACAGAAATCAACACATGGAGGAGCTCCACATGCATATCAGGTTGCATCACATGGTACATTTGGGTTGTGAATAACTTTTATTTCTGAATAGAATAAATTCTTTTAAAGGAAGAAGACAAATGGTTCATTTTTGTAAAGTTTAATAAATATGCAAGTGATTTTATTAATCTGCAATCATTTTTAAAAGTCCACAGCATTTGTATATAACAGACAAGCTTTGGTTCTAGTTTCTATAGAACAGTTTCTCGTTCTGTAAAACACCACTTGTTTCTAAATTGTGTACTGAGGATTCCTTCACAAGGGACATTTTATTCAAATGGGTGCACAGTAACATAACAAATAAGGCATGAAAAACCACACAAGTACCAATTTCACTACATGAATATGTCTTTGAATACATCAATATTAATTATGGTTAGTCCTGGAGCACCTAACTATCCAATTCTATGCTGTAGATTTTCAGCCAGATATTTTATTAAAAGTATCACTAGCCTAGACCAGATTTCAAATCCCTACTCAGCCATGGAAATCCACTGTAAGACCTTGGACAAGTCACACTCTCTCAACCTCAGGGGAAGGCAAGAAATCCCCCTGAAAGATTTGCTATAAGTTGGAAATGATCTGAAGGCACACAACAACAAGCCTGGAGTGTAGGTTGTGAATAAAATACATCAGAAGTAGGACAGATTTGAACAATCAAAGATTTAAACACTCCTTCAAAGTACCGTATTACATCACTATTCAGGCAATATAATTAAAGGCTGAAATCTTAATGATACTTCTTTGGAAATAATGCCAACTAATTCATTAATTCATTAAATGAATCAATTGTGTGATCATGCTATAACTCAGAGCTTTCCAAACTGTGTGTCGCGGCACGTTTGTGTTTTGGCTGCAGTGTGTAGGTGTGCTGTGCAAACATAATAGGGGGAGGAGCTGCCTCTTGCACTGCTGCTGCAGGCCAGGTCCAGGTGAGGGGGCTGCCTCTGCTGCCACCGCCACCACCCCAAGGAAGACCCTGATAAAGGTGGTGGTGGGCCAGGTCCAGGTGCAGGGGCTACCCCCCCCAGGCCAAGGAAGACTCCATCAAGAGCGGCAGGGGGCCAGGCTCAGGTGGAGGGGCTGCCTCCACTTACTGAATTACTTACTGAATTACTGTGTCATGAAATGATGCATGTCTAAAAAGTGTATCACCAACATGAAAAGTTTAGAAAGCTCTGCTGTAACTCCACTGCTCAAAACTTAAATTGGGCATTAATATAAGCACTCTACTTTTAGAAAATACAGTACAGGAAAATTCCAGCCTATGCATCTCAACTATTCAAATATGTTTACTTGATATTTCATTACTGGGGTTACCTGGGAAGTAGCTAGATTTAGAAGCAATTTTTAGGTTAGGTAGACATGCTGCCTTTGTTCGTGGATTTGAAAGATCTTTGGGAACAGCCACGTGCAAAAGGGGATATATGAGATAGGACTATACTAATAATTCCATACATAAAATGGTATTAAGCAATAGGGAAGGAACTAAAAGCAGCTTCTCCTGTGCCATTTTCTACAGGAGGGAGTTAGAAGGCCAGAAATGTCTATCTGTGCATATCTATATTCCAAAAGTAGCAAATATTCTTATCAGTAGACTTCCTGGGATCAGCAGTAAAGGTTCATGCAAAAAGAATAGTTCTATCCACTGCAGAAATAATTAGTTTCTGGGAAAAGTACAAAGTGTTGGTTATTACCTTAAAAGCTCTATATGGTTTGAGTCCAAGTTACCTACAGAATCACCTGTTGCCATACAATCTACTCTGTACTCTCAAATCCTCTGGCAACCATTTACTTAAACTAACCAGGACTAGACTGGCAGAGGACATTTTCATCAGCCACCTCTAGATTGTGGAATGGCCTGCCAGAAGAGATTCAACAGCAAAACACACTGTCTGAATTTTTAAAAAGTGCTAAAAACCTATCTCTTCTGGCAGACCTAGCCGGTCAATTTTTAACTACTAATTTTAGATTAGTGTATTTCAAATGATTCTATGTGTTTTTAGCTGTATTTTAATCTATGATGTACCCTGCCTCAACCCTCAGGGAGAGACAGGTGAGAAGCAGCGGCAGCATCTAGTGAAAGGTACCTGCCCCCTACTTATCATGCTTGCAGCACAGCATACACATACACACCCCAAGTTGGGCTGCTTCTAGGAAGATGCTTTAGAATATGTCCTTGTATTTACTGATCTGGTTCAAAGCTGACATATGGTTCACAACTCAACAGAAATTATATTGATAATATTTCAATAAAGGTCTACACAGAAGCTTCCACCAGACAAACAGCCAGTATATTCCAGTGTTTAAAGTACTGTATCAAAGACACATGAAACCCTGATTTCTCATGCTTTATGCAGTAATCATGTTTTGCATGTAAGCTGCTTTTTGTCATAGAACATACAGTGTACAAAGAGGGGATGTGCATTTCAAGCCTCTGAATGTTTTCAGGGAAGCTATTTTCTGTATAAATGAAAACACATTTGGTATGTAAATAAAGGGCTGGTGATCTTGCTTGAAAGAGCCAGTGTGGTGGACTACATTGGAATATGACTTTGGAGACCAGGGTTTGATTCCCCACTTGGCCATGGAAACCAACTGGGTGACTTTGGGTGCATCACACACTATCAGTCCAGGAAAAACCTGTGATAGGGTAGCCTTAAGGCCATCATAAGTCAGACATGATTTGAAGGCACACAACAACAATAATACTCTTGCTTGATCATGGCAAGAAGTCAGACAAGCCTTGGTAGAGAAGACCCTGGAACTACAAAAGGGAGAAGGACCCCATATCCTGTCCAGTCTCAACATCTGGTGGAACCAACTGTTTGAAGATGTTCTTGGCTCTGTACCATTTACAGATTGATAGGTGAAGGTGCAGGGGTTTGTCTGTACATATGACTGGCATTCCAAAAACAAGCTGCCAATCAAGAGCAGAGTCAGTGCAAGCTAACACATATAATATATTCTCTCCAGGTCCAAGCTAGAGACAAGAGGAGCTGCATGGCTTGCCTTTGCTCCCAAGATGAGTTTTGAATGCCTACAATCAGAAAGCGAAAACAAGCTGCTGCCTCTGCCTCATCCTTAGCTTGGTTTTGTATTGGGCAGAACTCCCCCTGCCTTTCCCAGCCCTGAGTGCAGAGATGGACTTACAGTAGATTTCAAGACACATTTCAGGAATAAGAATTTTGGAAAAAGAGATTGTGTAGGCTACTGAAATCAACCAAAATTCAGCAACCTCTGTGTGTGTCTGTGTGTGTGTGTAACAACTTCTTGTGATAGTCTGATGATAGCTCCCTACCTCACTTCATACTTTGAATGGAAAATGTATATTTAAAAAAAAAACACTGTGAAGTCTAACACATTTCCCTTTAGTTAAGTTTTCAAATGGACTAGTCTCATGGCAGCAAAGATACTTCTGGGGGGATACTTTCAATACAAGCTCCTTGAGTTATTAGCAACAAGGAGGCTGTTTTACCTGTAAGGAACCTGTATATAGATAAGACTTCCTCAGCTTGAGGAAGATCTGCATTATCAGCTGAATTACAAGTTATATTATCCCTGGCCAGCATTAGCACATTGTGCAAGCACTGAATAGGAAAGTTTATACAGGAAGAAAAGAGAGCACTCATTCATTTCCTTATCAAAAAACAAAAAACAAAAAAAACAAGTAATACTGAATACTGTATTGCACATATTATATATACATGTATCTAAATTCTTGTATAAAAAGAGGAATATTTGCACAATTAATAAAAATAGATGGAAAAAAACTAGTAAGTTTGTAAGGGCACCATCAATATGCACAAAATAACAGAGACCCTGTCCTGAAGAATATATTTCTCCTTCTCCTGCCCCAAATCCTCTTTTTCCTACATTCTTTTCCACATGCCATAATACCACTTACGAAATATGCATTTCCCACTGCAACATAGACCTGCTGAGCCATTCGTCATTCATGTAAGGAGAGAACAACTCTCCTGTTCAAAGTACCACCTGACTTCCCACTCTCTTGTTTCTCTGGTGTTTTCTAGCTGTACCAAATTTCTTCCACTACACCCATGAGCCAGTGTAATTCAGGGAGCGGCACAAGCTGGACAGATAGTTTTGCTCCTACACTTGTTCCAATCATCACTGTCCTATCATTAGCTGTCCTTCTCAACTTCATATTTGCAGTCATGCATCTTCCTATTACACCTGACAGCATTTAGCACAACAAACATAACATAGATTAAAGTGTGAACTGGCACTTAGCTTAACAGGCGGTTTTTGGCAAATATGGATTTTTTTTTTCAAAAAAGCCAAATTACAAATAATTAACAAAATGAGATACATCAATTTACATACCTTTATTCTTCCTAAGCTGGAGAATTTCTCCTTGTCTTCCATGACTGCCTTCAGCGCTGGCTGAGACATCCTGTTCTTCATCTTAAAGTTGGCAGTGCTGTCAAAATCAACACCACTCACAACAGCTCGCCGATATGAAGTGGACCGCAAACTACGTCTCAGCATCCCCGGGCTTTCCATGTCACCTTCTGTTTCTTCATCTCCACCAGCTACCAAAGACATGCCAGGGGTCTCCACCAGACTACGGACCTTAAGAACTCTTCTGTTTAGTTCCATGTTTTGACTGTTAGCTCTGTTGGTTACTTTTATTTCAGAAGCTAAACTCTTAGGGATGATCTGCTGCTTCCCCACTTTTAAAGCAACAGGACTATTTGTGCTCAGCACCACAGGTGGTGTTTCTGTGATTTCATTCTGATTTGATGGTAGTCTTTGAAGAGGCAGATGCTGTTGCTCCAAGGGAGCAGACGGGCAGACAGATGTCTTCTCTGAGCTTTCAGAAAGTTGGCTGGGCTGTAACACTACAGCAGCAGTTGTGTTGTTATTTGGTGAATGCATGATTTTTGCAAGTGACAATCCAAGACCTGATGTGAAAGCAGTCTTATCATCCTTGGCAGTCTGTGCTGTTTGGCTGGAAACCCTTCCCTGGTTAACCAGCTTACTCCCTGCTGAACCATTGGCTGTAAAATTTATAGACTTATTTGAAACCATTTTCAGTGTTTGAGGTGACTGCTCAGAAAGCCTTGAAGAGACAGTTTTACACTCTGGAAATTGAACTTTGCCATTTGGCACAGAGTGAAGACTGCAGCCAAAAAGCAGAGAGCTCCTCTGAATGGATTTGCTGTCTGGAGAAGTAATTATTGTTTCAGCAGGCTGAGTTACAGTGAATGTGTCCCTGTCTTCTACAGGAAAATCCGTGATGAGAACCCCAGTGGGACTCTGGTAGGATTGGGGTCTAGGCTTGTTCTTTGTATGCAAATGGTCTTGGTGAGCAGATCTTCTTCTCCACAATGGTGCAATGTTGTTATTGGAAAAATCCACTTCATTTTGCCCATCCATACCAAGAGCTAAAGTCAACTGAACATCTGGAGTGCAATCTGTCCTTTTAAAAAAGAAAACAGCAAGTAAAGCTAATAATTCTGGAGTACCTTGCATTGTTAAAAGATGGTTTATAATGGGCAAAGGCAGAAAACTGGGGCCATCCAACAATAGAGGAGGAGCTAGGATGTGACAAAACCCAGCAGTTGTTTTTTTTTTTTTTTTTTGTAATTTCTTGCCCTGCACTAAAACCAAGACATACAAGAGTGGGGGTTAAGTAAACTAGGGCCAGGCTCAATCCTGGGCCATTTCAGGAGTACAAAGATGTTTGGAATCTGAATCTAAAGTTTCTCTAAAATGCCTTAATTTGGGGCCTGTCACTGGTAGAAACACTGCTGACAGTACATATATGCCCATGAAACTTTCTACAGGACTAACCAAGACTTTTGGAGTAGACCCAAAAGAGCTTCTCTCCCTCTTCTAACCCTTCTAGTCAGCAGATCTTAGGGGGTTATGACTACATTGTTATATATATTCCTACAAAGGCAATATTAAAAAAAAATCTAGTTGGCTGCTTGAGGGTAGAATTAAACTTTTAAAGGAAGTTTTTCATTTAATCCAGAAGAACAGGGATTTTTTTCATATCCCATATACACCCACGTTAGCAGTTAAACAACAAAGCAAGGGAAAAATCTGTCTACTTAAGTAAAGGGACTACTGAATTACAGACCTAGAATGTTTGCCAAGAATCATTTTGCCACAGTGACTTTCAGTAAAGAAGTAAAGCAGGTAAAGCAGTAGTTTTTATTGGATCAGCTTCTACTGTTAGAAAAGCATATTATGCACAATTTTGCTTCAATCAAAATATGAAGATTCCTTTAGATTTCCTACAGTAATGAATTCACTAAAAAGGATATTTTATGATGTCTGGAAGGCATGGTAAGATTACAATAGTGATACAATTTACTAAAGGATCCCTCCTTCCTATGCACCACTGGGAAAGGGTCCACCTAAGGAAATATTGGAATCGGGGCTATGGTGGGGAAAAAAGTGCAAAATGGTTCCAGCACTTAGTACCTCTATCATCAATCCATACTTCAGCATTTTTAAGGATCATTCAAAATTTGCCCACGGCAAATCCAATATGCATAATGCAAGCTGTTGAACTTGGAAACACAAGAGGGAAGAAGAATGTTAAAAAAAATGGGCTGTTATCCAGAGATACACTCTCACACAGTATTTGTACCAATGTGACTTTTTCAAAAACTTTGAGAAGCAGAACACCATGCCTTATCACAATTATTTACTTTCCAAACACCTCTCAGTTTCAAAACAAAAATATGTTCCCATTCTGCAAAAAGCTGCATTAGCACAGCACAAGACGAGTATCCTTGCTCTTGAGCAGAAAACTGACTTCAATCTTTTATCCACTTACCTAAGAGGAAACACAAAACAAACAGAAGTCAAAGCACCAGAAGTCAATGGTGTTAACTTCTGAGTAGACATGTAGACCCTTGCACTGCTCATTGGACTCTGAGCAAGCTCAGAAGCATCTCACCCAGTATGGTCCTTTACAGTATAAAGTCTAAACAGCAGAGTCCTGCGTCACATTAAAGACTACGAAATTTATTACAGCATGAGCTTGAGAACATTTATCTGAACACAGGCAAAAGGTTCTCTGATCTGTCTCATTAAGCAAACTGATCTTTTCAATGCTTGGCCACAACAGCCTGCATTGGATCACTGATTTTGGTTCCAATGCACCGAAAAACCAATCCTAGGCATATTTACTTAGAAGTCCCATTGCGCCTAACGCTGAACCCCTTCGCTTATTTCTCCAGGAATAAGCTCTTTTAAACGTGGTGGGACTTGCCTAGAATCTGAGTGTTACTAGGCTACGCTAAGTAAGACCTTATCCCTTATCGTCCCTCAGAGGAAAGAGTTCTTTGTTATGTTTTAAGTCTTTTAACCGGATTGTGACTGCTTTATTTGATGCCAGAGGGGTTCCCCCCCCCCAATGTTGTTTTCCACTCTCCCGGGTCACTGTGCTGTTATCAGATGAAGCTTTGGAGATTAAGTAGGTAACTCCACTTAAAAAAAAGGGGGGGGAGGCAAGTGGTGTTCCTAAGGGAAAAAAATACACCCCTCCTTTCCCTTCTTGGCTTTTTAGCAATTACCACGTTTCTCTCGAACACATACGGAGCCCGCGGAGACGTTCCCAGCGTCTCCCTTCTTCTCCCGCCTTGGGGTGAGGCATTCCTGACAGTCCTTCGCCCTCCACATTTGGGACTCCCTGAGGCGAAGGTGTCTGAAGGCAGAAGTGCTGGGGGGAAACGACTCTGTTTACCCAACAACGCCTCCCCGTCCTTCCTTCAGCATTCACTTTATCAGCCGGCGCTGTAAAACTTTTACAGAAAGGGAGGCGGGGAGAGACTCCCAGCCAGAGAGAGAGTCAGAGCGGAACAAACTCGGGCGCCGAGAACACCTTCCCGCCCGCAGCTCCTGACCCAGCGCTCCCTCCTCACGCCCAGCGCTCCCCAGTTCGCCCGAGCCCGCTCACCTCATTTCAACAGCGCGCCCACCCGCCCGCTTCCACTCGCCGCCGCCGCCACTCCCGCCCGGGAAGAGCCGGAGTTGCCCCACCTGCGAAAACGCCCGCGCGCCCCTTCTCTCCAAGAGCGAGGGCTGTCCGGAGCCCTTCATCCGCTGCGCGCCCGCACGAGGCGGGCATTGACGCGGAGCTCGAGCCGCCGTCGCCCCGGACGCCCGAGCCGCCCGCCTCAAAACTTGACCCGCTCCTCGCCGCACCGCCGCCCGGCGCCCTCCCCTTCTTGTCCTAGCGCCGCCTTTCCCTCGACCAAGCCCCACCTTCCTCGCCGTCCAGCCGAGCGGCGAAAGGAGAGGCTGCCCCTCCGTGGGGGTTTGGGCCAGCCGGAGGGCCGCGGTTGCCAAGGGCTTCGACGGCGCTCTCGCCGGGCCCCCCCGGGAACTCAGTCTGATTGGCATGCAAGGCCTCGGCCCTTCCGTCTGTGGGGGGTGGAGATGAGACGCCAAGGGCTTTTGAGGGCATGCGAAATGCCCACGTCTGCCCTCCGGAGCCTGCGGGCGCAAACACACGGAACTGGCTGATGGGAACCCCGAGCAAGCCCACCCGCCTCCCGGGTTGACGGCTCTTGGGAGACGAGCTGTCGCGAGGAAGGGACCTACCTCTGCCCCCTATCGAGACCCACACACGCGCCAGGCTCTGAAAAGTGAGTGTGAAGGAGCCGTGGCAGAAGCCCTAGTACGCGTGGAAGGGGCTCTTTTACATGGGGGGGGGCAGGGCAAATAGAGCTCCTTCTTTCCTCCCTCACGGGCCACAAGGCTCGACAACAACGCCCCCCAAAGCGTCTGGGCCCCCCTGAGCTGAAACGTCCCTAACAAGGAGGATGGGGGAGATGAAGGCAGGAGGCAGAGGCAACTGCGATCTTCTGCAAAGGCTTGGGCGGTGGCACCTCACACATGGAGTGCCAGTGTGATGTAGTGGGTAAGAGACTGGGGCTTTGTAGGTCTAGGTTCCAGCCCTTACTTGGCCATAAAACTCGCAGAGAGACCATCTTGGGATGTTTTTCAGGCCATTTCCACACTAGCCTGTTATAGCACGATGATTCCATTTTTTTTTTTTTTTTTTTATTCTATATTTTTTAAAAAGAAAAAACTTGAAATACAAACTTACACTTCTTATCTTAATTAGTTTCAAAATTATTACATATAAAACATTGTTAATTTTTCATGTCATCATAAACATTTCAAATAACACTTCCCCTTTTCCCCTGGTTTGATCTTTAATTTTTTGACATTTCAACATTTAGATCTCACAGGTTCAAGTATCAATTTGTAGACTGGTCTCCCAACTTGTACATACAAAAATTAGAAACCACTCGATTTATCTTTTATCTTAAAGTATTCTTTTGTTTATTACTGCCAATTTAACTTTGGAAATTTGTTTCTAAGAAACCCTTTTAAAAACATTCTCAAATTGATTGTTCCTTTTCTTAATCCTACTTTCGTTTCATTTTTCATTCTGAAGGATAACTCTTCCATTGAGCAATATTCTTGTATTTTATCTACCCATTCTTCCGGGGGATGGGCTTTCTGTCCTCTTCCAATATTTTGCCCATAGAATTTTTTAGCTGCCGTAATCATATATAGTATGACTGTCTCATATTGTCTTTTATCTTTGTCAATTTGATGTGTCATGTTCAGTAAATACAATTCCGGAGTTAGGGGGAGATCTATTTGTAATAAGGATTCCATGGCTCCTTATTTTTTTCCAGTATCTTATAGCCTCCGGACATAGCCACCACATGTGATAGAAAGATCCATCTACTTGCTTGCATTTCCAGCAAGCCTTTTCTTTCAAAGAATACATCTTGCTTAGCTTGGGGGGGGGTCTAAATACCATCTATACAACATTTTGAAATAATTTTCTTTTAAATTTTGTGCTAATGTAAATTTATTTGATATTTTCCAGCTTCTTTCCCAATTTGCTAACTCTATTTGATGGCCAATGTTTTGCGCCCATTTAATATTGATTCTTTCACTGTCTCTCCTTCCAGTTCTCAACCCAATATAAATTTGTATAAATGTGATGTTAGATGGTCTTTCTGTTCAAACATCAATTTTTCCCATTGATTTAATTGTGATGAGATTTCTATGCCCTCAAGTTTTAAGTCGATTTTCGCTCTCTCTTTCAATTGCCTATATGGGAACCAGTGACATATCCAACCTTCTTGTTCTAATTCCTCTTTTGTTTTAATGCGTTGTCCACTGTTATTTTTTATGATTAAATCACTGTATTTTAACCACTTTGATGTTGGATCTTTCCATTTCACTTGAAAAGCTTCCTGAGGGGAGACCCACCAGGGTATCTTCGTATATAACTTGTTTTTCCAGAATCTCCAAATTTCATACAACGATCTTCTAATATAGTGATTCATGAATGATTTATCTATTTTTTGATTTTTGGTACCATAAATAAGCATGCCAACCAAATTTTAGATCACTTCCCTCAAGCTTGAGCAGTTTGTCTTCTTTTAGTGTCACCCATCTCTCAACCATGTCATCCCATTGGCCATGTAATATAATTTCATATCTGGCAAGCCAAATCCTCCTTTTTCTTTCCTTTCCGTCAGAATTTTCCATTTAACTCTTGGTTTTTTGTCTTCCCATATAAAGGAGGTTAGGTCTTTTCTCCATTCTGAAACACTTCCAGTTTAATATGATCGGCAGGTTTTAAAAAAGAAAGTTCATCTTGGGTAGTACCATCATTTTAATCGCTGCCATTCTACCCAATAATGATAATTTCAATTTTCGCCAGTTCTGAAAATTTTTTTTACTCACCCCATTTTCTTACGTAGTTATTCTCAAAAAGTTTGTTATTTTGGTTTGTGTTTTAAACCCCAAAAAAATATTTAATCTTCTTTTCCGTTCTAAATCCTGTCGCCAATTCTATCTTTGCTATTTTTTTTTTTCTCATATTTTTTGTCAGGAACTTAGTCTTCTCTTTGTTAATTTTAAAACCCGCCAATTCTCCAAATTCTTGGCATATCTCCAGCAATTTCATACCCCCTTTTCTGGTTTTCCTATAAAGATAGCCAGATCATCAGCATATGCTTTTAATTTAGTCTCTTCACCCTTAATTTTAACTCCTTTAATCAGTTCCTCAGATCTTATTTTCCTCAAGAGGACTTCCAACACCATTATAAACAATAGCGGAGATAGAGGACAACCTTGACGTGTTCCTTTGTTAATTTCTATTGGATCACTCTTCTCACCATTAATTAGTAATTGTGCTTGATTACCTAGATATATCGATCTAATCCTTTTTAAAAATTATCCCCACAGTTCATTTTCTCACATAAGTCGAACATAAATTTATGATTCACGTTGTCAAAAGCTTTTTCAGCATCGAAAAAAATTTCAACACACATTCCTTTTCATTATGTTTCTCATAATATTCCAAAACATTAATCAGATTTTTCTTGTGTTATCTCTTAGATTTTCTTTTTGGTAAAAATCCGCTCTGATCTTGGTGAATTACTTTTTGTAAGACCCTTTTTAAGTCTTTTCTGCAATTATGTTAGCAAATATCTTATAATCTATATTTAAGAGCGATATTGGTCTATAATTAGATGGTTCACATAAATCTTTCCCTTCTTTGGGTATCAAAGTTATGTTTGCTTCCTTCCACGAGTCAGGTTTACCTTTGCTCTTAATTTGTTGAACATCTTCCGCATTGGTTCGGTTATTTTTACCCTGGAAGACCTTGTAATACATCCCTGAGAATCCGTCGGGTCCTAGTGCTTTCCCAACCTTTATTCTCTTTATGGCCTCCAACACCTCCATACATGAAATATTCGCATTCAAACTATTCTTATCCTCTTCAGATATTTTAGCGATGTCTTGTTTCTCAAAGAAATTCTTGTATCTTCTTCTCTGATTTGCTTATCTATCTTTCTGATATAGATTTTTGTAATATTTACGAAAAGTCTTCATTATAATTCTTTGATCGGTGGTCAAATCCTTTTCATTTCCATTTAGAGTTTTGACTTGTAAAATTTAAAGTTTTTTTTCCCCGCCTTTTCCTTAATTTAAACACCATCCACTTACCAGGTTTATTCGCATTCTCAAATTCTTTAAGTTTTAATAATCTTATTTTTCTTTCCATGTCATCTATATTCTGATCTTGTAATTCCAATTGTGTCTTTTTGATTTCCTTCCTCCACCTTTCATTTTCCGGATTCCTTGACAATTCTATTTTCAAATGATTTCAGCCTTAATTCCAGTTCTTTTCTTTTTTCCTCTTTTTTCTTCCTCCATTCCTTGTTCCACTTCAAAAAAAACCCCTTCGCATTACCGCTTTTCCTGCATCCCATACCATTCTACTTGATACTTCCTCATTCTCATTTTCTTAAAAAAAATATTTAAAATTCCTCCTTAGCTTTCTTCAAATAGAGGTCATCAGATAGAAGTTGATCATTTAATCGCCAACTTCGATACTTGCTTTTTTTCCCATTCTGAGTTCCAATTTTATTGGATTATGATCTGAAATAATCCTAGGCCGGATTTCCATGTTTTTAACCCCCATCTGTAGCGTTTTTGATATTAAAAACATATCAATCCTTGACATAGTTAAGTGTCTGTCAGAGAAATAGGTAAAACCGCCTCTTTCATGTAAATTCCGCCAAATATCGAGTAAAAAAAAAAGTCTTCTTTCATTCTAAAGAATGATTTGGGTAATTTACCTTTCTTTTTTCTGCCTTTTTGATTACATGTTCTGTCTTTAGTTGGGTCTATCACTCCATTCATATCTCCCATTACAAAAATATGTGCTTGATTGTTCATCATGATATATTTATTTATCTCTTCCTTCAACTTGTCATAAAATTTCCCTTTTAAATTTTGTAAGGGAAAGCAAATCCCAAAAGTGTATAGTTTTCCCAGGCAATTAAATTTTCCCCCAAAGATAATGTCCATTCTTGTCGTGAAATATTTCCTCAGTGGGATATATATGATTAACATAAATCGCAACACCTCTTTTTTTTTTTTGGAAAGCCGAAACGTAACACTTACCCAGTTTAAGGGTTTTTTAAATATTTAGTGTCCTTTTTTTTAAATTTTTTGTTTCTTGTAGGCATACGATATCTAATTTTTTTTTTTCTAAATAGTGAAAGACCTGTCTTAATTTATAATTAGAGTTTAGCCCTTTAACGTTCCAAGATATACAATTCAGAGTCATTGTTGCAATTCTTTTTTTCTTTCTCTTTCTTTCTTTCTTTCTTTCTTTCTTTTTTTTTTATTTATTTTCTCAAATTAATTCCAAATCTCCTATCTCTCTTTTAATCCTCGTCTTCAATTCTCACTTCACCGCTATCTGAACTCTTCTGCTCTACTTCTGGTTCTTCTTGATCTTCATCCTGGTCTTGTTCTTGTCCAAATTGTTGCTCTTGTTCAAACTCTGTCTCTTGATCTTGGGCTAATTTTTCCAATTTTTCAAAAACTTGATTGTTCTTGTCCTTCAGTTTTTTGTGTCCTCTCGAAATTGCCCTTGTTTCATAATGTTGTCTTGTTCTTTCCCGACATCAGGTTTCTAATTTTTCTTATGGCATCTTCCATTTTTTCCCGGGACAGAACATTTGAATCTTTTAAAGTTTAGTGTATATGTCAGACCACCATTCCTCTCCCATTTGTACCTTATATTGTATTTTTTTAAAACTGAGGTCAAATTTTAAAATTTTTCCCGGCTTTCAAAAAAAAAAAAATTTTTAAAGGGAAAAGTTTTAAAAATTTCAGTTCTGTCCTTTTTAATGATCAGTTTTTCTTGAAAGCTTTTTGTAAAACTTTCTCCTTCATCTTCGTTCTTGTAAAACAAATCAGGATATCTCTGGGCCAGTTCTTTTCCTTTGCCACCTTTGAACTTATTCTGAAAATTTTGTCTATTTCAGACTCCATTCTCTCTTCTGACATGTCCATAAATGTGGCAAGGTCAGGAATAACCCTTTCATAAATATTTTCTCCCCACCTTTTCTAGCCCTCTTAATCTCAAACATCTATCGCGATATCTTAATTCTTGTAAATCTAATTCTCTCTCATGTCTATTAAATCCGTCAGTTAATTCTTTTTTCTCTTTTTCTCCCTGTTTAATGCCGGGCCCCCATCAATTTTACTTCTGTCTGTATTGTCTTTACATCTTTATTAAATTTCTCCATTCTCTTATTTATTCCATCCATCTCTTTCTTCAAGTCAGCTCTGATTTCTGCTCTCATGTCTTTTAATTCCTGTCTTATTCCAAAAATTCCCCCTTTCTTGTCTTAAATTTTTAAGCTCTTCTAATATTTGTTCTCCAATCCCGCCCATCTGTCCGGAACCTGACACCTGTACAGGTTGTTCTAATGAAGGTCTTCTTTCCGTTGTTAATTTGGATTGGGTATATGATACAGTCTTTTTTCTTGTTGTCATCATGTACTATTAATTTTCTAAGAAATCTTATTATCTTAATTATATTAGCTGCTTAGTCAGATAAAATATATCTTAATAATATCTATAATATCTATATTTCAAAGAGATTATAGTAAATAAAAGTGGGAAAAAAAAAATAACACAATTATTTCAAAAATCAACTCTTACTCTGTTATCCAGTCTATTGTAGTCCTTCTACCTAAAATCGCTTCCAATAGTATTCTGTTATTTTCTTTTTATTTACTCAACATTTACAATGTCTGTTTATCTATAATGAGACTGTGCTGTAAGAAAGGGAAAAAAAACAAAAAAAAAAAAAAAAAACGTTATCTTATTGCTTTACAATGTATTTCTTACAGCCTAGCTAAGGCAATATAAACAGCTTAATATTTAGTGTAGTACCAGTTAACCCCACAAGAGAGCACACTAAGATAATTTTCTTCCCCCTCTGTTATTTATATCAGATCAAGGCTATTTCTCCTTAGCAACCTTCCTTCCAATCACTTTGATCTGTAAACATAATCAAGGTTTTTCCCCACACCACACTCCCACACCGTCCCTCTCCCCCATTACCAGCTTCCTTCACAAAGAGTCCCACAAAACAACTTTCTTCCCTCCTTCCAACACTTCCCCCGCAGTCTGCACAGTCTTTATAAATCCACCCACATCTCTTTACACAGTCTCAATATTCTCTTTCTCGTTGTCAACTTTCCCCCTTCGCCGAAGATCCCACCCGTCTTCTTTTTTTTTTTCAAGCACTTCACCCAGCAACACAATCTTTGTAAAACCGTCCAGTCAGTACCGTCTTTTAAATTCTCCACCGAAATCGGTTAACCAAATTTGGGAAACCCCTCTCACGTTATCAACTTACTCCTTTACGGAAAATCCCCCCCGAATGTCTTAGCTCATGCAGTCTTGTAAGTTCCCACTCACGTTCCAGTGCTCTATCACAGAAAAAAAAAAAAAACCCACAAAAACGTCTTTTTTCCTTGCTTCCAGCGCTTCACCCACCGTCAGCACAGTCTTTGTAAATCCATACCAAATTCAAGTCATACAGTTTTTGGGAGTCCCCTCTCACATTGTCAACTTGCTCTTACTCTTCACAAAAAAGCCCCATATAACGTCTTCTTTCCTTTCTTACAGCACGTCATTCACATTAGGGACCCTCTTTGGAAATACCCCAAACTCGATCTTAAATAAATTTAAAGTCTTTGTATTAAATGCAAAATCTCCATAAGAAAAAAAGGAGAAAGAAGAAGGAACAGACTAAAAAAAAAAAAGTTATACTCAGTCAGCCATACCGGCTTTCGACCTTACTTTCTATTCGTCATCCTCCAACAAGTACATTAGCCAACTCAATGTGTCGTCGCGTCCGCCATTATCTCCATGACAAAAAAAAAAAAAAAAAGAGAAGTAAGAATCTGAATTTTAACTCTCAATCTCTGGACACAGTCTTTAAAGTAAGATCCATTTTTTATCCTCCCAAAAAGTTTTAAGAAATCCAATTCATTTAACATTCTTCGCAAACGATTTTTTTAAAAAAAAAAGGGTTTTTGGGGTTCCTTCGTCGCAGATGCGGCTGCCCAACAGGGTTGTGGCGTCCCTTTTGGCTCCTGGACGTCTTCGAACCTTCGGCACAGAATCTCCGTGTCTAGTCGATGACAGTCCCTTCAGCCCCCTCCGGGATCCCTCTGATCTCCCTTTACCCGGGGAGAAATTAACCGGCATTCCAGAAACTTAACGTGCCGGTTTCGCCCAGCTGGGTGGTTACGTGAGACCAGCTTGGGCTCTCGTGACCATTCGGCCGCCATTAAACCCGGAAGTCCGATGATTCCATTTTCAACCTCCTTGGAACCCCGGGGTTTGCAGTTTGGGGGGGGCCAGTCGGCCCCTCCTGAAACTGCAAACCCCCGGGTTCCAAAAAAGGTTTAAAATGGAATCATACACTATAACAGGCTAGTGCGGGGAAAAGGCCTGGGCCCCGTCTGTTGCGCAAAGTGGTTATGAAAAAAATGGAACGGGGAGTAGAGCCATGTATTGCCTTGAGCTTACTGGAGAAAAGGTATCATTTAAATATAATAACTTCACTTCCACCTTGTACATTCTACTTGGCTCAGTAAGATTTAACTCTTGTGTAAGCATCCATAACAGTTTATGAACATTATTATCATCATCATTGTTTATTTACATTCAGCCCTCTACATTTGTGGGTTTGACTTTCACAAATTTAATGACTTGCAAGGGTTTTCCAACCCCTCTCCCCACCTCAGGTGCTTTTCTTCTGGGGGCACCTTCCATCTTGGAGGCTCTGGGTCAGGCCGCACCGCCCTTTAAGAATCCAGCTCTGGTCCTCCTCCTCCTCCACCAGCTGTCTGGCCCACTAAGGACAGACCCAAACCCGATTTCTCAGCACCACAAACCTCCTGATGTCTCCTCACACCCAGGGGAAAGGGGATGGGTGGGGAGAGGAAGTATAGAGCCACCATGCCATCCCACCCCCTCTCTCTCTACTTTTCCTGGGTTCCCTTTTTTGGACTCTGAGTGTCTGTTCTCCCCATCGTGCCTCAATCCCCTTCCCACAGACACACAGACACAGAATGATATTTGCAATTTTTCCTTCTTTTGCAGGGATATTGTGACCCTAACCCTAGTGAATGTGGAGGGCTGACCATATGCAGTGCTGTCCAGGTACATGGCGCTTTACAAGTAAAACAACCAGAAACAGTGGGTCCTGTCAAAGAGGTGCAATCTAAAAGTCTAATTTCAACCATTTGCCAAAATTTGCCCTCTGTTCAAGAACTCTTAATAGATTGATTTGCTTTTGATTCTGTATTAGCAAATTATCTAGTCATAGGCCACTGCTCTTTGTTCTCTCCTGCACTCCAGCCTTTTCCTTTCAAGCTGATCTCTTTTACCAACTCTGCCCCACTGCTATTCCTCTTATCTACCAACTCTTCTCTTGATGGTCTTTTCTTCCATACCAGGCACCAGCAGTTTCTGTCTTTCAGGGTTGTCG
Source organism: Ctenosaura bakeri (assembly GCA_948474755.1). Classification (NCBI taxonomy): domain Eukaryota; kingdom Metazoa; phylum Chordata; class Lepidosauria; order Squamata; family Iguanidae; genus Ctenosaura; species Ctenosaura bakeri. The sequence goes on from CAOLHI010000617.1 coordinate 61,347, forward strand.
TACTCTAGCTCCCCACATCCAGGCAGGCAGATCTGCATATTTGCAAATTATTTGCTCATTATGCAAATATGTGGGTCATGAACAGACTGACCAGCACATATACATGCAGCTACTCTCCTACTCAAAAACATTGCTTTGTAAGTTGCTTTACAGATAAAAAGCTTAGTGTTCTCAGATTCTGCTGCAGGTAATACAACCTGCAACACACATTGTTTTGTGAACCCTTGTGACATTTTTTTCTCTTTTCAGAAAAATCTTGTGCCTTTAACAGATGCAGGGGATGCAGATGCTCAGCAGGTATAGTTTTTCCCAGGATTGGGGTTTCCATAGTATTTGTAATCCTTTTTGTGGCATCTAAAATTGGTTAACTGCAACTTCTCAAAATTTTTAAAATATCATGTTTATTTGTCTGCTGCTTTTCCATGGTAAAGTCATGTTCAGCATGGCTTAGAACAACATCAGAAGAGGATAAAATACAGAAAAATGGCAGTTACAGATAATGCAACAACAGTTACTACTGAAGATTTAAATAACTGCTCACTGCTGAAAATCTATACTATTTTTTTTTTAAAAAAAATCCACTAATAATTCACATTGGCATGTGTTTAAAACAGAAATTCCAAAAGAGAAAGAAAAATCCAAACAGCAGCAAACATTTTCTCCAAAGCTAAATGTTGATGCAGTCACAATCCCCCTCCCAAAAGATCCCATCTTTCTCTTCTCTAAAGGAACCCCCCCAGCCATGATTCTGGCAGCTGTACTCCAAAAAGGGAGCCTTTTCAAGTATGTAAAATAAGTGCCATTCTTACATTTAAATTGGCAAGGTTTTTAGATGTCTAACACACAACAGGGCAACAGGAAACTAGCATTATTGACACCATTGTTATTGCCAGTGCTATTTCATCTAAAGCTGCCACTGTTTTCTGCTCTCAGTAAAGCTGCTTGAAACTCAGGATAAGGCGTGACTGAATAATCTCAGTACAAGATGGCTGGGGATAATTATCTGTAGTGATTTGAACTGGGTGCAATCTGTGTGGTTCAAGTAAGGACAGCTGAATTCAGATAGGCAATAAACCACTTTTTGGGTGTGGAAAGTAGCTTTTTATATTTCCTGTCTCACACACTTCTCACACACCTTTCCTTTTAAGCAAAATGGCAAATCAGAAGAATCTTTTTTTCATTTTTCCATAGTATTTCTGCACATGGTGATAATTCTAATCCATTGTCCTCGCTCTCATTCTGTAGTATCTGGCTACTGCTGTCTTCTCTGCATTCCAAATGAACTTTACAGCATATGCTGAAGACTGAACAGTCATATTTTTTTTGTCATAAGACCAAAGGATATAAACAAAAAAAGCTATTGGCAGTAGTTTATAAATTATATAAGCACATAAGACTGTGGTTTGAAAGATGTTGCAACTTTTATAAATCTTTGGTACACAATGTAACTTCAACGAAAAGAAAAACATATTCTAGGTAACAAACACAACGATCAAACCTTCTGTTTCACACATGTTCCCAAAAAGCCTTTCACTTGCCAATTACAGTCATTAATGCTTGAGTATATTTGCCAGCTCCTTTTTCACAGGACTCTTGTGCCTTTTTTTGCATGCCAGGCAGAATCCAGCAGGTGATTGTTTCTTTCATAAGGGCATTTCCATGCTGGAAAAAGAATCATGTGCTGAATCTCTGCATGTTATGCCAATGTTAAAGTTACTAAAATACTGCCCAACTTGGCAACTCTAAAGTAGGATTGCCATTTTGTTTTATCAGCTCCTATACTTCTAACAATTTCACATTCAGACATTATCATACATAGTAGTAATACTTATGCTTTCTACAGATCAAGCTTCCATTAAAAGTGCTGAATCAATCCAAGTCTGGTCAGCTGCCAACCCTAAGGGTGTGACTGCTGATTTTAGAAACAGAAAGGACTCCTTGCTGTAAAACCTCAACCTGCATGTTACCTGTCCAAAATGGACAATTTTGTAGACCTCTAAATATGGCTGGATAATAGTTCCTGTCATCCCTCATCAGTGATTATGCTGGCTGGAGATGGCAGAGGTTGAAATCCTACAACTTCTGAAAGCCACATGTCCCCAACTCTTCTGGATGATGGTGCTCTCTTGTTGTCTGCCTTCAAGTCATTTCTGATGGTGATCCTAAGGTGAACCTATCACAGAGTTTTCCTGGCAGGATTTGTTCAAAGGGGGACTGCTATTTCTTTCTTCTGAGGGAGCATGAGTTGAGGTCACCAGTTTGGTTTCCATGGCTGATTCACAATTAGAACCATGGTCTTCCAAAATCCTAGTCCAACACTCACACCACTACCTCATGCTAGCTCTTGATAATATAAATCAAGTTGATGATTTTATAAACTGTCAGTTTGAAAGATAAAATCATTCATCCCTTTAGAGGAATCACATTTTAGAGAACTTTATGACAGTTAATTCTTGATCCTTTACATATACCATGCAATGCTTTAAGGCAGTTGGCAATTTTTTTTCACCATTAGCCATGTAATGGGAAGTCTACTGAAGAAGATACATCAAAATAGAATATAATTTAGAACTCCTATATATATTTCCCTGTTGACTTCTGATGTTTTACTGCCTTGCACTCATTGATTCCTATCCATGATAGGATCAGTACAAAATGATTATACATAATATAACACATTGATTGTTGTTGTGGTGGTGGTGGTGGTAATGGCCATGTGTACCTTGAAGTCATTTCTGACTTATGGCAACAATTAGACAAACCTGTTGTGAGGTTTTCTGGGGCTGAAAGTGTGTGATGTAACCAAGGTCACCCAGTGAGTTTCTATGGCCAAGCAAGGAATCATAGAATCATGCAGTTGGAAGAGACCACAGGGGCCATCCAGTCCAAGCCCTGCCATGCAGGAACACACATCATCCCAACTCATCCCAACAGATTGCCATCCAACCTCTGTTTAAAAACCTCCAAAGAAGGAGACTGCGCCACACTCTGAGGCAGCATATTTCACTGCCAAACAGTTCTGACTGTCAGGAAATTCTTCCTGAGGTTCAGGTGGAATCTCTTTTTCTGTAATTTGAATCCATTGCTCCTTGCCCTAGTCTCTGGAGCAATGGAAAACAAGCCTACTCCCTCCTTGACATGACAACCCTTCAAATATTTAAACATGACTATCATATCCCCTCTTAACCTTCTCTTCTGCAGATTAAACATATACAGCTCCCTAAGCTACTCCTCATAGGGCATGGCTTCCAGACCCTTCACCATTTTGGTCACCCTCTTCTGGACACACTCCAGCTTGTCAATGTCCTTCTTGAAATGGGTGCCCAGAACCGGACACAGAATTCCAAATAAGGTCTAACCAAAGCAGAATAGAGTGGTACCATTACCTCTCTTGACTTAGACACCATAAACCTACTGATGCAACCAAGAATCACATTTGCTTTCTTAACTGCCCTTAAGCCTCCAGGGTCATTGTCCAATGCTCAGACCACTACATCACACAGGTTGACAACACAATGGTTACTCCTTACATTTTCTCTATATATTCTGACCTGCATATGCATGTTTTTATATAACTTAGCGGCCTTGACATTTTGTTCATTGATTTCTTTGTGTGATCATGTTTCTGTAATTGTATGGGGTTTCGCCATATATTTGCAATTGTGTGCTTCTTAAGCAAACCAGGAAAATGTGGTCCTTCAGATATTGTTGAACTACAGCTTCCCTCAGCCCTGGCCTATAGAGTGAATGATCAAGCCAGGAACTTGTGGAGACCATACATCCGCCAGGCAATAGCTTCCTTGAGTTTTTCACTTGTAAATAAGCCCACAAAAATTGCTAGCCAGCTGTGAACCAATAGGAGAGTGACAGAGAACTACAGCTCTCGGTTCTGCTACATTTCTTTTCTCCTGTTGCAGATTGCTTTTTTTTTTCTGGCCATAAAGGGGTGACAGAATGTCCATCCCTCCTCCAACAGCCACTCGAGTACCTTTGTGCAGGTCCTCGCTGCCTATAGCTACCAGATTTTGTGCTTAAACACAAGTTATCATCATTGAATCACAAACCCGGGTTTGCCCCTGAGTGAACACTTGGCTAAAAGGCATAGCCACTTCTAAGTCTCTCACAACAGCGTATACATCTTGGCAAACATGTTTATGTAATTTTCATATATTACATTAAGAATATCCAAACTGTAACGTAGTAAGTTCCACTGTAATGGAAATGTTAAAAACAATCCAGAAACATTTAAGTTAGAACTGTTATTAGATCCTTTTTGAACTCCGGAAGTGCTCACTTTATATTATTCTGGAGTATATGTTCTTTGCGTTTGATTTTCATTCCATTCTCAGCTTTCAAGCAAGGAACATTCTTTTGGAGTGTGTAGTTCATGCCTTCTGTTTATTGCTGTAAATCTTGGCTTACACCTTTAACTTTCCTGCCACCTAAATTCATTCTAAAATATTTAGGTCATTGTTTCTGGAACTGAACTTAAAAGGAAACAGCTAGAGTGCAAGTTACCCAAGTCCTTTGATAGGCTTACTGCCAATTTCATATTACCTGGGCAAAGACCACTTTACTCTCATTACCTGCAAGAAGAATTAACCTTTCTTTTACACACACACACACTGCTTTGATGCAAACATTTGGGGACACAGCCAGCCAGTCCTGCAGCACATAACAGTAATTCAATATTGGACATTCTTTAGGAAATGAATATGTGATGCCTAGAAACCTGTGGGAATCTTTCTTCCGAGAAAGTGAATACACTTTAATGTATGGTGGACGTATCATCCCTCTACCGTCCTTTATCCTGCATAGCATAGATAATTGCACAGATACATGGAATATTATCTAACTTGCCTGGTAGCCTCCAGATGTATTTGACAGCCGCTCCCATTATCTCAAGTTAGCACGTTGCTGGGAGCAATGGGAGTTATATCCAACACATCTGGAGGTTACTGGGTTGGGAAACAGTGATCTAAGAAGAATGCAGGGGCTGATCTTTGGTCAGAGGAGTTTAAATCTATCAGTCGGTTTCTTAGAAGTTTCTTGCTTGGTAGCAGTGTCACAATGATGTACTTAAAAGTAGCATTGAAAAATATGTGAGAACTAGAATTTACCAAATGCACATTTGTCTAAGAGATTTGACTGCGTGCTGCCAAATCCAAAGATCCAAAGTTAAATTCTTCTTAAAATGGGAATTACTCTAGCATGGCAGAGTGGTTTGAGCATTGGACTATGGCTCTGGACTCTACAGTTTGAATCCCCACTCAGCCATAGAAACTCATACTCTCTCAGCCTCAGAGGAAGGAAAAGACAACCCCCCTCTGAACAAATCTTACCAAAAAAACCATCATCATAGGTTCACTTTTGGGTCTCTATTAAATCAGAAGCAAATTGAAGGCACACAACAATAACAACGAGTACATAGGAACTGCAATCTGTGAGAATACTGTTGCAATGTTATGAGTGCTTTCAAATGTCTTTATTCTTCACACAAATACCTTTGGCGTTATGATTTCAACACAATAATAATGATCTAAGAAAATCTGAGAAGATGTAGGATATACTTGGGTGACAATACAGGAAGACATCTGAGATAACCTATGGAAAAATAAAGACGTTACAGTATATCCTGTATATGCTTGGTCTAGTAGAAGTATCCATCCATCCTAGCTATTTTTTGGAAATTCAAATTGGAACGTAGTTATCTTATCCTTTGGATTAGGGGAAGCTCATCTATAATCTGCATTTCACATTTCTGTCACTCAAAAGGTAATCTACCACTTAACCTTTTTCAGTGGTTCCTTATCTTTCAGTATGTAAACAAGAAGTGTCCCTTACAAACATTTTGAACATGCTATTGTTTGTTTATTCTTGTGTTAAGAAATATTCCCGATCCATTTTCATGGATTCCTGGTGCTTCCTTCTGCTTTTGCCACCACATTAGTGAATTGGTAACTGGTCTGGACTAGTAATGCACAACTCCTAGAGTAATGCACAACTCCAGGCAGCAAATCCAGCAGTGGCAGTCCCCTGGCCATTCCTTCTCAGTTTTCAACCACTCCATCCATTTCAGAACACAACTGTATGTGCCCTGCAGCCTCTTCTACACCCTAAATTAGTCTGTTGCCCTCACGTGCAGTGAAGGACACTTGACTTATCACCATTGTCAACGTAAGATGCAATTTCCAGGCCAGTTCACTTCTGTTAATTGAAGAAGGAAGTTTTCATTTGCGTTATGCATTGAAGTGTCTTGGACTGGCTGTGACTACCGTGTATTTCCTGTTCTTCATATTGTTTCTGCATGAGAAAACTATTATATACTTGGATCCCACTGTTAAAGAGTCCTTGGTTTGAAATCAGTGATGGCTTGTGCTTTACATGGTTTAAACACTTATCTATAAATACACATACAGAATCATACCTCAACTCTCCTATACATGTAGATTTCAACACACCTTAACTATCTTCCTCTTTCTTTAGAAATACACCTTATGACTTCCCTTCAGGTTCTGAACAGGTGGCACATGTGCCTTCCCTCTTCACTCCCAGTTCAAATTATGGTCATCCCATACTTCATGTGATTTACTGCTGACTACTCACCACTCACAATTTTATTTCCCACATATCTGGCATTTTCTCTCCTACTCATAAGTGAGCTGTATGTTCTTCTACTGTCCTGTCCTTTGCCAAACCTCCTGTAAGAATGTACAGATGTGTATGTGCATAAGCACACAATATATCAGAGTTATTCATTTTCATTTTCAGTATTCTATACCCACAACAGAAAATTGAAATTTGTTGTAAAAATTCAGGAGTCCATTAAAATGGAGTAAACAGTTGTCTTGAGACCAATGGAAAAGCTAATGAACATGAGTACTGTGTCTGGAATAGTCTTATGTCAGGAATGCTTAGATGTGTTTTTGGAGTTAATCCAAGGCTTTTAAAAAAGCTCTTGCAAATGAGATATTTTTGCTTTTATTATGTACTTTGTTATCTTAGTTTTCAGATAATATATTGTTACTTTAAAGAAGCATTGGTATATGTTGCTATTTTACCCTCAAAGATCTTTTAGAAAGAAAATAGCCAGTGAGGTCTGCAGTTAAATTTGTAAATGCTGATTTTCATCTTTGGAATCGCATCACTTTATTTACTTAGAGCCTTATCATGCCATTTCTTTATGCTGCATTATTCCATTTTAATTCCATTCCAGCAATTCTCATGAGGGTAGCTGATTGTTGATGCCCTTTTTTCATGCCTATCCCACATTTGTGCTTTGATAGTGGCATTTACATAGTTTGTTCATCTCTTTCCATTAGAGACTCCTATACCCCACCTCTTGCCTCTGTGATTGGTTCCTATAGCTGCAATTGCACTACGATATGACATCATGACATTACAACGTCGTAATGCTACAATGGAAGAAAGTGCTCTCAGATACCTGCACCTGAACTGGTTACCGAATTGTTGCATGTAAGGAGTCATTAATGGGTTATTTCCACTGTAAAAAAGTAAATATGTTTTCAATGACTCTGCAACACGACACAGCATAATAGTGCCTGGAGAGCAATGACAGCATGCAATAAGGCTGAGGCAAAAGTGTGACTAATGAATTGCTATGATGGTATAACACCATGGTAAGATAAGGCTCTTGGGATACAATCTGTGCTCCACTGAAATCAGCAACCAGAAATTGGCAAGTGCCCAATTATCCACTGTGGGCAGAAACACAAATATGGATCAGGTAGATATGGGGAAGAGTTATTGAGATTATTGTAATGTATTTCATGGTATTATCCATTTGTCATGTAATCTGTAAAAATATTTTATTCTGAAAATAAAACTCCTACTTTTCTTCCAAAAAGAATTGAACGTATAGCATTCCAAATAGTGACCCACACACTCTCAAGTGGCAGTGGGTTTTTACTTCTGTACTTCCTTCCCCTCACAAGCATACTGTCCAACATTTCACAGGTGAAAATTGGGACGTGTGGCCATACAACATCACAGTCTGGTTAAATTGGCAAAAGTTATTCATGAGGAAGACCACACAAGAAATGCTGCAACAGTTTGCTTTTGCCTGTACCTACTAGGAATGACTAGATTCTCTCCACTCCTCTCCCCACTGCTGTGTTAACTGCATACAAACAACTTGTATGTTTCAACCTCAGTTTTCAGCAACTGAAGTAAGGCAAAGAGTAAAAGGGGAAGAGAAGAGAGAAACTAGGACCTTTTGAAAGCAGCTGAAAAAGTGGAGTGATAGAAGTTAATCAGGATTGTCCCTGCCAAATTGGAACTATTAGAGGGTATGAGGAAGAGGGAGGAGTGAAGCCACACATTAGGTGGTACTTCTAGAATGTAACTGCAAATGACTAATTGAGAATTCCTTGGAGGAACTGGCTACTAGTTCTTTGGTTCTATAGTTCTTTGCTGAGAAGAGGAAAGCAGGCAATTTTCTGTCCATTGGAAAAGCCCCAGGTGGCGACATATTTTCATGTCATGTGTGTGCCATGGTGGGGGGACTGCTGCTGCAAAATGATTCCCCGTGATATAGATCAAACCATGAATGTATTATTTCAAGCTACCAGTGGGAAGGATAGAGTGTGAAAAAGCTAAATAAAGTTGTTTAAGATCAGGCAGTGTCAGCCAGAGCTGTCTTATACATTAGGCACTTTAGACACAGTGCCAAGGGCCTACAAAAATGTTAGGGCATATGAAAACATCCCTTGTGGTATATCAAGACAAGGCAAGAACTCAAATACAAGAGTGCCTAGGGCCTATGGAAACCTTTATGTGGTCCTGGTGTCAGCCTATGAGATTAAAAAGCAAAACACAAACAGACCTGGAGCAATGTCTAAGACCATTTCCCACATGTGCACATACAGATATCATCCTGCCACCATGTCAGACTATAAATATAAAATGAGTATTGAGAAATACAATAAGCTTAAAGAAAGGGACCCAAAGAATCTAAAGAATGCCAATCAATCCTCCATTTTTAAAGCAGACATAGCCTTTCAGGAGATTGAGAAGAAAGGGGCCTAGGCAAATGTTTTTGGGTACTGCTTTTGAGTTGCATAGCATCCCGATAAAACTGTCCCACATACACAAATATCCTTATTTTCCACCTGTCAAATGTTGTTGAGTATTTTGAGAACAGTGTCTGATTGCAGAATATTTAAAAATCAACAGCATCAATATTTTCATTTATTATAGACTACTTCTAATTTTTCTGTTTGATTTCTGTTAAATTTCTGTTAAGTTCACAGAACAAACAAACAACAATGAAAGAAGGCGATTGTGAAACACAGCCTCACATAGCCTGAGAGTGTTTGTGGTTGCTGTTGGAAACCAAAGAAAGCTTGGAAGTGGGCAGAACAATGAGAGTACTTAAGAGTTGTCTTGCCATTGAGGGATGTCATTTTCTGGGCTTGGTCTCCCCACCCCGACTGCCACTGTCTCTCTTTGTATGCAGAGAGCACACAGAGTGCCTGTGCAAGTGAGAAAAGGTGGTGGGAAGAAATGGGAAAGCATATTGTTAATAGCAGCTCTATAAAACACCATTTTTCTTAGCATCTTGCAGCGAGCTCTACATGTGTACATACTAAAACAGATAGAAGCATATGCCATTTGGATTACTGGAACATACATGCAGCTACCTTTGGAAACTGTTTGAAAACTTATAGTGGGCCCAAAATGTTGCAGCCACACTGCCAACTGGAGTTGGTTAACACATAGATAACACATACAGTGGGCCCTTAGTATCTGCCAGAGTTTGCTGCCTGGACCCTCTGTGAATGCTCAAGTTTCATTATATACAATGATGTAGTAAAATAGTGTCCCTTATATAAAATGGTGAACAGCTCAAACGAGTGCCAAAGAGAGCCTGAGGATCTGTGAAATGGTGGGAGGCTACAGCAGCGTATGCCTACACATCACTGTAGTGCTCAGGCATGGCAAAATCAAGATTTGTTTTTTGAGTATTTTTGAGCTATGGTTGGTTGAATCCATGGATGCACAACCTCTGTATATGGAGAGCCAATTGTAGCTCCCTTGCTGAAACAGCTTCCCTGGCTACTGGTCCCTTTCTGGGGACAATTCAAAATGCTGGCAATCATCTATAAAGCTCTCCTGGGCTTGTCCAGACTATGTGAAAGATCATATCTCCTTATATGAGCATGTCTAAACCTTTCTCCTGGTCCCACCACCCTTACAGGTACAGTTGATAAAGATACAGGGAGAGCCTTTTCAATGGAGGTTCCCACACTGTGGTACTTCTTCCCATGGCAGACTAGATTGGCCTTCTCTGTGATTTCTTTTGATGAACAAACAAAAGCCTTTTTTAAATTCAAACAGGCTATTGGTTGTTAACTGGGTGTGGTATAAGGCTCTTTTAATAGGGTGTTCTCCACCTTGATTTTATGATTATGTATTTTAAACTGTTTGTAATATGCATGTCTATTTAATAGTTTCCTAAACTTTTGTTGCATTTTTTGTTTTAGTAATATTTTGTTTCCGTCTGTAAATCATCTTGGATCCCATTATTGGGACAAAGGCAGGCTATAAATAATTGGTAGATAGGTAGATAGATGATAGATAGATAGATAGATAAAAGATAGATAGATAGATAGATAAAAGGTAGGTAGACAGATAAGCTGAACAAATACAAGTGTTCCATGGTCTTCTATTTTCAAAAAGTAACTGACCTTTGGAGTCACTTATAGTCTCTCTGTAACAGGCAAAACAATATGCACTTGTGGAGTAACAGTTGTACTAGTGTTGTACCAGGACCAGTGAGACATAGATCCAAACCCCAGTTAATCATGAAAATCACTGTGATGGAAAGCTAATTACTACAGGAGGAATGTGTTACTCACTAGATGTTTTCAACTTGCAGGTGCCATCAGACCTTGCCAGCAAAGCCAGTGATCAGGCACGATACAACTGCAAGGCTACATGTTTCCATTCCTTGTAGGTCAGACTGTATTAACTTTTTTGTCATATCATTGCTGATATGTATATGGAAAAGCAGGACCCTGCCTGCTGGTCATGTTTCCAAAGTCAGTGTCCTGCCCTCTGATATGGAGGTGTTCAACATGACATTTAAAAATGGGAACTTTTCTATGCAAAGCTGTATCCCATTGTTGGTAGCCCCATAATGTCGTATACACACATGCCCAAATGTCTGAGGCACAAAGGTAATCACTCTACTGAAACATGCTTTTACTGTGAATATGTCTATAAGGTGGTTGTTCTACTTATTTGAATTCTCTTTCCTTGTAAAACCAAATCTGGAAACCCAAAATCAAAACAGCAGCCAGTGATATTCAGTGTTAATTATTAACATATAATAATTTACATATTTTTTGTATTTTTAACAAAAAATCATTAAAAAAGGAAATTATAAATAACTGAAAATATGAAAAAACATTTCTGATGTTCTAAAACCACAAAGCAAGAAAGGAAAAAGCAATAATCATTATATTCCAAAATATAAGAGAATATCAAACATTCATGTGTAATATTATTAATATCAAACATTCATGTGTAATATTATTATTTTAAGCAGAGGCTTGATGGCCATCTGTCGGGATTGATTTGAGGGTGTTCCTGCATGGCAGGGGGTTGGACTGGATGGCCTGTGTGGTCTCTTCCAACTCTGAATTTCTATGATTCTATGATTCTATGATTAACATTCATCAGATAAAAAGAAGCTACTAGTAAACCAATCTCAATTTAGGCAGACATATGAACTGCAAAAGACACTAGTTATAAAACATGTTTCTAATGGTATAACTTTGTTTCCTTAAAAAAAATGAGTGTGGACAAGTAGCGAAAAGGAATGATTCAAGAGAGATTTGCTATGTCAGATGTATAGTAAAAGTAAACCTCTTTTTGTTGTCTTTAGTTTCTTACTGTCACTGACCTCACCTTGAACACAACTGATTCAGTTAAAATGTGGCAACCAATGTTTATATATGAATGCTGTATAGTTTGATTTTACTTTTTAATTAACAAATTTTCTGGTTAAAATGGGATAATTTTGAGAAAGTCAAATTTAAAACAAAAACAACTCACATTCTTTTAACTGTGTTTCATAACATCTGTAAAACTTGGGTATATTTTGCATTATATTTCTCACAAGAAATATCAGTTTTTAGTGGGTTGGATCCAGACGTAGGCATCTGCAAATAAGCTGGTGGAAATGGACTTTATCATCCCATCTTCCTCACTGCAGCCTCTCCAGACCCCTGAAAATAAGATATAGAGGATTAAGAGACAATGCTGAATTGTTGAGTTGTGATATGGATAATCCCAGAATGCAGGCAGTGCATTTTTCTACACAGCTAAAATGAATTTACTGTAATGAAGGGTGCCGTGGACAGCAGTGAAGCATCAATAGCCCCCAGCAGAAGAATGGCAGTCAGTCTAAGCTTATACTGTACTTGATATAAGCTTAGAACAGTCCAGTCACAAGTATGTGAGAAGCAAATTGAATCCAGAATCTGGAGTTGCATCCAGAAAAAAGCTGCAGCTTGTATGCACAGCATTTGATCTGTAACAAGGCACTGGGCCAAATTTGTAAAGTAAGAATGCCTTCATTTAATTTCCAGATGCTATCCAAAACTGGTTTTATATTACTTTATAGCATCTGAGGACTGAATTCAGCCACCTAACATTTAATAAGCTTTATTTCTTTTGAAAGCATGTTGTATTTTTAAAAGGATATTATTATATTTATTTTGACTGAATGTAAATGCATTTCAAGACTTAAGGAAAGTTTGAAGTAGTAGTGAAGATCCTACATTTTACAGGGCAGTTTAAGATTTCATATGTAGAAAGTCAGTTCACTAGTGAATTTCTTAAGCACACAATGGAGAGAGGGGCAGAACCTTTCCTTTTCTGTAAATGAAATGCTCACACATGGGAAGTCCATTGTGGCACAGATCATGGAATCATTTAAAAAAAATGCCTATACAGGAGCCCACATAAGATACAAGCCTATGGTTTCCATTAATTTTTCAGAGTAATTTATGTTCAGCAAGGATGGAGCCAGGCTGAATTTCTTTAGGCTGGAGTGAAGCACTACTGAAGTGAAAGCTCTGTTTCTTATATTCACCAATCAAGCATCTCTGAGTGATGGAACTAGAGCTAGACACCATGGGGAATTCTGTAAGGAGGGCACAAAGGAAACAGTCCTCCCACCTCAGGTTGCTAGATCAGCAGCATCCCATACCTTGAAGTTTCAGGACTACAGCCTGAGAACCAGGGTGGGTCCTGGTGAAGCCATAGCAACAAGGCAGGCAGGAGTTGAAACATAACTGCTTCTGGGCTTGCTTACTGTAGAAGTTGCGACAAGGGGGTTCCAGATGTAACTTAGCCAACCAGGTAGTATGGCAACCTAGAGGTACAAATCCTAGTCCTTAGTTTCCCGTCTTCCTCCAAATGACACAATAGGCCCAAATGCAATTCGTATCAGCTCTCTTCCTAATCTCTTCCTATTACTCCTCTTTTTGTGTTTCACAAGCTAAAACACATACAAACATCTTTGTCTAGAGCCCTTGAGTCCTGGTACCACTGGGAAAATTTGGAAATGGGCTTCTAGGCTTTAAAGTCATTATATACAGAGAAACTTTACTCTTTGCTTGGAGACTGAGGGAAGCATAGAAGCACAGCAATTCATGGAGGTTTCCACAGGAGCTCCAAGATGTGACAAAGCTATGGCAACTATTAATAAAGCTATATTTCATGCATTTCTCTAATCTCCTTTAAACCCATCAAAGCCAGTAGACATTGCCACTTTGAATGTATTTCATTGCAGTAAAGTTTGTTTATCATCTTGAATCATCATTTGTCAATTATTTTTATCATCCCTCCCAAAATGTTTTGGGATGCAGTCCCATTGTTACCCTGTACTCTGGGGATCCCAGGAGGGATGCCCAAATAACCAAATAGCAAACACAACTTTGGGGAAAAATTAGCTGGAGCACTCACTAAAGCTAGCGAGAGGCAGGGTAACGTAGCAGGATCTTGCAACCCAGCGTCTACGGGGTCAGGTCAGTCGAGCAGTCAGACAAGTTTTAGAAGAGCAAATAAACAATATTTTATTGAGTACAGACGAACACTGAAGACAACACATTCATGCAGCTAACTAAAGAAATGGGAAATTGGGAGTTCTTGGAGGGAAATGGGTGATACGACACCTGTCTCGTCCTGAAGAGACTGAGTTCATGGATATTGATTCTCAGTACATGGAACTGAGGGGAAAGCTTGCCAGACAAAGCGGCAGCAAGGCTGCAAGGAGGTCCGGAGCAATCCGAGGAAGGTCTCGGAATAGAGGTCTTTTATAGGGTGAATTGTGACTGCAGGCCATGCCTTCCTTGGTGAGAACAATGCGAGTTTGGAGCGGGACAAAGTTTTGGAAAAGGTCAAGATTAACATGATTGGTTCAGTGCTGATTTAACAATAGTGTAGCCTGTATGCAAATGCAAGGTGCTTAGTTTGGCTTTGTAAGACTATCGGCTCAGAGCCAGGCGCCTTTGTTAGTGTCGTGCTTAAGCAAAAAGGTGTTTGCAGGAGAGGTCCCTGAAGCAATGGATTGGCTCTGTTCTGCCTGCCTAGGTGGAGAATGGAATGTCCAACAATTACCGGCCGCACCTGTTTAAGTGCTTGTCCAGAGGCCTCGCAAACACGTGGAGCAGGGTGGCAGAGGAAGGCTGAATGGTTTGATATCAAAACGATATCGAGCGCTATCACCGGGTAGGCCTGGGCCGAAGTGACACCATAAATAGCATATCTCCAGTATAAAACTTCCTGGAAAATAGCTGTTTTTCCTATAGTTTGCCCATCAAGTTGTTTAGATGTCCAGTTCATTGAAAGGACACTAGCCCTGTTCAGAAACTGTTTCCATGAAGTGGGCACACACTTAAGAGCGGTGGGGCAATGGCCTTACTCCAAAGGTCATGATTCTGATCCTATTGCTGAGGTCACATGGCTTTCTCGCCCATATGTCAGAACCCATGTAGGAAGTATGCACATTGCAGAGTACACCTGGACATCTAGGTGTGCAGGTTTCCATGGGAGCTGGAACACTGAGGAACTAGGATTCCAGTTTCCATTGAGTTCTGCAGGTGTAGCCTCTATCCTACAGATGTCTATACTCAAATTGTGCATGTCAGGGGGCAGGTAAGGAACCAATTTAAAATAAGGGTGAGGTAGTGGCATGACCATGGGTCCCATTTAGGTGGCTGGATCTGATCCATGCAGGACAGGGACTCAATATATAAACAACAAAAAATGGCTCATCCTGATTGATGACCACATGATGCAACAGATTATACCTATGTCTTAAGATATGAAAGAAAAACTGAGGTTTTCTTTACAGTTCTCAGCTGCTTTCTTCAGAGTGTGTAATGCATGTCAAATAAGGCCACAGGGTTATGGGCAAAGAGTTTTATATATATTCTTTTGCTAACATCTGTTTTCTCTTCCATTTATTTTCAGCAATGCCAAGAAGCTTGAAAAGGATATAGATTTTGACATGAAAGGAATTCAGAACCATACTATAGAAACGTACCTTACCATAAAAAGGAATTTTCTTGATTCTTTTGGTTTATGCAGGCATGTTTGCAAATAATCCTCTTGCTTTAGAAAGAAAATAATATGGGCATGATGTGCTATTGAGAATTGTGGGTGTTATGTAGCAGAAGGAAAATAGGCATGGCTGAGACAGCCTTTCAAATGTAACTGTCCATTGTTAGTACACAGAACAAGCACCTTGAATCTCTGGTGCAAGAAAACTACAGAAGACCAATAAGTACAAGATGGCAGAAACATCAAGCTACCACATCCACTGGCTCTCGTAACTGTGACTGCAATCACTACAAGAAGAAAGGGCTGGAAACACAAGAATTCTTACTGAATAGGACCATAATAAATAAACATGTCTCAAACCCATGATAGAAAGAGTATATAATATTTCAAACAATGTTCATTCCAATATACAGTTCAGATAATAAAGAATATGAGATAAAAAAATCACAAAAATGCAGGCTTGAGTGGAATTCCAACAATAATTTACAGACACTTAAGGAAAAGAACTATACCCAATCTTAGCATGTTGGAATGTTGAAACTGGTCTATGCATAATGGCAAAAGTTATGTATGATGGCAATATTCCAGTCCCCAGGAATTTATGGATCCATTTTGTTGGTCTTCTTCAATGGAATTATTTTCAATGTCCAACATATCAGTTTCCAAGAGCTACAAGTATTTTAAACATTATTAAAAAATACAACCCATACTTACATACTTTATTGATTGATTTATATGGTATCATCAATGCACATGGGGCTTTACAAGTACAAAAACCAAATACAGTGGGTCCTGACAAAGGTGTACATTCTAAAATATATATGTGTGTGTGTGTGCACATACACACACACAAACACACACATATACATAGAGAGAGAAAGAATAATAAAACATAAAACTATACAATTGCAAAATGAATTATCCAGATTAAATACAAACAAAATATATATATATAGTTGGCTGTCCATGGTCATGGGTTTTATATTCATGAATCTGATTATTTATGAGTTTCCTCAACCCTTGTCCCACCACCCCTAGCATCTCTTTAATGGGTAATCTTCCCTTTCAGTGGGTCTGATCAGGCTGCACAGCCCTTAAAAAAGCCTCTTCTGATCCTCCTCTGCCACCAGCCACTGCCTATCCAGATAAGAACAGCTCACAGCCCAATTTCTCAGCACTATAAGTGCTCTCCCAACCCCTCCTACACTCAAGGAAGAAGAGGGGTTCGAGAGAGGACACACAGGCCCACCTTCCTGACTCACACTTTCCCCTCTCCTTTCCCTGACATGTTTTGGACCATGGGTACCTACCCTCCCCACTGTGCCTCAGCCCCCTTTCCATAGATACACACACATATATTGATATTTGTGATTTTTCCACTTTTGCTAGAGTCCTGATCCCCTAACCCTAGCAAATGTGGAGAGCCAACTGTAATATAAAGCAAACTGACAAATATATGTAATCAAAATGTATAACATTATAAAACAATATTAAAATTCCAAAGGCTTTGGAAAGCAAGAAAGATTTAGATTGGGATTTAGAAATGATGAGGGAAGAAGCAGTCCACAAATGTTAATGGAGGCAATTCAAAGAGTATGGAACAATGACTGAAAAAGGACAAAGCTAACCCAAGGAAATGGACACCCATGCTTGGATGGGAAGCCTAGAGTTCTTAGAACACAAGTCTTGAGCAGGCTGGTAGAGAGAAACAATGGCAGAAAACCAGGGAGGAGCTATGTTTTTTGTATGGGGCTTTGTATGTTAAAACAAGAAGCTTGTACCTAGAAAGAATGGGTAACCAATGATGAGCTATAAAAAGTGGGGTAACAGGATCAAAACAAAGGGCCAAAAAGATAATCTTAGCAGCAGAAAGTGGAATGGAAACTAAGGAACTAAAGTGAGATTATGGAAGACCAGACAAACAAAGATTAGAATAGTCAGGGTGGGAATTTACCAAGGCATGAACTAAGATCTCAACAGAGGAAGTAGGCAAAAAAGGTCTGATTTTGGAAATGTTAAAAATAAATAAATAAATATAAATCAACATGACTTTGTTGCAATCTCAATGTGAGGAACAAAAGACAACAGTGAAAAATAGAGCCAAGATCACATGCTTCCTTCAAAGGACAAATGGGAACATAATTAACAGTGGTGGAGGATGCATGTTGTAAAGAAGATTTTGGAAGAAAAATACGTAATTCCTTAATTTTGTCATGTTAAGTTTTAGGTGACAATGAAGCATCTATGCTGAAACAGCTGAAAGAAATGCTGTAATATGAAATTCAATGTCAGAAGAGAGTTCTGGAATGAAAAAATAAATTGAGTCAGCGTACCACTTTGCCTTTTTTTAAATTTTAGAAATTTTCAGGAAAAGGAAGAATAACTGTGATAAAGATGAGGCCCTGCAAGGTCACATGGAAGATCAATGTTGCTCCTCAGACCCTGGCAGTAGCCCAATCTGAGTCTACATGAAGTTCATACACTCACTTACAAGGAATGGTAACATTTTCCAGAATCTTGTGTTCTGTATTTCTGAAACACAGGCCTGGATTTCTTCTTTCACAACATCTTTCACAGGTCTGGATTTCTTCACACAAGGTCATCCAGTGGCAGAGCTCAGAGTGTATGGAGGGGGTGGATGGGGTGTGTGGCTATGGCACGTGGGGGCATGGCTGCAGTGGGGATGTGGCCAGGGCATGTGGGGACATGGCTATGAGCTGGGACACCCCAAAAACATTGCCGCCCCGGCCAAACCGCTCCAGTCACCCCTGTTCCCATGTGACTGATGGCATCTGAGTGAAAAAAAAAAAAACCTCCCATGAAAGATGATTGAACAAAACACAACTGTTTGGTAGCCACTCTAGTGGAAAGGATGAGCAGAAATGTCAGTGGAAACCCAGGGCCTTTCCACACTACACTGTTAAAGTGCTATTCTTCCACTTTCAACATCCTGTGGAATTCTGGGGTTTGTACTGTACTGAGACCAAGAGCTCTGTTGCTGAGAATTCTAAATGCCCCTCCCTAGACTGCAAACTCCAGGATTCTACAGGATGTTGAGAGTGGAAGAATAGCACTATAACACTGTAGTGCAGAAAGGCCTTCAGTCTGCTGGGAGCCTAAGCAGGAGGAATGGACTAATTAAGCTTAAAAGAATCCATGGATCTGGAAATACAGGGTGACAGTGAAGAGTCATCCTTCCTTTTTTGTTTTGGCCATTTTTTGAAAAGATTTTTTTAAAAAATGTTTTTGAAGCCTAAATAGTCTTCAATTCCAGCAAAATAAAAAACTAAGCATCATATTCTTTGAGGGCTGAATTTACAAAAATGTGCTGTGAAGAGCTCCTTTCCAAACTATGCTGGGGGTTTGCATCTGTAGCCAAACAATATGAGCCTCTTTTGGAATAACAATAACACAGAAAGACCTTACAATCTCTTTCAAACAATCTCTTTCAATACACTGCTTTCTAAAAAGTGCAGTACTGGTGGGCCATCATGTCACATAAGCTTTGTATTTACTCATTTGCTTCTTGAACAACAACATGTAACTGAATCACCCAAAAAGTGCTATTTAGAATGGATTGGCAGAGAGAAAGCAAATACCGGTACATTTAAAATCAGAGCCACACTGAGGAATGGAAATGGATAAGAGAAGGAAAAGAAAAAGAACTGAAAAGCCATTTGCATGGGGAAGAAATATGAAAATTAATGGCACATGTTTTTAAGGCGAAAGTAAGTACAATGAAGATGATGATTCTAAAGCCATTTCCATACTAGCCTGTTATAGCACGATGATTCCACTTTCAACATCCTCTGGAATCCTGGGGTTTGCAGTTTCGGGAGGGGCCTTTAGAATTCTCAGCCAGAGAGCTCTCGGGCCATCTTGAATAGGCTGGTTGCTATGGAGGCGAGGCCTAGCAGCAAGGAGGAGGCAATTGTATTTCCCTCAGGAACCAGCCTATGTATATTAATAACTCTGAATAGATTGGATTGGGAAATATGGGGGAAAGTTACAGGTACTGGACAAGACAGTTTGGGGAATTACAGACTCAGGATCTCAAATCTGTGTATTTCAACTGCATCTAATTCCTAAAGTAAGGTACCGGTAAGAATTCCTAAGGTATTTCTAACAAGTATTACCAATGAGAAAATAAAATCCCAGGCAATGATGGGTAAATATGGTAGTATATTCTAAAATCAAAATGCCTTTATCAGACCTGCTCAAAAATACTGTTTTCTCTCAGATCTTCTGTTTGAATTTCTATTTTCATACCCATTCCTTTTGCCCAATAAATGTCATAGATCGGGTGAAATCCAGCTTTCTCATAACACAACACTCATGTGGTCACCTTGAGCCCATTGCATTCTCTCAGCATAACCTACTTCATAGGGTTGTCTTAGAATTTAAATTGGGTAGGGAAAACAATGAGCAATACTTTTAGCTTCAGAGGATAACTATAATGTAATTAGTTAAGAAAGATATAGATGAAAAAACATGATTGTCATAAGGAAGTACATATGCTCCAGTGGTGGTTAGAATAGCTAGGGCTAAAATCCTGTGCATATTTATCTAGGATTAAGCCTCGTTGAACTTATTGAGACTTATTTCAGAGTAGATATGTGAATGATTGCATTGTTTACTGCAAAGGGAACATTGTTCTACAGCAAAACTACTAGACAGTAACATCTCTTCCAATGTTCAGTGACCACAATTTATAGTTTCTGATCTGTATCATGGTGCAGCTCTAGCACACAGCAGCAGATTAAGAAATCAAAATGGATAGAGAGAAGAAAACTGATAGAAACTTAAAATATAAAATGTAAAACATAAAATATAAGAAATATAAGTCTAAATATATAATTATATAAAATTATATTAAATAAGAAATATAAAATATAAGACTTAAGATATGCTGTCAAAAATAAAAATAAAAATTGATGGGAGGAGAAGCACATTCAAATCAGGAATGCAGTATAGACCTTATTTTAGGGAAATCAGAGGTGCAGATGGGAATCCGTGTGTTTGTGAGAAACAGAGCTTGAGAGAACAGTTGGTGTGCTGCAATTCAAAGATCATCTCCTCAAGAAAAAATCAGAGGTCTCTCCCATTCTCCTACTTTTCACAGGATATGTTTATTCTTTTTGCTCGCTTCAAGGAGCAACTTGGAGTCACACAGGAACAAAACGTTCTTCCAAAGCTAGGAGAGGTCTTAACAGTTTGCATTTACCTGAGTCTACTAGCAAAGGAAAACCTTCATGTCCCTTTTCTCCTCTACTTCCTGCTGAGTCAACTGAGAGCAAATTACTTGTGTACTTTGAACTCTTCAGCCACTGCAGCAGGCTGAAGAGAAGGGGGACAAAGGGGAAAATTGGAAGGAAAGGAGAGGAAATGGGACAGCTGAAAAAGTGCTATGGCAGAAGTTTAAACAGGTCCATCCCTGAGATAACTGGAGAGTATAAAAATAGAGATACAATAAAACCATTTACTTAAACCAGTGAAAGCAATAACTACCATTAAAACGAATCAATAAAAAATCAGGAGTTAATCATAATTAAATAAAAAAAGAAAAAGGTACGTGGTCCATGTGAAAACTAAAATATCACCAATGGTAAGTGTTTGGATTCTTCAGAACACTTCTTCACACTGGATAGTTAATGAAGGTACAAAATTTGACTGATAGAAGAAGAAAGAGCTAACCCTCCCAAAAATTTCAGTTTCAACATTCAGATTTCAATATTCAGTGGAAAAGAAATTGTAGCAATGGGAACCCACTTTGTACTTTTCCTTTAAGTTACAAAAACTGTTTGCAGAGGGACACATCCGAGCAGGAGACAATCATCTAAGGGAAACAAATCTGTTATCTCCAACTTTGAAATCAATCTACTGGTAGACAGATCAATCAAAGAGAATGCAAACATATCCAGCATAGTATAGCTCTTAACTCCAGGTCAGCTTTCCACATCAGCCTGCATTTACTTTACTACTCCATCCAGACAGTTATTAAGAATCTCAACACCTACATTTGGCATTAACAACAATGGTCCAGTTTTTAGCCTCCTGCACCATTGGCCATGCAGGTTAGGGCTGCTGGGATTTGCAGTCTAACAACATTGAGGGGAGCAAGCAGGTGATTCCTATCCTTGCATCAGCAGAAAATGCAACAATTTATGAAGGTAATGTCTCAGGTAACAGAGATAAAATACAGCCCATCAACTTTATATCATTACTACAGAATTGGGTTGATGCTGATATGGCTTGAATGAAGGGGGAAGAAAAACTTGACTGGTGAAACCTATAATCCTTAGAATTTGTTTGATGCCAAATATCATCATATATAAGCCAGTGTTTCTGTCAATCCTAATCTGATGTCCCAGGAGAAAGATGGGATAGAAAATTAAGTAAATAAGTTAGGATGCTAACTAGTAAATATCATGCAATGAATTAATGAATTAATAAATAAATAAATAAGAAAATCAACCAGAAAAATGGAAGAATTTGCTTGGAAGGTACTCAAAGTAGTTGATCTAAACCTCACTACTATCTTTGTATTGGTCCCATTAGAAAACACATTAAGTTTGTGGTCAAGCACATGGATCTATATCACATACCAGACAGATCAACTTTATAGTATGGATCATTGGGCTTTCATGTGGCAAGAACATTGTTACCTGATTGCTGTTATAAACAGCTACCTAAAATATTCCACCCTGCCAACAATTTTTAGCTCTCAAAACCACCGAATACTCAGTTCATGCCTTGACACCAGGGATTGCTGTACATTTATTGTGAAGACTATTGTATATGCTTACAAAGTTTATAACAAATCTGCATCTTCCTTTGCCATCGAAGAGTAGGAGCAGATGTTTAATGCAAATCTGCTTGAATAATTGTTGCCCTTGATTGCATGCAGGTGATATTAATGAAAATAACTAGAAGACCATAAGTATATTTCAATGAGTCCAATGCCATATGCTCTGTAAGGGAAACTTAACCATCAATTTTTAAGCCATCTGGAATTTTTCCCCAAATAGCAACCATGAAATTGATGTTTAAAAGAAGAGAATGCTGATTGTTTTCATGATTGTTTGATGCATAGTTTTGTTTATTTCAGAGAAAGTGGATCAAATCACACATTATATTAAAGGCATAGCTTGCTTGTGTCTGTTTTTGTTTGAGGTAAATGCAGGTTCCTGATCTGGATCAAGACCACCTTGTGTGGAATGGGGAAGTTTAACCCTTCATTTTCTCTCCAGTTACCCCGAAACTCCTCTGTTGATGAAAGAAAAGCTTCTATTGATGCCAATTGAATCTCTCTCTCTCCCCCCTCCCCCTGCTTTCTTTCTGCTGCAAAGGAGAGGGAATTTTAATTCATGTCAGAGGAAACATGCTTTACTGCAGATTAAGTCAAAAACAAACAGAGAGCTGCATGCTACATAGCCTTCCTCAGTCTGGAGGTCTCCAAATATTTTGGACATCAACTCCAGCCAGCACAGCCAGTGGCTGCGAATGATGGAAGATGCAATTCAGAATATGCAATTCAAAACATCTAGGAAAGCACGAGGTTGGGGAAGTTTGAGATACACTCTTGTTGGTTCCTTGACTATCCTTTTGTGGGCAGAACGACAGAGACAATTGAGATCTATTTAACACTGCAAGATTAAACTACTGGGTGTTTGTAGAGTAACATGGCTATATGTTCTCAATGCTCAACTGAAACTGATGGCAAATATACATTTCAGTGGGAATCTTCCAAGATATTGGTGAAATTTGAAGTTCTTCATACTTGAAGTCCTTATGTATCTAATATTTTAATCTATATTCCAGCCCAGAAGGTATATAACATTATAAATGATAGGCTTTTCTTCTAGTTATATCTTAGTTGAGAGACATATCTGCAGGAGAGAGCAGGCGTGAGAACTAAATCAGATGACCTAACAATGCTCATGTGTTTGAATGAGTGAGATAGCCTGGGGGGAATAACTGTGATAAATGACACTGAGGCTCCTTCTCAATTGACTATCAATGTAATATTTGCATGCCTACTCAGAAATAACCCTTACAGAATCAATGGCATGTACTCATTTAAATCTGTATAGTTCTGAAGCCTAATATGCAAGTTCTCAATATAAGAGGACTTATTCTTTCTGTCTCAAAAAGCATCTGTATTTAGATAAAATACCAGTATGTATTTTTCAAACTGATTGACTCATGTTCAAGTTGATTGACATATGCTCAAATTGATTATCATGCTAAAATCAGCTGACTGATCAAGTAAAACATCAGTCACGTGTGAATTTAGATATTCATTGCTTTGTTTCTATTGATGCCAATAGAAACAAAGCAGCAGAAAGAAAGTGGGGGGGAGAGAGAGATTCAATTGGCATCAATAGAAGCTTTCATTCTTTATCCATCATTCTGAAACTGAAATCTAATGGGATGGAAGCTTTGTGGTTCAGTGGTTCTTGGATGCATATGTGTTTATTTCCCTGCAATAGCAGATGCATAGCTGGTGAGTAGGCCTTGATCCACCTATGTCACTAGAGGACAGCTGGACTCTGCGGCTCAGAGTGGCTAGGGCCATCTTCCACTGACTCACTGTTGACAACTGGGCTAGAATAGTTCATGTATTGTGGACTTCTCAATTAGACTACTGGAACATACTATATGTGTCTTTGAAAATAGCTTGGAAGCTTCAGCTAATGCAAAATGCAGCAGATAGTTAATTAATAAAAAGTCTAATAAATGGGTCCTAGAGTAAGTCATGCTTGAATCTCCCTAAAAGCCAAGGTGACTAAAGTGAGGCTGTTGTACCTTGGACATATCATGAGAAGGCATGACTCACAAAGGATAAAAATGTTTTGAAAAGCAGAGAGTAATAGGAGAAGAGGAAGACTGCATTATAGATGGATAGACTCAATCAAGGAAGCCATGGCTTTGAGTCTACTAGACTGAAGCAGGGCTGTTGAGGATAGGAGTGACTTGGGGGGTGTCTCTCATTCATGGGGTCAGCATAAGTTGAAGTCAACTTGACAGCAGTCAACAACGAAACTATTGACCAAAACATCACATAGAAACCATATAAAATTCACTTAACATGATTGCAGTGGCTATCAATATGTTTCTCACCAGAATTCATTGTGCTGAATGTATTGTTCAGCCATATACATTTTGACTACAGTTTCGGTTAAATGCTGGTACTGTAGCCACAAGATTGTGAGTTTGATCCTGCCGGGCTCTAGGTTGACTCAGCCTTCCGTTCTTCCACAGGTTAGTAAGATGAATACCCAGCTTGTTGGGGGCAATTAGCTAAGCACATTGTAAACCGCTTAGAGAGCACTTAGATGATAAGCGGTATAGAAATACACATGCTATTGCTATTGCTCTGTTGAGAGTCAGAACAGGAGGACTTAACACAAGATCAAAAAAGAAGAAATGTATAACCAAATAACAACAACAACAACAACAACAACAACAACAACAACAACAAGTGCATTTAGCTCAGGTTTGCCCAAGAGATTCAACACATTTAACTGTTTGAGCTTATGCCTAAAATACTGTATTTGCCAGATGCACCAGTGTATAAGATGCATCTCATCTATATGCAAGCAAATACTATTTGCTGATGTATAAGATACACCAGCATATCAGATGCATCCCATTTTAAAACAGTATTTTTTGGGGGAAAAGTGAGTTATATATACCATCAAATATAGTAAAACTGTGGGGCCAGAAAAATGAAACTTTTTTTTTCTTTTTCTGTCTGATTAAATTTGTTTTCCACTCAACTTTTTACCTGGCTGGAAATGAAACCGATAGAATCTATCCTCTTTTACTGATAGAAGTCAAAACTTCAAAGCAGACCAAATCCCTAATCATTTCTACTTGCTACAGATTCTCAGCTAAGACTTTCCACTCTGCTATGAATGACATGCCTTCATAGCTGTCACTGAGGTTATCAAGGGCAAAAGCTGAAGATAAAATGCAGTAGAAAACCTTTAGGTGCACAGAAGGCTTCAGGAACACACATGTACCTCTGTTTACAACATCCTCTAAAGCTGGTCAGATTTTAGAAAAGTAAATAAAACATGAATGTTCTGTATTTTCAGAGATGAATGCAACAGGTGTTGTTCAGAGGGGAAAAACATTGCCCATTTCAGAGCAAATGCAATTATTCCTTGGAAACATCCACAGTTCTGATCCAACACTCTTATTTTGCACCCAAATAGTATTTATCTGTGCATTTTCAACTAGAAAAACAACACAGTCTTAAGTAAAACGCATACATTACAAACATATAGGTACATGATTAGACAAGTCTCTCAACTGAATGATGTATGACCTAAATCATTATACTGATAATTATACACAGAAGGTTGTCATGCCACCCAAAGGTGCCTTCAAGCTAGCAGAAAACATTTCCCTTTGCATAGGTCAAGACATGTAATTTTTGTTAACCCCTCCCCCTCTGGTTCTGCTACAACATTTGTTAAAGTCATTTTTTAAACTGTACAGATGCTGTGTCAGACACCTGACAGCAGGAAAGAAGTGGGGGACAAGGGGATGTGAACACAAAATGTGGTTTGTTCCTTCCTTTAGTTCTCCAATTATAGAACAATCATTTCTTTCTCAATCTGCTTTAGTCCAATAACAGTGATATCTATCTATTCCTCCAGCTTGATCAAAGCTATGCTGCTGAAACTGGTACAGTGTCCCCAGCTTTTTGACATTCCACTCTTTCAACCATTATAAATTATAGGCCTTTTCCACATGGGGTTTTTGAAACAGTGCAGTCCGTCCTCCAAGGAGGAGGTCTGCACCTCGGACCGGACTGGGTCGGATCTATTTAAGGTAGATCTGTACCTCAGTCCTGTCCGGAACGACCCCAAGTGGTCCTCCAGTGTGCTTTTGAAAGACCTGATTTTTCCAGTCTTTCAAAAGCACGCAGCGTGCCACTGCGAGCCTGCTCCCTTATGCAGATTCACAGGCTCACACCAATGCGAGCCTGTGATCTGCCCGGGGGCGGGCTTTAGGCTGGCGAGCTTCAGTGGTTGGTCAAGACCCTCAACCAACCGGAAGCTGCCATTTGGGATGCCGGAGCAGTGCATATTGACGAGCATGCACTGCTCCGGAGTGCCATGGACCGGACTGGGGAGCCGAAAGGTCCGGTGAGTAGCAGCGCGGGGCGATTCCCTCGCCCGGTGTGGAAAAGGCCATAGATACGTACTATTCTTTTGATTCAGGGTCCACTCTTTCATCAGTTCTTCTCTTACCCTCTTCCTGTAGGGAATGTGAGGAAATTATGAAAGCTCACTTGGTGAGCCTCCATAATTCCCTCATGTTTGCTATAGGAAGAAGGCAAGAGGAGAAGAACTGACAGGGGTTTGCTCTTCAAACCAGTTCCACTGTCAGACAGTGCTTTGGCCTCTAACCCATCAGATAAGCAGGGGATGCCTGTACTTATACGTAATAGCACTGGGCTGTACATGGCCAGAAGAAGGGTGTTCCTGTGAGGCTCTTAGGTGCTGTTCTCTCCCTCCCTCTCTCTCTCTCTCTCACACACACACACACTCACACATATGCACACACCTTGAAATTTTCAAAATAAGCCCTCAAAATATTGTTTTCGGACAAAATGTTCAAAGGAGCTGAACCCAGTCCCCCAAATTGCTCCTTTAAAGTTCATACTAAAACCTAGAGCAGACATACCTTTATGGACATAGGAATCACCAGTCACCACTTGCCTGGAGGACCCCAAAAGGTCCTCCATCCTTCCTTATATAAAACATTGCTGGTATCCCCTCCCTGGCAAGTTCATACTAATCTCTGAAAGTTTTTCAAGTTTCCACATAGTTTGCTGCACTCCCATACTATTATAGGTGACTGCATTTCTGTAATGTCTAGTTCCCTGTCTACAATGAATAACATGCACCTAATTTTGATCTAATTTTTGTTGAAAGTGGAATAAAAGATAAAACCAAACTTAGACCATTTTTCTCAATGGTACATTTCTTTGAAGAATGTATTATATAACTCCTGAAATTTCTGTGTAAAGTGTAGCCCCTGAGGAAGGCTAATTTTGGGAGAGGCTGAAATGTATTGAACTTTTTAAAAAATAAGTAAAGCAAGTGGCCATCAGTCAGCACATGGGGCTCTGTCTCCTGTTTGCTTCTACAAGTAACATGTGTGCCACTGGGAACAACAGAGGTAAACAGAGCTCATGAGAATTTCTTGGAGTATTTATTTTCTTGTTGCCTTGTTTGCTCTGTTGTTTCCTTATTCTGAAGACTGATACTCTCAGGTATGACTTTGTTTCTTCTTCCACCTCTTCCTTCTCTCTTTGTCATGTAGACAGAAGTGGTAAATTCCATCTTTTCTTTCTCTAAGCTATGTCTAGAATTCTCTCCTCATAGAAGACAGTTGATCATTCCAAGTCTGAGCTTCTACCTTTGCGAATAATTTTTTCCAGCTGTGTACCTATCAACCTTTCACAGTTTCTCCAAGTGCCACATTTTGGATGAGATCATAGACCAAATCTGCATGTTACACCATGGTAATGTTGGACAAGCACAACATAAGGAATACTATCCACAATTTCATTGGGGTGGAAGACCACACATTCCCTGAGAATATATATTCATAGACACAAAAGCACTGTCTGTTCAATTCTGTTTCCATGACCTTGAATGGATATTGGATAGCAGTTCAATACTGGATAGCAGTTCAGTCAGCAGATATTGTACATAAGACAAAACTGTCTAATTAACAGGATTCTCTCCCTTGTGTGCATGCTTCAAAAACAACAAACCCCTTATCCACTCTCTTTGCCTGTAGTCCATGTGGCAGTAATGGACGGGAGAAAAGGCTTTAGAGAAAGTAAGGTGTCCTGTTTTATCTGAGTAGAAACAGTTTGCACTAGCTCAAAGTCTTTATGAATTCAATCCAAAATAATCAGCATTCAAATTAAAGTTTTATGGTGGAATACACACAATTACTCCTGCAGACATAATACATGGCTACACATTTACAATGGATTTACTCCACCTTTGCCTTTTTCTTTTAATTCTTATGAATGACTACAGTATTGTTATTGTTAGAGGCCAGGCTTATTTTGATTGCCACTCTGGGGCCTGGAAACATAGATAATGATGTACAACACATATGTATAACCTATAGAGTATAAAATGTAGGGTGTAAGAGACAATGCAGGAAACTATATATATTAGAATGTGTGTGTGTGTGTGTGTGTGTGACTGGGATCAGAGAGAAAGAATAATGCTGGGCAGAATGTCTACTCAAATGTGAGCAAAGAAATGAGATTGCCTGCATTTCTATCAACAATGAGATATGAGCAGATTTGACCTTTAATAAATCTGTAGCAGGTGCAATGACTGATGTGATCTGATGGAAGGAAGCCAAAGCCAAGATCTAGATCTATTCAGTTGGGCTATATTACCTCCAATAAAATGACTGGAGGAGAGGATTCTTCACATGAACAGGATACTGCCAATGCCTTTGTTTTGATTGGATCAAATAAGACAGCAGATAAACTGGGTGGAGGCTAGGGAGAGAATAAAAGAAGCTAAGAGGAGATAGCAGTCAGTTCTGCAGTTTGCAATGTGTGAAAAGATGGCTACAACATAGCCTCCAAGCCACATCATTCCTGATCACTGATAAATTACTCAGATATTTTGATAAATATTGCTGGCAAGAGAACCAACTACATTATGCTAAAACAGATGTATGTCCCATTAGGAGCATAACAGATTCACTTGTTAAGATGCTTATAGATATACAATCAGCCCTGCATATCTGTGGGTTTTGTATCCATGTATTCAAACAACCACAGCTTGAAAATATATTTGAAAAAATCCAAAAAGCGAACTTTGATTTTGTCAATTTATATAAGGAACACCATTTTACTACACCATTGTACATAATGGGATGAACATTCACAAATTTTTGTATGCACAGGACGTCCTGGAACCAAACCTTAGCACACGTCAAAGTCCCACTGTATAATGGAAGCTCCTCAAGAAGATTAACACGTGGATGTCTGTATGTTCACAGATGCCCCTTTAGAAATGAATAGTTCCTCAGCAGAAGAGATCATATTTGTAACAGATATACAGCTAACCTATATTATTTAGGTTGGTAATGTTCCTCTGTGTGTTAACTATTAAGATGCCTGTTAAAGAGGTAAAGACAAGGAGATTCAGTCATTATGAAAGGATAATATCTGACTTGCCATATGCTGTAATGTAATGAATGTATGATGCCTTACATGCCATGCAATGTAATGTAATATGATGAAAGCAAAGCACCTAGATGTTGACATGTCTGTGTTTCTCCCCAATGGGAATATGTATGTTTGAATATTTATGATTGCATGTAATGTGCAGTGTGTCTGCTCATTTTCCTATATAAATATCCTGATA
Source organism: Ctenosaura bakeri (assembly GCA_948474755.1). Classification (NCBI taxonomy): domain Eukaryota; kingdom Metazoa; phylum Chordata; class Lepidosauria; order Squamata; family Iguanidae; genus Ctenosaura; species Ctenosaura bakeri. Next base: position 91,376 of record CAOLHI010000617.1, read on the forward strand.
TTCCAGTACCAAAGAATGTTAAGTAGAATATTAATGTTAATTCTGCCTGTCTGGATTTCACTACCATCACAAGCTGGATGCACAAATGGCCAGAAGGTGATAACAGGGCCCTAGGCAAAATCCAAATTAGCTTACAAACAGCAAAGGACTCTCATTCCCTCTAAAATCTAAAGATATAGGGGCAGGGAATCATCAAATAAATCTTTCTAGGATGTCTCCATGGCAATAGTATAAATCCCTATGGTAAAAAAGAAAGAAAGAGGTCTCAACTTTGAGCTATATTGATACATCATTGCTTTAATGACTAAGCAGCATTTCAAAAGTCATCTGGAGGTAGCTTGTTTTGTTTTGCAGTTTATATCTCAGGCTATATTTACAGTAGCAGTTTGATACCATTTTAGCTGTCATTGTTCCATCCTACAAAATCCTGGGATTTGTAGTTTGGTGACATACTTCAAATTCACTGTTGGAGAGCTCTAGTCCAGTTCCTCTGAACTGCTCTAGTGCTCTCTAGGACAGAATTCTGAGTACCTCACCAAATTACAAATCCCAGGATTCTATAGGATGCACCCATAGCAAAAGAAGTGGTATCAAATTGCTATTGCAGAATGGTGCAGACATAGCCCGAATATTATTAAGAGCAGGTCCTTAAAACTTCATGAGACCCTCACCTTTCATTGGTATCTCTTATTCTCCCCAAATGATTAAAAAAAAAAAAATGCAGGGATATGTGTGTGGGGGGGGGTAAAGAATAAGCTGGGATCCAAAATCCACCATTTTGAAAGGAAGTCCCACTGGAATAAATAAGGCTGCCTCTATATCATGTATTAAACACTGGCAAAAGAAAGAAAGAAAGAAAGAAAGAAAGAAAGAAAGAAAGAAAGAAAGAAAGAAAGAAAGAAAGAAAGAAAGAAATCCTTATTGAGAAGAGGGACTGGAAAACGTTAAAGGCTGAGAATTGTCTGGCAGCCAAAAAAGCATACCAAGTGGAAAAACAGACAGGGATTTGCTAGGAGTTGGCAGGCACTTGCTTGAGGAGATGCCAAGATAGAACACACAAAGCGACTGAAATGAGTCAGGGCTTATAAAAGGAGATAGAAGAAAGCAAAGCCAGTGCAAGAGTGGACAGAGAAAAGCAAGATATCTCCAAGACTTGAGGCGTTTTAAAAATGCAAGATAAAAATAGATGGTGAGCCCATCAAATCCATTTGGCCCACCAAAGACAGAGAAAGAGCCTGAGAATCCCAACTTTATTTTCAGCCAGGATGGGTTATAGCCTAACTCTTCTGATTAGTCAGTCCTTGGGCACTGAAGCATATGCTCCTGATTGAAGACATTTTCCAGACATGAAAAATAGAAAAAAATAGAGGCCAGTTCTTGCATTCTTTGAAACATATACTCATATGTGTATCAGCATCAATGGAGATCTTGGGTACAAATATAAAATTTAGGACTTGTATAAGTTCTTTAGGATGGAACTGTTTCCCAACAAAAATATGAAGTTTCACTTCGTCTCTGCCTTCTGGCAAAGTCTTTAACATACAATCTGCTTAAAGTAGCATAACAAGAAAATTATTCAGTCACTTTCAGGGGAGCTCAGGGTTATATCAACATCATGCAAAAATTTTGCCATTGGGAACCTTTTAATGGCTAAGTAGACCACAACAGCTAAATAAAACTTGATGAAACTGAAAACAATATGTTGCAGAGCAGCCTGTCATCATACTAACTGTTTACTTATTGCATTCGCACCTCATGCTAAGGCATCATAGACCTTCATGACAACTGACAAAGAAAAGAATACCCGCAATATTAAATAAAAGGATCCAACAACAACAACAAAAAGTATTGTCTGAGTGCATCATGTGGGGTCTCACAAACATGTCCTGAAGAAAGAGACGATGGTCCCTATCACACTAAACTGTTATAGCGCTATTTTTCCACTTTAACTGCCCAGGCTGCACCTTGTGGAATTCTGGAGTTTATAATTTAGTGAGGCACTCGAGCTCATTGGCTAAGAATGCCTCTCCCTAAACTGCAAATCCCATGATTTGATGTGATTTTGCCATCACAGTTAACTGGAATAATAGCACTATAAAAGTGTAGTGTGATAAGGCCCTTAAACATGATAAAACAAAGGCTGAGATCCTACACTGAGAAATGTACATCTAGTCGTAGCTACCATGTTTCCATAGCTATGTTTCCATAGCTATGTTTCCTGGTATATCTGCTCAAAAACCGCATTTGTGTTGGAAAGCAGGATCAGTGGAGATATGTTTTTCTACTTTCTGTAGCTGGATATGCTGCAGCAAATATCTGCAGAGATTCTGAGGATCCTCAGGAGAAACCTGCAGATGACATCCCTGCGGTACATTCAGCTACAGGGAAACTACAATAACATAAGTTTGAATTATGCTATCATATCTCACAGGATGCCGGCCCAACTGTAGCTGGAAAGAAAGAGAAAATGCCAAGCAGCTTTAAAAAAAAGTAATGTAAAAAATGGTCAAAACTAAGGTTGACTGTCCTTTCTTTTCCAGTTGAGAGAAAAACTACATTTCTTAAATGCTTGTGAATCACTGAAAGTCTTTGTGGCTGATTGATCTCAGAATGTTGATTCACAGATGGCTGGGCTGCAGGCTAAAGTCTTTGGGGCAGGTGGAAGCTGATTTCACTCTGCAAACAGTTTCCTTGCTGCTAAATTTCTAGAAAGATATTTGTCCAAAGTATCTCATATCTTTTTAAGATCAGGTCACTAGTTTGGTGGATGATTGGAATATTGTGGAGTTCATTTATCTGAATTTCAGCAAATCATTTGATAAGGTCCTCTATAATATTTTGATCAACAAAATGATTAACCATGGAATAGATGGGAACACTGTCAGATATCCATAACTCCTTGGAGAACCATACTCAAACAGTCATCATCAGTGGCTGCACTTCAAACTGGAAGGAGGTCTTGAGTGGAGTGTCCCAGGGTTCTGTCCTAGGGCCATTACTCTTTAACATTTTTATCAGTGCTGAGGTGGAGAGAATCCTTATCAAGTTTGGAGATGACACAGAACTGAGAGAGGTAGCTAACACATTGGAAGATAGGAACAGAATTCATGGCCTTTGTGTTGTATCCTTTGCCTGCCTCAATATAAATGCTACCCATTTTCTTCTTCAGTTTTCATATCCTGTGTGAAACGCTTGTGATTGTCTGATTCAAAATGTCCTATTAAGGTCCACCTTAGCTCATTCATCCCAAGTATTGCAATGTTTATACATTCCACTGTTTATTTTACTATGTCTAGCTTCCCCTTATTCATGCTTCTCACATTCCATATTCCTATAAATATGTGTTGTGCAGCCTCAGACCTTCCTTTCACCTCTGAGCATGTCAACAGCTGAACATCCTTTTGGCTTGAGTCTAGTTGAGTCATTAGCACCATAATTTTCAAAATTGTCCTCTGCTCTGCCCCAGTAACTCATTGAGCGCCATCTGAGTTTCATCTTCTGGCACTATCTGCTGCTTCATTTTGGATCATGTCATCATAGAGTTTTCATGGTAAACGACAATCAAAAGGGGTTTTACCAAGCCTCCTTGCGTGTAGTGTTGACAAGTGTTAGTCATGGTGCCTCAGCCATTGCTCTGAGAGATTCTCTGCCAGTGTTCCCCCCCACTATTGCTGCTGCTCAGTAACTGTTTGGTACATTTAGCCTGGATCCTCAGCAAAAACCTGTTTGACACGGGAGACCTACGAGCAACACTGCTGATGTCAACATGGCCTCTTGCCTCACAGGAGCATGCAATCCCACCACTGTGGAAAGGTAGTATTGTGGCTGCTAAAAATTAATTTGCTAAAAATTCTGTTCATCAATAAATGCCTTTCCAGTGATCCTTTAATCGTTTTCCAAAAATGACCTATTTGTTTTAATAAGAGCAATATCAAGGGGAAATTGGATGCTATATAAAAGGCACTCTTTTGCAGTGGCTCCATTCCTTGCTGGAAGGAGAATCAGGGTGCTGGATCCCTGTCCACCTGCTTGGCAGTTGGTCTGTGAAGTCTCACGATACCCTTTGTTAGTTAATAGCTACATGAAGCCAAAGGGAAAGGTTTCTGGAGTTTTGGGGCCAGGTGTCACCAGTATGTTGATGACATCCAGCTATATCTGTCCTTTCTACTTCTATCCATGGAAACCATCTCTTCTCTAAATGGGTGCCTGTTGGCAATGACAGACTGGATAAGAGTGAGCAAATGGAAATTTAATCTAGTCAAGATAGAGGTGCTCCTGGTCAGTTGAAAGGCAGATCAGTGAACAGGGATTCAGCCTGTGCTGGATGAGGTTACATTTGTCTTCGAGTTATGGGTCTGCAACTTGGGTGTATGTGTTTTATTGTATTTTATGATTTTTTGTAATCTGCCTTGAGTCTCAGCCTGAGAAAAAGGCAGAATATAAATAAAATGGATGGATATACAAGATTAACTAAGTGTGACAGGCTCTTATTTCTCCCAGATTGGTGTGGCACTTCCCAATCTGATAAGGCACCCTGTATTTACCACATAGCTCTGCCTCCTCCCTTATAAGACCACCTTTGTGTAAAATACGAGTTGACTACACTCCTACCAAAAGTTCAACCCCCAATCTAGGTCACACTCTCTGACCAGATTCTGCTAGGCTTCAATTACTCTTCTGCCTCTCTCTAGGCTTTCACTGAGAATTAACCCTTCCCACACAGTCATACTCCCTAACTAGCTAAGAGTCTCTACTCCATAGCTTCTCGTCAGGAATTTCACTGAAGGACTAAGGGTCTTTCTGCACTACACTCTTATAGTGCTATTATTCCACTTTCAACCTCCTGTGGAATTCTGGGGTTTGTATTTTACTGAGGCCAAAAAGTTCTCTGCCTGAGAATTCTAAGTGCCCCTCCCTAAACTACAAACCCCAGGATTGCATAGGAAGTTGAAAATGAAATAATAACACGGTAACAGTGTAGTGCCGAAATGGCCCTAAAAACAACAACCAGTACTTGGCTTTATATAACTGTTCTGCGCAGCCATCAGCCCCTCCCACACAGTACTGGGCTAGGTTTCTCTCCTGAGAAGTTATTCTAGTTGCCTGGCAACTTGTTTCCAGGCTGCTTTTGGACTCCAGATAGCCACACCCCCAAAGATAATCACACTAAGAAATTATCAGTAATTATAAAAATTAATTAGAACTTTATTATCGGTTTGCAGGATTTTTTAGGTGCAAAGGACATGAAAAGACACTATACTGAGATGCATGTGAGAAAATTAGAAATTTGGCTTGAGTTATAGCCTAAGTACCATCCAGCTAACTAGCTGCAGTATGTGCAGTACTATTTCTCTTCCTCTATGGCTGTTTTTTTTTTTAAAAAAAAAAAATCCTTTCCTATCAAGAAAAAGAAGGAAAAATAGGCACAATAATTGTGAGTATAGCTGAGTGCTTTTAAAAAGAGTAAAGGGTCACTTGGAGTAGATTTTTTCCCCCAGATCACTTTAAATTATCTCAATATTTTGTTCTGGCAACAAGCACCCAATCCTGTTTTACTCACTGTAACAACTGCAGAATAAACATAATTATTTCTTATAGTAGGCAAATGAGCACACTTTTTATTGCTGGCTCAGTAGAGAACATAACTGAAGCTGAAACTGAAAAGCTGAGCAAAAGAAAGCCTGGGGGTTGAAGCCTATAATTCAAAGTTTTAATATTTAACTCTTCAAGGATCATTTTGCAGTATGAGTTTTTTTTCCAGGTTCATGTAAGTAATTCTGGTAAATTACAATAATGAAAAATCCACTCTCAGTTACAGATAGTATTGTCTGAGCACACTTTGTGAGACCTATTGTACCTTAGGCTTTTGCTGTCCATTCACCCTGACTTATTCATTGGATTTTTCACAGGCTCCTGTTCTGAAATAATCCCTTTTCTTAAAACAAATGCTTTCTTTAAGTGGAGGCTGCCATTTTTTGTCATGTCACACATTTAAAAGGCAAACTTATTAAAAAAAAAAAAACCCAGGGGAAGAAGCACAACTCTAGAGGGATGGTGCACCCATTTTCCCCAATGAAATTACTAGTAGCTAGTAATGGCTAGCTTTGACCACTAGTAGAACCACTGTTACTGTAGTTTCTAGTCCGAGCCTGTGGTATATTAGATGTCATTTGATATCAAGAAATTGGACATCCCAAACTGTTCCTCTCCACATGCTTACGAGGCCCCCAGACAAGCACGCACATGGGCACAGCCAAAAATAGCTGAACAATACAAAACAAATCCAGGCAAGCCAGTAATTGCTGGACTGCAGCTTCAGGAGATTTCCAGGCAAGTATACTTTAAGTTCATAAGATCCCCTGCCCCGAGCAGGCAGCTTGATGAGCCAAATATCCAACTGTCAAGCACTCTGCGTTTGCGTACTATCTGTGCTATTGACAACTCAGTCATAATTCAATCATGCTAAATACTGACCTTTCAGAGGCTTTGTCTCCAGCCTGAAACCCATTGTTTTCCCCAGGAACAGACTAGGCTACGGGCACATTTTCCCCTGAAAGACCCCCTGATTTTGAGCACTTCTTCAGATTGCTCGGATCGCTCTGACTTCCATCTCGCCTTGCTGCCGCTCTGTTTGATGAGCCTTCCCCTCAGCTCCACGTGCTGAGAATCTCCACTTCAACTGTCTTTTCTTTTGACTACCCGGGCTTCAGGATCAGGTGTAGTATTTTCCCCGGGATTGTATTTCCCCCGAGAAATCCCTCTCAAAATTATCAAACTCCTACCTTTTTTTCACTAGGTCTGTGTGAGTGATTGCATACATAAGTTCTGACTGTGTTTCAAAATAAAGAAAACAATTATTATTTACTTCTTCTTGATTATTGACTTGGCCTGACCCCGTAAACATTGGGTTCAAGATCTCGCTAGGTTGCCCTGCCTCTTGCATTGCTAATAGCTTGTGCTCTTGCTAATTCCCATTCCCCAGTAATTGGAGCACATTGAGGTATCCCTCATGGGACCCCAGAAATCAGGGTAACACCACACACCACCTTATGCTTCTGAGAATGAATATTTCACATGTGCACAGATGCAGGGGAAGACCACTTAGACTTGAGTGGACTGTGGCAAATTGGGAAATGTCTGGTGTCCTAACATGCAATGTGTAAGTGCTTTCCACTAAGACAAGATTACTTCTCTTCACCATCTGCTTGATACTTATCCAAGGCTTGAAAAATTAGGAATGCTATATTTGGAAAAGAAACTGTATTGGCAAAACTTGAATATTAGTGGGACATTGTCTTGAGTATCTTCTTAAAGTCAGATAATACTATTCCATTTTTTTTCTCATTTTTAAAAAATATCAGTATCAAATTCTGTCAACTATCACATAACAATATTCTGAAAACACTTCCTTTTTATTTATTTAATTTATAGTTTCCACATCACCTGGTAAAGGACTCAAAGTGGCTTACAAAAATTTAAGAGAAGTCTAGCTAAAACCATATTTACAACAGTTTTAAAAAATTTAAAATACACTTCAGTCAAAAAAAACCCTTCCTGGTAATTTAAGCACCAAAGGCCTGCCTAAATATCAAAATCTTCTCCTGCTGACAGAGAGAGAGCAGAGAGAGGCCAACTGAAGGGAGAAGCTATAGAGAAGTAGCTCTCCCATGTCCTTACCAAATGTGCCTATGATGGTGGTGGGAGTCAGAGAAAACCATCCTCCAAATTTTTGAAAATTTGGACTTTCTCAGAACAAGATTTATTCCAGACTCTTACGTTTTGCTTTCCATTTCTAGCTGAATTTAAATTTAAAAGTACAGTAGGTCCCCCAGAACCATGTGATCTGTTTCCATGGTTTCACTTACCTGCAATCAGCTCCAGGGCCATAGGTGCCACTACCTGCCAGAATCCTTATCTGCGTTGCCAGTCCAAGAGAGGCACACAGTGAGGTACAGCCGGGTTTCCCATACCTCTCCCAGTCAAGGAAGGAGACAGATACTCCTTCTTGGCTGAGAGATGCACATGAAGCCTGGCACAGCTCTTCCCGTGCCTCTGTTGGCTAATGAAGGCAAATTATGCTTCTTCCTTAGCTGACAGAGGTATGTGAAGCCTGATACCACCCTGCACCCCTCTTGGCTGAGGAAGGAGATGGACACTTCTTCCTCAACCAAGAGAGGCACATGAAGTCTGATGTGGCTTCCTTCTGTGCCTCTCTTGGCCAAGGAAGGAGACAGATGTCCTTTGCTGTTAGAAATGCAACAGCGCTTAGCACTGAAGAATCAACAATTCATCAGAATGGGCAGTAGTTATAAGTCTAGTTGGTTTGAGTGATCCACAGTGGCCTCTTTCTTGCTCTACCTATCCTGAGCCCTCTGTGATATAAACTTGATACTCTTAGGGACATTTTTTCCACCTCTTCTCTTCCCATGAGTCTCTTCCCTGCTTTTCCCAGGAATGCAGCTAGATTAGAATTTCACACTGAGTAACTTTAGAACAGAGTTTCTATAATAAAGACGTAGTTTGTTTTTCTAAGCCATTGCCATCTTTGGCCCTTCATCACTTTGCTCACTGCAGACAGTCACTCTCAGGTTATGGGCCCAGGCTTTTGTTGTTTTGAGAGATCTGTGGAAAATAAAGGTATATCAAAGAAACAGGACTTGTGTGAGAACAATGAGGCATAGCGATCTCTGCTCCACTGCAGACACACTCTCTATCACTTCCTCAGCTGCAAGATACAAGGCTTTGTAAAACAACACACCTTACTTGGCTGAAAAAGGCATACATTTCTGAGCAGCCAGGCCACCACTGGAGAGGATGCTGCTAGCCAAACTCTGCTGAGAAGGAACACAGGAAGGAAGGAGAAGCTGGGTAGTAAGACTGCCTCCCTCCTTCACTACTTCACCCAGCTTGGGGCTCAAAATATAGCATTTGTATTATTCACATTTTTATCCATCTGCATTAATTCTGGGAAAGTACTCCTTGTGGTTATTGGCGATCTTCTTTATTTTCTGTTACTGCATACAGACATATTTATATTTCTTTATCGTCAGAATGAAAAATTGTCTTTTTCAGAAAAAAGATAAACAAGAAAACTTTTCTTGATAGAGAATGATTAAGCCAATTCAGTAGAGGGAAGTGATTGAGATGAGATGTACTATTGAGCTTGCAAGAGAAGAGAAAGTATCTGAAAGTTCCAGTTTTTCTCCTGTACAAACCAATTTTATTTTGGAGATCTACATGACATATTCCCAGGAAACTTCTGGCATTACCCGACTTTTGGTTCCTACTCCCCAGGTCAGTTTGAATTATTCCAGTATTAACAGAAATGAAATGTACCTCTCCATTGCTGTCTATCTCTGCTATATTAGAACTAGCTAAGAAGGCCACCATCAAGAAACACAGTCAGTGTTTCCAGAGGCCTTTCTGTACTACACTGTTACAATGCTACTATTCCATTTTCAACATCCTGTGAAATTCTGGACTTTGTGGTCTAATAAGGCCGAAGAGCTCTCTGGCTGAGAATTCTGAATGCATCTCCCTAAACTGTAAACCCCAGGATTCCATAGGATGCTGATAGTGGATTAATAGCACTATAACAGTGTAGTGCAAAAAGGCCCCAGAACTCAGGCCCTTTTTGCATGGCATTTTCCATGTGAAAGGGCACCTGGAGTGTCACGTGATTGTGAGAAGCGATCAACACGACACACTCACAATCGTGTGATGCTCCAGGGGCTGGCAGGCGCTGATTGCGAACCTTTTCATTTTCGGCTAGAAGCCGAAAATGGTGCACGATTGCACATTGCTCCTGGGCCCCGCGTGCACTTACCTGGTGTGTGGAATCTCCAGAGCTGTGCCGGTCATGCTTCCTGCCCCAGTGCAGCCTGGAAGGAAGAGGCAGGCAGGAAGGAAGAGGCAGGGCTCTCACATGAGCAGGCAGCTCGTGCGGAACTGAAGGACCCTGGATGCGAAAGCCTCTCACTGGAGGCTTCTCACGTGATCCCCACACCCCAGCGCTGGAAGAAGATAAGGTGTGGAAAGGGCCTCAGATTCAACAGAGATCAAGTGAAAGAAAGAGAAAAGCTAGCAATAAAAAAAGTATGATCCTAACACTTGACTAGTGTAATATTGCCAAAGCCCTTTAATACTTTGACTATAACTCCTGAATAATAATTAAAAAGGGCTAATTGGTGAAATTCAGTTTCTGAAACATTCCTGAGTCTAGATGTGATATGTGATCAGTGGGAGAGGGAATAGGAAGAACACAAAGAAAGAAGGGAGGGGAAACCTAGGATATTTTAAGAAAGAATTTGGATGCAAAACTGTGAGTATGCAGAAAAATCAAAACAAAAAAGAACTAGAAAGTGTCAGTTCTTCCAGGGACTTTTTCCCAATCAGAATAAGTCCCAAGTCACAAAGTTTCAGCAGTTCAGTGCACAGTAAAGTACATAATAGGTTTATCCATTATGCTAGAAAATGATACATTCTATTGAAGAATGTAGTTCGAATACTTCAGTCTATATTCCTTCAGGGAATATCCAGTAGAGAAAAAAAAAGTATTCATGGTATATGGAGCTGGTTTTGTGTTACTTACCTCCTTAGCTTCCAACCAAGAATTCCCTGTTGGAATGGCTCTTAGTATTCCCTTTGGGAATGGTTTCATTTGTTGCTAGTGTAATTATTCCCATTGCCACTAGAAAGAGCTGTTTATCTTGTTTTTAACGACTGAAAATGTGTATATTTCACAGCTAGAAAGGTGTTAATAGACTGATAATTATAAGGAATGTTCGTACCAATATTCTTTATAATTCTCTTCAGAGGGAAGACAATCCCCTGAAAGTGGTAACACATGCTGAAAGGTGTAAGATTTTTTTTTTTTTAACACCACCCAGTAATATTATTGCTGTTGCATCTTGAGAATTCTAAACATACAGGGCAGCAGAGAGATTCATCAGACTGGGCTGACAGGAGAAAACTGCTCCCATGGTCCTGAGAGTCCAGGATAAGTTCTTAGAGACCAGCTAGAGGAAGAGAAATAGCCTATCCATCTCTCCACGTATAATGATAAGGAAAATGATATCTTCAGCATCATTGCTGTGGTTTTTTTTCTTTGTTTGTTTATTTGTTTGGAGGTATCACTGAGCTTTTCTGAGGAAGTTCTCATGAAGGGCAATTTTGGGGATTATTGTTTTGTTCAAGAGAAGGGCCTTGGTCCATTCTGGAAAAAAGTTCCAGAAAAGCTTAGCATGCCACACAAAGGAGGCTGCAGTGACCCCCATGCTGTGGGATGTGCTATTTTCATAATTGGTCATATTTTATGTTTGAAAGTGAGCTGCCTGCAAGCATACACCAGTTCAGGATAAGCTCAGACATGATCAGGTCATAAACTCAGAGAAGATTAAGTGTGAAAGTCTGATACTGATGTGCTTGGGATAATCCTTTCAAAAACTGTAACTTGTGAGCACTCACAAAAACAATCTCAGATGAACCTGCTCAGGTGAAGCAATTAGGAATCCTATTGTGAGCATATCCTACAGGGACCTTCCCTATTCACACTACCTGATTAAAACATTAAGAGATTGTCAGGACTCCCATCAGTGTTTTGTCACCTAGAGTTAAGACAATCAGCCTATTCTGGACTCTTTGGTCAACCCTGTGAGAAAGCCATTACCACTTTGTACACACACCCTCCTTCAGGGTAGGAAATTGGGTATAAAACTCCAGCCCCAGTAAATTGTAGTAGTTGGATGTAATATGTGGTGCTCAGACCTCTGTCCATTCTTGCTACCCTCAGACACACTGAGCCACTCTGCTTCAATCTTCCACTTCAGGATTGGTAGCTATTGCCCTTTTCACTCAGTCTTTCTCTATTCAAGCTTTCTTGACTCACTTTCTGATCGCTTTGTATGGTTCTAAAGAGTGTCCGATTTCTCATGTGTTTATCAACTAAAATAAAATACTTTGTTAACTTTAGCTGGAGTCCTATCTACAGTTAGTACTGGTATACATAGGTGAAAAGATCCTGCTGTTACCCTCCTTTCACAGGCCTCCTTTGAGCTATAATTCCCCCAGTTTCTAAGGAGATGCTGGGCATGTGGGTGGTCCCCAAGTTCTTCCACCTTTTAGGGTAACAGCAAGAGAGAAAGGGAATTTATTTTACTATGCAACTGGCAGACATATGTAGTTGGATGCATCCACAAAGCAGCAAAGTTCTTCCATTTTCTCAGATTCCCAGAATGCAGCTAAATTATCATCATGGAGTACACTTTTTAAACTTTTTGAGTAGAGGTTTGGGGTCATTCTTTTTGGATAGATTTCTTCCCCAACTGCAATCACTATGGAGATAAATAAAGTTCTCTCCTGTTTGCTTGCACAACACTCTATGCAGAGTGTGGAAGCAAGGATGCACAAGAAACATAGGCCCTTTTCGCAGCGACGGTACTCGCGCGACGGAGGAGGGCGGCTCGCGCAAGAAGCCTTCTCCGGGAGGCTGCCGCTTCCCCCTCCTTCCTTCCGCAGGCGAAGGAACGAGCGGGGAAGCGGCAGCCTCCCGGAGGTGGTGGTGGCTCGCGCGTCCATCCATTCCCCCCCGCGCGCGCGAGAAAGGCGCCTGTCCCCTCCACCCCCCCGCGCGCGAGAAAGGCGCTTGTCGCGTCTGCCCCCCGCGTGCACGCGAAGCAGGACGTGTCGCGTCCGTCGCGCTAGCGCCCCACCCCGTCCCTTCCTTCCGCGGGGCGGAGGGAAGGAAGCGCGACCCGGCCGGCTCCCGACGCTCCGCACAAGAGGTAAGTGTGCGCGGGTGCCTGGAGCGTTGCGCGAGCGTGGGTGATTTTTGCTTCGAAGCGAAAATCAAAAAAACCGCGCTTGCGCCGCTTCAGCCCCATGAGCCCGGCAGAAGTGGGAGTGCGTCGTGTGGAGCGACGCTCCCACTCCCACGAGGTTCACGGGGCTGTCGCGTGAGAAAAGGCCCGTGCGAAAAGGGCCATAGTTAGCTGGAACTAGTTCCTTTGGAGGCAGTGAGGATATAATGAAGTTATATTTCAAAAGTAACAGAATGGTTAAGAGTGACATTTCTTTATTGGTGTAATGCAGGGGTAGGCAATGATGGAAGGATAGGGGGTTGCATTAGCTCCCCAAGGGATGTTTGTTTCCCTCGCCCACTTCTACCTACTCCCACAAAATTTTTGAAAAAAATAATAATCCCCAAATGCCTTCTAAGGGACATGAAGTCATTTTCACCATGTTTTCCCAGGACTCTCAAGGAAATTTTGATATTTTTTTTACCCCTGGGAGGTGCAGGGGGCTCCAAACATGGTGGAAATGCCCTCCATATCCCTAGAGGTCATTCTGAAGCACAACATTTTGGGGAAAAAAAACCTGCAAACAATTTTTGTTATCCCTGGGGCCAACAAAATGGTCTTGTGGGGCATATGCATACCATGGGCTGCACTTTGCCTGTCTTTGGTGTAAAGAATAATGGTTCCATTCAAGAACTTACTTTTAAAGAGAATTTCAAAAAGACAGCTTGGAATTTTTCAAGTGTTTATGCTGTTCACTTATCATTCCCACCCACCTCCCCAAACCCAGCAATAGAAAGAAATGGAACAGTAGCAAGCAAGGGAACCACACATTACACAGCTCATTATTTTTTCAATAGTGAAATAAGTAATTGTTACGTTACCACTTTGCAAACAGGGTAACAACTATGGGGAACAAAGTGTTTAAAAAGAAAAAAGAAAAAACTTTCCAAGCTCTGCTTCTGTGAGTTTAATTTTGGGCTCAACAGGTCTTGAGTGCTCAGTGGTTACATAAAAAACAAAAAAACAAAAGGGTACATGCTTAAATTTAACTGCAGGCTTTGTGGCTACAATCAGAGATAGGAAGTCACAAATTAAAGTAATGTTGCTACCTGAAGTGAATTAATTACGGTACATTTCTAAAATCATGTATTGAACAGTAACAACATTATCTATTTTGGTGTAACAGTAACACATTTTATACATTTTTAAAAGTTTTTTTTAGTTGTTTTTAAAAAATTATAGGCACATTATCAATTTTGGTGTTACAGTAACATATTATAGTTATATTTAAAAGCCAATTTAAAGATATTATTTTTAAAAGCTAGAGATGCTTTTGAAGCATTTTGACAGGAATTTTTTCCAGTTTTATGCCATTCTTTCATATACAGCCATATGAATGAACAGCATACAAGTTTCCAGAACAGATGGATGTAGAAAGTGAGGTGAAAAGATGCATTGGATCAGTTGCCAAACTTACTCACAGGCTGTTAGATTCTATGCTTTAAGAACAGCTTTCTCCAAGGAGGCAGTTTCCAGAAGTCTTGGATAACAAATTCCACCATCCGCAGTCAGCAATTGGATTATGGGAATTGTATACACCTGGGAAGTGACCCAGCAAGGAAGGCAACCTAAATTCCCAAAAGATCACCTTTAAGGAGCTCATAATAAAACGTGCCGCTTTCAGCCAATAGTGGCAACCAAAGTATTTTGTATTGTTTCTCCTATTAATCTTATTCTAATTTCTAATATTAATGCTAACAAATAACATAATAACAAAATGTTATAATTTCCCCCAGCCAATGTCAGTATATATAGATTGGTGTTTTAACTTCACCAACAGTTAATAAAATGTCTAACATTCCAATTTCTAGATGGAACATCTGACCACATTCTTGAATGTCCATGCTTCTTCCCACCTTCCTCACATTTTGAACCATCTTGCTAGAAGAAGAGTTCTGGAGGACTCAAAAGTCTGCACATTCTTGTGGAATTTCAGTTGACCCTAGCAAAGGAATTGCCCACTTGGATTTCATTTGGATTGAACTGATGGCCTCACAGATTGCTGTTGAAGGTTTTTATATCTGTCAGTTAGGAATCATGCTGATTATTTTATCATATGGTACACACAACATTTTTTTCAAGAAAATGTGCTGTAATAGATGCACTGGCTGGGAAGCAGAATATATATTTTAGAAATAAACAAACACATTGGAATGGGATTCCAGTAAATACTGTCGTTCCAATTAAAGACAGCTTATCAAATATCAGGAGGACTAGGCTATGTATGTAAATTGTATTCAGTAGCTGTCAGGCAAGAAATCTAAATAGGACAGTTGGGAATACTTTTGAGGGAATGATTGGTAACTGACTTTGAATTTCTGTTTATGGTAGCACAGGCAAGCCATCATGAACAGGTATTTTTTTTAAAAAAAGGTCAGGTAGCTGATATTGATTCCACTTCACTTATTTTCTCCACTTCTAATCCATGGGGGACATAAGCAGACTGCAAAGTGCCTTAAAATACCTAATGAATCCAGTGCTGATTGCTATTAAAAAAAAAAAAAGCCAGACTTTTTGTAATCATGTGGAAACTAACCAGCTCTCACAGCTCTGTCGGCTGTCAGCTGGTGAGCCCTGAAGCGACACTGTAAAATCAGACATGGCAGATGATTCTCCACATTGCAGCCTGAAATGGCCCAGTGGTTCAGTTTCTGGACTGAAATGGCTAGTGAGAAACACAAACAAAACAAAGGCAATCAAGGAAGAGGGTACACTCTAAGACTTCCTAGCTACTAGAAATGATGGTCATTGCAGGGTCAGGTCAAGATACTTTGCTGCTTGACACAAAGAACAAAATGGTACCCCTCCCATTCCATGTACAAAGCCCATCTGGACTGGGACTTGAATCTTTCTTTAGTATTGCCTCTTGGATAGTGTTCTGTGCTGCTTCTGAAGGTAGCAGGGCAGTTTACACTGTGCAGAGCATGCTGTGCATCTCCATCTTTTCCCTCTCACCTCTTGCAGTTCCTAATGCTATATTTGCCGGCATATAAGACGCACCTGGGTATAAGACACACCTTATTTATATACTGGCAAGTACTATTTGCTGGTATGTAAGACACACTAATATATAAGATGCACCTCATTTTCAAACAGTATTTTTCAGGGAAAAAAGTTTTATAAGCCAGCAAATACAGTTATTGCTGTCTGAGGTAACTGCTTAATTTTCCTTAATGGTTGGAGGAACATAGGAAGTTGCCTTGTTAGTCTGTTTGTCTATTTATCCCAGTATTATCTGCTTTGACTGATGGTAGCTTTCCAGGAACTCAGTCCTAAAATCATATCATCATCATTTTTACCTAATACTTTTAATGAAAGTTGTCAAGGATTTAACCCAGAACTAGAGCCATACAGAGGGCCCCAATTTGGCTCAGAGCCCAGTTTGGTGCTTTGGATTTGATCCTGACTTAGGCCCTTTCTGCATGGCATTTTCCATGCAAAAGGGCACCTGGAGCATTGTGTGATTGTGAGGAGTGATCTTT
Source organism: Ctenosaura bakeri (assembly GCA_948474755.1). Lineage (NCBI taxonomy): Eukaryota > Metazoa > Chordata > Lepidosauria > Squamata > Iguanidae > Ctenosaura > Ctenosaura bakeri. The sequence continues at coordinate 107,715 of CAOLHI010000617.1, forward strand.
ACAATGCACTCACAATTGCACAATGCTCCAGGGGCTGGCAGGCGCCGATCGTGCGCCTTTTCATTTTTGGCTAAAAGCCAAAAATTGTGCGTGATCGCGCATTGCTCCCAGGCCCCGTGTGCACTTACCTGGTGTGTGGAGCCTCCGGAGCCGTGCCGGTCGCGATTCCTGCCTCAGCGCATGCTGGGGAGGTCTCAGACCGTGCTGTGGAAGGAAGAGGTGGGGCTCTCACACGAGCAGGCAGCTCGTGCAGAGCTGAAGGAGCCCAGAAGCAAGAGCCTCTTGCCAGAGCCTGCTCGTGCGATCCCTGCACCCCAAAAGAAGGTAAGGTACAGAAAGAGCCTTAGTTCAGATTGATCCAAGCCCAATCTGATCTGATTCAGAATCTAAACAGAGATCTAGTTATCTGGATCACCAGTCTTCCACCAATGACTTGCATTGGGGAACCAAAAACAAAACAAAGAAAAGAAAACAACAATACACCCAAACTCTATAACTTTTTTATTCTCTCACACACTCACATAAAATGTGGAGACATGGTTGAACTTAAAGAGTCTAAATATATAAATGGCGATGCCAAGGACCGGACTTGGGACCTTCTGAATCCAAAGCATGTGCTCCTTCACTGAAGTATAGTCCTTTACTAGGTATACCACTCTTTACTGGCAAAGTAGAACTGCAGCCCATTGGAATTAGTGGCTGAAATTCATGATTGCAATTATGAATACGTAACCTAGAGTTGTGCATTCATGACTGGTTTGTACTCATAATCTCTATATATTCAATAGTGTTGGAAATGCATAGTGATTGTGTAAACCCTTCAATCTGGATTTACCAGGCAGGAACCAAGGAACACCCCCACCCCCACCCCCATGCAAGTTATCTTTAATGCTAGGAGGAATTATAACAGGGGTTCAGAGATCACTTGTAGGAGGGGTTGGAAATGTCAGTCAGCTGTGTCCTCATCAATAGGAGAACAGATGCCTTTTCTTCACATTGGCTGCTGTTTGGTAAATCTGGAGGGAGGGGAGCTGGGCTGTGAGATACTACTTAGCTATGTAATTAAGTTAGTTACATAACTAAGTAGCTGATCTAGAATCATGGCCATTATCTCAGTTTTTTTCTGTGCCTATATCAAATCTTACTATGGGGGTAGGAATTGTGCAGGTTCTAAGCTGCGTGTGACTGGGGGAGGATTTTAGGACCCACTCCAATCTTTTCTACAAGACACATGGTTTTTGGATCCCCTCCATTTGTGCAAAATACAATAAAATGCTGTTTTGGTGACTGGGAGGGATGTGTCATCACTTCCGTTTGCCCCAAATGGCAGCTGTGATGGAGTGCTGCAGCCCTCACACCCCAACAGGTATTTAACTGATAGTCTGAGGAATGATCCATGGGGAGCTCTTGACAAAGGAACCAAGATCATTAAGGCCGGGCAATTAACTGCCTGAGCCCACGGGCCATGCTACATCAATGGACCAAAAAAGGCCAGACAATATTGCCTGAGCTTATGTGAACACGTTTCCTGATTGGAGCATCTGTAATGAGTCAGGCAACATCTGAGGCACTGGACCTTCTTCAAACCATCAGGAGCAGCACTAATTCCAATACTGCTGAAATTCAGCTAATACAATCAGACCTTGGTGGCTGTCATTGAAAGTCCCACTGCCACAATTATTAATGAAATTTGCTAGCAACTGTAATTGCCCTCTGTGACAGAGACCATTCCTTACCATTGAGCCCTGTCAATCCATAGAATAGAGTGTCTCCTTTTCTCTGGATGTTATTATTGCTCGACTTTCTTTGCTTTCATTCTTTTTCTCAGGAAATTATGCTTGTTAATTGACAAATTCCATTTGTCTAGTCTAATAGGACACTCCAGTCCTGGCCAGCTCCAATTGCCTACAATACCTTTTTACAGCAGCAGGAAATAAATTTGGACAGCTTGTGTGGTAGAACATTGGACAGTTTAGGCAGGCAGAACTTTTTTTATTACCACTGTGCTGGTTCTGGAGTGAAAGAAAGATTCTCAGCACACCAATAAAGAGCTTTTTCTCAAAGCTACACATTCCCTTTTCAGTGTTCCAAACCTGGGCCATTTCCACACTAGTGTTATAGTGTTATAGCACTATTGTTCCATTTTCAACATCCTATGGAACCCTGGGGTTTGCAGTTTAGGGAAGGGTCTATATATTTATCAGTTGGTGTGCACGTGCACGCAAATGCATTTCTGCAAACATCCCCCCCCAATGATATTTCCAAGAGGCAGAATGAGGAAACAGCCTCAGAGAAGTGATGAGCTCCTTTTAATAACAGTAGTGCCATTTTAATTACAAGAGAATCTGTGCTCTGAAGCTGGTGTAAATAGATGATGATGACTTTGATTTTTAAAAATTAGTTTTTGCTGAGTTATATCAAACTAAGGCCCTTTCCGCACCTTACTTTCTTCCAGCACTGGGGTGTGGGGGTCACGTGAGCAGCCTCCAGCGAGAGGCTCTTGCATCTGGGTTCCTTCAGCTCCGCACGAGCTGCCTGCTCACGCAAGAGCCCCACCTCTTCCTTCCGCAGTGCAGCCTGGGACCTTCCCAGGCTGCGCTGGGGCGGGAAGCGCGATCAGCACGGCTCTGGAGGCTCCGCACGCCAGGTAAGTGCGCACAGGGCCCGGGAGCAATGTGTGATTGTGCACCATTTTCTGCTTTTAGCTGAAAATAAAAAGGTGTGCCATCAGTGCCTGCTGGTCCCTGGAGCGTCGCACGATTGTAAGTGCGTCGTGCAGATCGCTTCTCACAATCGCGTGATGCTCCAGGCCTTCTTTCACATGGAAAATGCCGTGCGAAAAGGGTCTAAGATAAGAACAAAATAGTGAACAGACAACAAAATAGTGAACAGCTGTCCCCTTCCAATTCAAACTTTTCCTGGTTACCAGGCTTCTATTGAAGAGCAAGAGGAGAGAGTTACAAAGCAACATCTCAGAAAGGGTTTGTCCAGAATTTTACTTGAGTTTGAGTGGTTTGTATTTCAATGAGTCTTTGCTGGTGAATGTAATAAACAGCCACCAAACTTCTTCAGACTTGTCTCTCTTAATATCACTTTTTGCAACTTTTATTTTACATGTCAATTTCTCTGGCAGTGCTAAGTTCCAAATCCTCTCAGTCTATGCCATAATGTTGCCCCTGACCTTACAAGGTTCCTGTCGCCTCCTCAGATTCACAATTATTTTGCAACTTTGTTGTCTATGGATTATCCCAGGCAGCTTCAGTTGTGCGCACTAATGTAGGGGTGGTTGACCATAGACAGACCAAGGATTGCGCACACCCCCAATCTCCCTCCCAGCTGTCCATTGGTGACACTCAACCATTTTGCAAAATCAAAAGTTATTAAAGGTTCATTTCCAGATTTCAAAAAAACAAAAAACTATTTTCGGCCTAAAAGATGCATATTGTCTCAAAATAGCATATCTGCGGAGAATCACAATCCCTTGGATGACTCTCCAGGCTCAATTATTTGCCTTCCTTTTCTTTTTTTTAAATTGGTTGAGTTGGGAAGGATCCAAAAGAGGCTTGGGGACTATACAGGATGTATTTGGGGTTGCATACAGGCGAAGACTCCACATTTCCCAGCCGTGGAGTAGTGGCTTCAAGGGCAATATATATTGATTGCCCTCAAAAGCCAGTTTATGAATAAGCTCACAAGATGGATCTGCATGGAAGATGTACATTGGCTTCTTGTGCATTGAATATTTCTTCTGCAGACTGATCTTCCTCATTGGATCAAGTTGACTGTATGGCAAGTGACATAATACAGATCTTGTAAGGAGACATTGTACAGCAACCTGTAAAGTGATGCAGAGTGCATCTGCTTTATCCCTCCTTATCAGCACTCTTACAAACAACAGATGGTTAAAAAAAATGTAGGAGATCAAATACCACCCACATCCTAAAGCTGCTTCCTTTGAAACATGTTGCAGTAGAGCTGGAAATGTGATGCTGTAGAATATGAATGGTAGAGACAGTAGAGAGCTCTACCAAAAGCCAGGATGTGGCTAATAGTTTTACCCTTAAAGAACAGAAAAAAAAAATCTGAAATGTGAGAAATGTATTATGCCAAATCCAGAAATACCAAAAGGTATCCCATTTCATCCATTCTTCCTTCTACTTTAGAAACTGGACATTCAGCTAGTTCATTATTCATGCATACATTGAACTTTTGGCACTTGAGACTGATGCTTGAGAGTCAGTACGATGTTGTAGTTTAAGTGTTGGACCATGGCTGTTTCAGCCCTACACTGTTATAGTGCCATTATTCCACTTTCAATATCCTATGGAATCCTGGGATTTTCAGTTTAGGGAGGGGCATTTAGAATTCTCAGCTGGAGAGCTCTTTGGCCTCAGTAAACTAGAAACCCCAGAATTCCACAGGATATTGAAAGTGGTATAATAGCACTATAACAGTGTAGAGTGGAAATGGCGTATGATGAGCATTTGAATTCCCACTCAGCCATGGAATCCCATTGGGTGACCTGGGGTAAGTTATATTCTCAGCCTTAGAAGAAAGGAATGGAAAACCTCCTCTAAACAAATCTAGCAAGAAAATTGTAGAATAGCACTGCTATAAGTTGAAGGCACATAAGTGACTAACTGTTACATAAATCTTGAACTAGATTTTGGGATCCCTTGCAAGATAATCTGGGCATATTAAAACCTTTTAGCACCCTTTTCATGGTTAAAAGTGTTTCACATCTAGCCATCTGGAGAGGTCTCAACTGGAAATCAAGTGAAGCAATGCCAATGTAACTATAATGAATGATTCAAATTTGAACAAATCTTCAAGTGCCAGAATCTGCTTGAAAGATATGTCAAGTAACATTTTAAAAGGGGAGAACTGTCAACTGTGTTATTTTTCAGAATTTTATTACTATTACATTTGTTTATAAAATCCAAACAGAAAAGCAAAAGGCAACATGGAGAAATATGAGTCCCTAACAGATGGTAGCAAGCACATCTGTGTAAATCAGGCCATGGAAACAGGAACAGTGAACAATTTTTTGACAAATATTCAGTTGCAATTATAAGTAAACTCTGGCCTTGGAATGTCTTTGACTGAAACTTCTACAACCACTTTAAATTGGTCAGTTTGGATTGGAATGTTAGAGATTATAAGAGAAGCTTTTTGAAGTGTCTAAATTTCTAACCCCTACCCTAAATAAACACCAATGCAGCACTAGAATATATTGTTGTGTTCAAGTTGTTTCCAACTTATGGTGATCCTAAGGTGAACCTATCATGGGGTTTTCTGGAGCTGAGAGTATGTGATGCAAAAAAGGTCACTCAGTGGGTTTCCAAGGCCAAGTGAGGAATCAAACCCTGGCCTTCAGGGTCATAGTCCAACGTTCAAACCACTATGCTATGCTGGCTTACTACAAAATAGAGTGATGGCCAAATCTTGGGGTGCATGCCGGCTGAATGAGAAGTCCCAGATTTTGTTTCCTATTCTTTCTGATTTTACACTGGGTTAAAATAAACTGACCTGGGGAGCTGGCATAAAAAGTTTCTGATGCACCCAGAGCTGACAGAAAATATTCGGTGATAAACAAATGTTTATAGATTTCCAAAATAAAATTGGAAAGAAGAGCTACAACATCTGGGACTCTCTGGTCTTTTTAATCAGCCTGAATGCATCCTTAGTTTTATTTTCTCCTCCATTCAAATTATTTAAATCACAACTTCTTTCAATTTCATTTATCAAAAATGAAATTAAATCAAATGAAATTCTCAATCAACTGCACTGACTGATTTCAATAGGCTCAATTGTTCGCAAAATCAAGAGGAGCATGTTATAGCTGTTGCAGTTAAAGATCCTGTGGGGGGAAAAAGGAAGTGATAATCATAATTCATCTCCACATTTCCAGCTGAATGCCTTTTCCGCACGGGGTGAGGGAATCGCCCCGTGCCAGTACTCACCGGACCTGTGTGCTCCACCCGCGGGTCCAGGCTGGTCCGGAGCAGTCTGTGGCTGCCGCTCTGCACTGCTCCAGGGATGAAAATGGTGGCTTCCGGTTGGTGGAGGCTCTCCACCAACCAGTGAAGCTCGCCAGCCTAAAGCCCAACCCCGGCAGATCTGCAGGCTCACACTGGTGCGAGCCTGCAAATCTTCACCGGAGCATGGGCACGGAGTGGCGCGCTCCATGCTTTTGAAAGACCTGTTTCAAGTGGTTTTTCAAAAGCACACTGAACGACCACTTTGGATCATTCTGGAGCGGGCTGAGGTCTGGAACTACACAAAGCAGTCCAGACCCAGTCCGCTCCCAGGTGCAGTCATCCTCCCTGGAGGATGCTCTGCATCGTTTTAAAAGCCCCGTGCAGAAAAGGCCAAAGCCAGTCTTTTACAAAGCTAAGGTCTCAAAGTCTCTGACATTCAGTGTTTTTAAAGTCTGAAGATCTTTCCACTACATTTCTCAAGAACTGCATAAGTTTTGGGAAATTCTAGTTGTTCTTTTTTAAAAGGTAATTCTTACCTATCTATAATTATAACCCCTTGGAAGAGTATATCTGCTTATGGGCAGATATAGTTTTTGCCAAGATTAGAGCAATTATGTTACTGTCATTGAAAAAAAAAATCAAGTTGTATTAGAATACAGGAGTCTTCCCATTGCTATAGTCTCAAGCTCCAACTCTCTTGTTTTCCAAAATTGCCTTGCCTTTGTCTTTGGCCTTTGTCTTTGGCCAAAAGTCTGGAAAATCAACATTTCCTGTAAAATAGTTTAAAAAAAAAATTCAAAACCAGATTTTCTACAAGACACATTGTAGGCATTTTCAGATATTTACAAACTGTTCTATACCTAAGAAATCTACAAACATGAACTTTTTAAATATGCTGACTTATGATTCTTGGAGTTACAGTCCTCAAACGTACTTTTTTCCAAACTTTGATGTGGTCTTTCCCCATATCCTTCCATGGCACAAATCAGAGCTGTTACTTAGGAAGTCATGCTACATAACAAGGTTCAGATCAGTCTTCACTGTTGTTGTTGTTGCTGTTGTTGTTGTTGATGTGTGCCTTCATGTCAAATTGAACCTTGCTCTACAAGGTTGCAGTCCAAAGGTCAAAACACCTTGCTGGCTCTCTGTTCTTCACTAGCCAAAATTTAATGGCCCAGATCCATTCTGACTTGGATACTGTAGCTGATAGCAACTCCAGTGGATATAATTTTGATCCTTTTCAATTTGAACAAACTGAGGATACATAAGGATATCTGGAGAACTGAGGGCCTCTCAGCGTGTATCTTAGGTCTTTGACTGATTAAAAAGCCTGACTTTATGAGACTGACTGTATATACAAATTTATAAGACACTTTTTACTTTTCTTGTGTATATCTTAAAATTGATATATTTTAATTGTTTTTTAGATAGTTTAAGTTATATTTTGATAATACCTTTTTGTGTGTTTCTCTTTCTCTCTCAAATATGCATCTGTTTTAATTTTGGGAAGCCTCCTTCAGTCCTGGAGTAGGAGCAAAGGCAAAATGTAAATAAATAAATATACCAATAACATAATTTGACCGTAGAACACAATCTATATTTTAGGGATTTAATGATATATTAATTCAGACCTTTTCAATCTGATCCTGCAAACATGTTGAGGTACAATGCCCATCATCTTCAGCAAATATGGGAATTGTATTTCAACATACATGCAGAGTGCCAGTCTGCAGAAGACTGACGTATTATAATGCCACTTTCCCATATCTTTAGATACCCATGACATCTAATAACAGAATGTGTTGTTTTAATGTGTCACTTTTAAAATTTGAACATTGGTCTATGTTTTAATTTCAACACCCTGCAAAATTGCCTGTTTCTTAATTTCACCACAATGTGGCACTAAAGCAATTTTATTTGCATACTTCACTCTGATGTGAGATCACAAACGTTTCATGACAGCCAGCTATTGGTTGGCTTGTTTTCCAAAATCTGAGTCATGGTTGTTTTAATTACTCACTGAACAGAGGGAAATGACCTGGCTGAGGCATCAGTGATCCATTTCCACGCAGTGGGCAATGGCTCCCAACACCAGGCTGTTGTACTTGGAGAATAAGGTTTTACAATGTGCATCTCTCCTTTGCAAAGCCTTCACCCTAAACTGGAGGAAATAAATGTAAAGATTACATGGATTGTAGCTAAATAAGGAGACAGCAATCGTTTGATACAGGCGGAGATCAGTTTTCCTAGAATGAGTCCATTAGGATCTTTTCTCGAAAACTAAAATCTTTTCTAGCAATCTTAAAAGATGTTTTACACAGATGCCTACATCATGAGCATGTAAAATTAGAACTCCAACAAGAGATATTTTTTAAAATAGTATTTAGCAGTACACTCAGAGGTGCCGCTGTAGTATGGAGGGGAAGGACATTGACCCCAAATACGAATGTTACCCTTTGTTAGATTTTCCTTCAGTATCCAAATTTTTAACATAGCAGAGATGAAACATGGAAAGTCACTCACACCTAGACTTCTTACATTGGCTGTATTTTCATTCCTTTGGTGACGTTGCTTACCCCTTTTCTTTGAGTGTCCAAACTGTATTTCTAAATTTTATGTTATTGTATGACTAGAAATTTAAGAATGAAGGTAAACTTCACCAGAAGGCAAAATTCTTATTTGGATGAGCAACACCTTCTTTTTGCCTTCCCATAGCTAAACTCCCAAGTATAGTATTTTGTGTGCCTAATCAAAAGTTCCACTGAGTTCAGCAGAACAGAGCTTACTCCCATTTAAGTGAGTGCTGGATCACAGCTTAAACACCATAGTCATGATTAATTCTGAGCTATGAATTATATGAAATTTTTCTGTCAAGCTCATGGAATACTCAGTACGGTGAGAAATCACCACCACCATCATTTTATTTTTTATCTTTATCATTATCTTTATTACCAACTAAATTTCACTTCCCTCCTTAGGGCCTCCCAAGCAATGTGCAACATTTTAAAAAAGAACTAATAGCAAAACATTGTTTAAAAATAGACTGAAAACAGGCAGCTTCAAAAGCCAAAGCTTGACAAAATCACACTATTTTGACTATCAGAAATGCAGGAAGTATGGAGCCAGCCAGCTTCCTTGGAGGGACATTCACAGTTGAGATACTGCTGATGAAAAAGTCCTGCCCTGTCTGCTCATCAGTCTGACTTCTTAAGGTGGCGGAAAAGAAATCAGGACTCATAGTAAAGATCTCAAATGCCTGATCAGCTCATACACAAGGAGATGCTTTCATATATCTTGGTCCCAAAACATTTATAACTTTGTAGATCTAAATTAGCATTTTGAAATGAATCTAGAAACAAACTGAGTCAGCATGGTTGATATAAGCCTGGTGATACAAGGTCTTGAAAGCACAGAGCTAATATCCAATGGTGGGCTGGCCACCTCATTTTGCATGAGCTGTAGCTTCTTCACACTTTTCAAGGGTAGCTCCACATACAGCATATTACAGCAGTCAAGTCAAGAAAGAATTAAGGCATGGATCACTATGTTCAAAACTAATCTTTCTAGGGAGGGCTGCCATATCAGTTGAATATGTACAAGGGAACAGCAGCTTCTTGGTCTTCTTAGAAGCAGTGTTGCTTTCAAGCTGCATACCTTCTCTTTCAGAGGAGGCACAATTATTAAGAACAACAAATGTTCAAATAACAATCCCATGCTCAAATGTATTATTATTATGGCATTAAAATAATCATGATTTCATGCTGAAATTTCCATTATTTAGCTAAAGTAACACACTTGCCATTCATCCAAGAACAAGAGTTTGCATATACACAGACGTGCATATGCCTTCAGGCACATGCATTTGAATCCTTTCCATTCCTTTCACACACAAGCAAACACAATACACACAGTGTCATGTACATATTCTTGTACACAGACACAGTTTACACCAAAATATCAAGAATATGGTTCTCTGAAGCACTTAGTTGTTCTCCCCACAACTTGCCTGGATTAATTCCAACAGACTGATTTCATGCTCAGGTGCTCCTCCATATCACTGTGTGTAGAGCAAACCACTGAGTGCCAGTATGATATAGTGGTTTGAGCATTGGAGATCAGGGTTTGATACCCTGCTTGCCCATAGAAAACCACTGGGTGACATTGGGCTCATCACATACTCTCAGTTTCAGAAAACCCTGTGATAGGTTCGCCTTAGTGTCTCCATAAATCAGAAATGACTTGAAGGCACATAACAAGAGAAAACCATTGTGGTAAGGAAATGGAGGCTGTAAACCAGCTTAATCCCAGTGCTTGGAAAAGTGACTTTTATGGACTACAACTTCTGAGAATCCTCAGAATACTATCCAGAGGATTATTTTGTCACTGGCCATGCTGGCTCGAGGGCTGTGAGAATGTAAATCCAAAAAAGTAACTTTAGCATGCTCTGCTTTTTCCTGGATGCTGGTTCTCTAAACACCAGTGGTGTTCCTCAGATCCCTCTTTCTGCTGGTGGTACAGATACTGTTTGCAGAATGGCTTTCCCAGCATTCCCTCAATGCCCCCAATGTCTTTGGGGGACAGAGGAGAAGGAGAAGGAAGGCACTACCTCTGAGCGTTTAATCAATTAACCATAACCAAAAGAATGGGAGTTATTCCTGAACCAAAGCAGAGGATTTTAGAGTTCTAAAAACCCAGATATTTCTGATAGAGATGAACCTTTTTTGTGCTACAAATCATAAAAGAGAGAATTAATAATTCACAAGGCTCAGGTATAATCATTAAGTGAGTACAAACTCATGCAAGATGGAAGCAAGCAGCAGTGGTTTGGTAGATCTTTGTTTGTTTTGCATGAAGAGCACATACATAATCTTATCAGTGTCTTCTTGTGAACATCTTAAATGGTCCACTGAGCAGTGTGAGGTTGAATCGTTATGCCAACATTATTTGTAAGGATTCTTTGGTATGATCTAAAGCCTTTCTGCCTTGTATGTAATTAACTCTTCTTTGTATAACAGTAAAAAGGAAGGTTGCGTCAGCCTACAAGGAATTAGAGATGGAAAGCATATTTGCTATTCATTTATCAGTTGAAAAAGGGGTTTCCTGCTGCTTGTGGTAACAGTACAGGTAGCCATGCAGCTACTGTGAGATTCTTTGACTTCAGGAAGAGTCAGCTCTGCAGAAATTCATATGGTTTCTATAAGTTGTTTGTCCAGAAAAGCCATGTGTATTTTGCATAGAAAATACATATTGCTGCCACCAATGGTCTCCTCCTCTCCATCCTCTTGCCTCATCACTGTGGCATCCAATGTGGAGATCTTCTAGAGGCCCTCATAAGAAGAATTTTTTCATCTAATCACACTGAACACCACCAACCTTGATTCATTGCTGCCACGACAGACACTATGGGCCTTTCCACACTACACTGTTATAGTGCTATTATTCCACTTTCAACATCTTGTGAGATTATGGGGTCAAAAAGCTCTCTAGATGAGAATTCTAAATGCCCTTCCCTAAACTGCAAACCCCAGGATTCCATAGGATGTTGAAAATGGAATAAAAGTACTATAACAGTGTAGTGTTGAAAGTCTCCATGTGTCCAAACTTGACCTTTCCAATATCCCTTATGTAGCATTCTTAGAAGAACCAATTTACCATAGGAAAATGATTTATTAAACTGAAGTTTAACATAACATCAAAGATTACTTGTTCCATACATCTAAATCCTGACTGACACTAACCCTGGCTCACATCTCATTCATATCCCTTACACTGACACTTAACGTATTTCACTCTCTCAGTCATATCCTCACTAACTCTAACTCTGACTAACTTGCTTAACATTTCTAACTCTTAATCCTGATTCCTAATATTGGCAGACACTTCTTACACTAGCTTTTTAAAAATCCACTCAGACATTCAGTCAATCACCAGTTGCTCCTGGCATTCTATTCTCTTACTTCCTTCCAACAGATCCATACCTTATGCATATACTACATATTGCATACATAATTACACTTTACTGTAATTTATCTACTAAATGCAACAACATTTCTATGCAAGTCAAAAACACCACAAAAAGCTTTGGTTGCCTTGGTGGCTGGGTGGGAGAATGTGTCCCTGTTGGTTCTTCTGGACCTCTCAGCAGCTTTTGATACCATTGATCATGATATCCATCTGTGTTGCTTCACTGGAATGGGACTTGGGGGCACTGTTTTGTACTGTCTTTCTCCCTTCCAGAAGAGGTGAACCCAGAAGGTGGTGCTAGGATACTCTTGGTCAGCCTCTTGGCTATTGGTTTGTCAGTCCCTCATGGCTTGGTTCTGTCCCCTACACTGTCTAACATATACACTAACCACTGGGACAATCTGTCTGGAGTTTTGGGGTCTGGTGCCATCAGTATGCAGATGAAACTCAACTGTATCAGTCCATTCTACTACAAGGCAAGGAAGCCATTTTGGTCCTAAACTGCGCCTGTCATCATTAATGAAGTAGATGAAGGCAAACAAATTGAAATTTGATCCAGATGAGATAGAGGTGTTCCAGCCATTCAAAAGGTGGATCAGGGAACAGAGATTCAGCCTGTGCTCTATAGGATTACATTCCTCCTGAAGACATATGTTTGCAGCTTGAGTGTGCTTCTGGATTCAACTCTGAGCCTAAAAGCTCAGGTTTCAGCTGCATGGCTATAAGGACATTTGCACTATTAAAGTTTATGCCCCAGATTCAACTATTCCTTGAGATGTCAGATCTGGACATAGTGACACATGCCTTAGTTACATCTTGGTTAGATTACTGTAACATACTCTATGAGGGGCTGCCTCTGATGAATGTTGGGAAACTTCAACTGGTCTAAAGAGCTCCAGCCAAATTGCTACAGGGAACACAATTCTCTTGTTGTAACAGTTCCACTAGCACCAGTCCATTTCCAGGCTCAGTTGAAAGTGCTAACTAGTTTTGACCTACAAAGATCTATATGGCTCAGCTCCAGGTTATTTGAAGAACGGTAGTCTCTCGTACAACCCCACCCCTCATTTTGAGATTTGCTGGGGAAGCCCTTCTTTCTGTCCTACCATCCTCAGAGGCCCATCATGTGAGAATATGAGAGAGGGCCTTCTCAGTGGCTGCTCTAAGACTCTGGAACTCCCTGCCTATGTAAGTTAGACTGGTGCCCTCCCTGCTTTCTTTCTCAGACATGTAAAGACTGTTTTACTGTTTTAACAGGAATTTGATGAGTGATGTATAAGGACCATGTCACCTGAACAATGTGCTGGATCTTGCTAACTGTTCTGCTGGTGTGTGTGTGTGTGTGTGTGTGTGCATGTTTAATGATCTATGTTTTGATCAGATTTTCAATTTTTTCATTGTTTAATCTCTTTTTAACTTTGTATTTTGTGAATTTTTAACAGTGTGGTTTTTAACATCTTGTAAGTTGCTCTAAGTCCTGAACTGGGGAAAAGGCAGGACAGAAATGAATAAATAAAATAACAGTATTAATAAATATAACAATATATTTCTGCACGGAAAATATATTTCTTCTCAGAAAACAGAAAAACACCTTTTTGAGCAGACAAAAATGTATTTCTGCACATATGAATGCTTTGTGAAGCCCGAATAGCAGTTGGGAACTCCTCAGAAAACTTTGTGGTCTCATCCATTAGGAGAATACTGTAAGAATTATTTGTTCTTTGCTTCAAGGATGGAGAACCTGCAGTTATACATCCCTAGAATAGGTGATATATTTAAGCCCCTGAAATCATTTGAATGAGAACAGCTCTATGAAGCTCTGGCTTCCTGAATGAATTTTTAAATTTACCCTGCTGGGTAAATAGCAAATGTAAGGCAGACAATACTACATGGACAATATTTCCTTTATATTCTTCTACTGAGAGATTCATCTAAATATTTGCAAATTATAATTTTTTTAAATATATTTTTGACTTACTAGTATAGAATCATAGAAATTTAGAGTTCAGTGGAAGCTGAACTACAAACTAGGCTACAATTAAACTGTCTTGATGTTTTGCAACCCAAATGATTGAAATGATTTGGCACTCACAACTGAATATGAGAAAAAAAGTGCAGCTTCAAGTCATAGAAATGCAATAAAATCAAGACAGAAATTTTCAGATGTCCAGATAAATCTGTCAAGTTTCTATTTGTTCTGCAACATTCAATTCTTGTTCTGCAACTTGTTCTGCAACATCCTATCAAGTTTATACTTGTTCTGCAACATCCAATTCAAATAAATTATGCCTGCAAGAACCTGTTGCAAGGGAAGCTAAGAGATAGCTGTCACCCCTGAATCCTGCTTATGAGTTTCGTTGGGGTATCTAGATCTCTTTCACATTACACAGTTACAGCACTTTGATATAACTTTAACTGCCATGGTGTTATTCTATGGAATCATGGAATTTATAGTTAACGTGAGATATTTAGAGATCCTAACATGAGATATTTAGAGCCCTAGTGCCTCACCAAACTGCAGATTTCAGGATTTCATAGCTAGCAGCCATGACAGTTAAAGTACAATGAACCCTCCACCTCTGTGGGGGTTAGGGGAGCAAGACCCCTGCAAAAGTGGAGAAACTGCAAATAGAAATAAAAATAATGAACATTATGTTTGTATTTACCTGAAAGAACACTTCTCAAGGAATCTCTAGGTCTTCTAGTGCAATTCTATGGTTAGATTCCAGCAGGGGTTGACCACAGAATCATGCTGGAGGACCTAGAGGTTCCTAGAGAGAACATATCAATCAAATCCACAAATAATTAAATCCATGAAAAGGAAAGCAGTGAAGGTGGAGGGCCAACTGTAGTATGAAATCACTATAATTTGCATAATATGGAAGAGACTGTGTTTGGCCACTGTAGGAAACAAGATGCTTAGTTATGGGCCATTAGTCTGATTTAGCAAGATTCTTACATTCTGAATACATCATGACCAGACAGGAAGAACTATGCTATGTTGTGGCTAAATGGTGAGTTGGTGGTGGAAGCAGGGGGCCTTTGTTGGAGGGAAGAAGAAACTCCCAATTTCTGCAATGACCAATAAAAGACATGCACAGGCGTATGCTGAATTTATATGCGCATATGCCACTAACAGAATGCTATCCACTTCCTCAAGAGAGCCTGAGTCAGCTGACACATATGTAGTACAACAAACCATGCATGGTTTATATTTTCTCCTAATTTCGCAACAATTGAGACGGTGCTGTGAGATGACCTAATAATGATCTCTCTGTTGTTAGCTCTATAAGTGCACATGTGGTGATATATGATCTCTTATGTACTCTGGTGTCTAAATGAAACATTTTTTTGTAGTTTTTATTCCTTTTTTTTAAAGCAAATATTTTTATTGGAAAATGTATTTATTTTGTTGGCAGATCCATGGCTCAGCATAGACAATTCAGTGAACATCTTTCATTATCATGTCACTTGATACGGCCTCTGCTACGATATTGATTGGTTCAAGGCCATTGTGAGTTCAGGGTTTCCCATATTAGTTAATTTGACCGAAGCATACTCCTGACAGTTTACTATACTTAAGAGGCTAAAGATGATGCTTCGATGTTTCCCAGAAACAAACACTCAAGGAAATTAACATTTTAGCTAAAATGGTGTTGGGAAAACAGTCAGCAAAAACATTGGAATGTAAGGTTATAATCATAATGCATCCATTCATGTTTCATCATTTGCTTCCCTCCAGAGAAAATAAAGAAAATGGTGATATTGTTATTGTTGATAGTGATAATGATTTAATCATGCACTTATCCCCAGATAAGTGCTTATAAATCTTGGAATCTCATACTTCAGTGTGATAGATCTGGGGGTAGATCTGGCTGCAGTGCTTCAACACTTCATTCATCAATATTTCTTTCAGCAACTTTTATCAATAGAAAAGCCTCCCTGATACAATGAGACATGAGTTTCTATAAGGGATTGGAGTCATGGGGCATGGTGAAAACCTCATGAGAAAAATACAGGAGGGAAAAGAAATTTTTCAGTTTGGAACACAAGCTTTGCCAGAAATTTATCTGATTTTTCTGGAAGAGAAAAAAAATGGCTGGAATTCTATTGGGGACTTATATGTTTGCAAGTGAACATATGTCCGCGAGAATTAGAATTGAGAAGCTCCGTAACATCTATATGCAGTAAAGGACTGCTCTAAGATTACAGCATAGGGAAGCCAGTAAAGTGACTAATGCACATCAGCACCAGTGCCCAATGGTACCCAATGCCCATTGGGACCTGATGAACAATGTACACCAGCTCAGAAATGCCAGTGCACATCAGAAGTGCCTGATTTGGATATGCTTGCCAGTGTTCCATTATGTATCTTTGCAATTCTTCTAACAGGGTTTCTTAATGCTTCCATTACATGGTTAAGTATATCTAAAATTATGCAACATAAACTGTGATAGATGATTCTGGCCATGGTTTTCAGAGTCAAGAAGAAGAGTTTTGTTCATAAAATAATATTTCTGTACAGAAATTGTCATTTTCTGTGCATAAAATGTATTTTCTGTCCAAAATATCCACTCTGTGTGTGTGTGCATGTGCGTGCGCACTTTAAAGGGTTTCTTTGCAGTAAGGTGAAATAGGGTAAAATATTTGTTCTGGTCTCCAAGAACAAAATTTATTAAGACTTACGCCCATGGCTTAGATAATTTTGATAGAGCTAGTGCCAGGCTACCAGATCGACTCCAAACGGTAGGGACATTCTCAAAAACTACCACGGCTTTTTCAGGCATAAAATGTGCAGTTCTGAATAAAATGTATGCAGATTAAAATTCAAGTAATGGAAAGATTCTTTTATGATAGCTGTTATTAAAAAATGGCTCATAACAATGTGAAAAATAACTGTGGACTGTATTTCTTCATTTGTGTTCCCCTTTCTTTTAAAGTTAAAGTTAAAATATCTCTTACTTCACATAGACTTTTTTTGCAGTTCATGACCCCTCTTCTGTTCTGCCTTAGTGCTGTCTAATTCTAAATTCTGAGGATACTCCTCCCACTGTCTGTAGGCTTCTAAGGGTCATAGAATGTGATAGAAATAATCAGAGTATGTATGCACACACAAACATACACACACAAGGAAAATATATTGATGTAGTAGGACACAGAGTGTACATGGATTATGTTCACATAACTGCTAACATATAGTTTTGTTCCTCACCTGGAAAAATTTCTGTGAACAGCCCCAGAATGAGGTGCTCAGTTGCATTCCATTCTTCAGTGCTACTTCACTAGCTTTCCATGAAATATTATTGTGTTATGATCAGATGGCTGGATTTATTTTTGGACTACCCCTTTGCATTCTTTGCTCTTTCTTTACTGCTGAAGGTTGTAGATAAGTTTCCCCCTAGCTATTCAACTGCCAGAAGCATATTGTCAAGAGTCTGCTGCACCAGCCTCCAGCCACCACCCTATTTATTTAACTCTAGCCCAATTATTTGTGTATCATTTTCTGGTATGAAAAGGTTGCCATTCTGAGCAAGAGGCTGTTTACATTAAAATAATGCACTTCTGCCTTGCTTTACACTAGAACAGTACTCATTCCACCCTCCAGAGACTGTTGGACATTGGCCAGCATCCTGTTAATGAACTACAGAAGTCTAAATCTTCCTTATATATGGGTATCTGTTTTGATCATTGCAGAAATTGGCTTCTTCCTCCATTCCCCGTGACCAAATCCCCACCTCCCCCGACTCACCATTGCACTATGATAGCCCTCCCCCATGGCCATTCCATTGCTGGTGGAGAGTAGAGGGGATCAGTGAAATACATGGCTTTCTCCTCATAGCAAGATGTGGAGTGATGACATCATCGGTTGCGACCTCCAGAGGGATCTCTGTGGAAGATGTTATTTGTCTGCCTCTGGTTATGAGGACAGACTGAGATGTTTTCCTGACCACCCCCACCTTCAAGGGAATGGATGTGGAGTAGCGGTGAAGGCTATTGTAGCACAATGGTGAATCCTGGGCTTGGTGACAGGGAGCTATAGTGGAGTTCTGCAAGTAGAACTCTTACCTTATGCTTGACCATGTAGGATCTCAGCTTCTAAGTCTCAGTACTCTTAGGCCATTTCCGCGTTACACTGTTATAGTGCTATTATTATACTTTCAACATCCTGTGGAATTCTGGACTTTGTAGTTTAAAGATGAGCATTTAGAATTCTCAGCCAGATAGCTCTTTGGCCTCAGTAAACTACAAACTCCAGAATTCCACAGGATGTTGAAAGTGGAATAATAGCGCTATAACAGTGTAGCACAGAAATGGCCCTAGTCAGCATAGCCAGTGGTGAAGAGTGTTGGAAGTGGCAGTCAAACAACCCTTTGACTGCCACCCTGCTTTACCTTCCTTTGGCATTACCATCAATCAACTTATTAAGGGATATGATCAGGCACAGTTTTTACCATGCATTATTTGTAAGCGAAATTAGGATAGTTGCAGGGTGAGATGCATTCTTATTGCCCCTGCCCCTGAAATGCTCTGTAGACCAGATGACATCAGAGAATATGATCACATTCAGAGATGAACCAGCTGGAGCTCTTCCATGTGGTTCTTGGGCCAAGTTCCCCCTCCTCATCCTCTTCCTTTCTCCATGTAAGAAGAGAAAAGCACTGTCCACCAGCAGCACGACTAGTTTTGCTCTTCTTCCCTTTCTTTCTTATGGGTTAGAGGGATGGGGAAGTCAAGCCATGCAGGAATTCCCCATAGTTTGCTATCAGCATCAAAAGAACACAATGTGATTTCTTTCACACTAGCCTCCAGAAATGATGCTTGGAGAAGTGGCTTGCTCAGAGATATCCATGGAACATATGATGAACCATCCAAATACAATAAAGTAATGCTACTCAGAGTGATGGTTCATGGACCAATGCTGGTCTACCAGCTGCTGGGCCTTGAAGATTTTCTAAGAAAGAAATACGTGTAGCCCATGGGTGGAAATATAGTACCAGTTCATGGCATGGGGTGGAGTGGGGAAACAGTTCCCTACATCAGATAGATTCAAAGTTATTGGCCTGAAGGAGCCTGCATTCTCTCAGTGTAGCTCCTTGGCTTTGGGGCAATTTTTGTCACCTCTGCATCCACTATTTCCATTCTTTTGGGGGGCATTAGTAGTAATTTTGTGAATTTGTGATAGATTGTTCCAAAGGGTTTCTCACTCCCCTCTTGAATTGTAGGTTTGGTTTGCTGAGATGATTCTATAGTTTGAAAAGCAAATTTCTTCCTTTCTGAATTTCTTTCTTTCTTTTTTTCCCTTACTGCTATAGTGTTAGAACATGAAAGTGCCATTTCCCTGCCAAATTAAAGCACTATAATTATAAAAGAAATTTTAAAAAGGAGGAAAAAGAGAAGACAAGGAGACTTGTTTATTCTGATACATCTCGGAATTAAAAAGAAACTCACTTGAGAGTGAAACTCAAACATTGCAGCTGGTGCTGAGGGTTGCCAAAAAACAGGATAACAGAAACATCATTCTGATACTTTAAAAACACCCAAGAACTACAACAACAGATAACAGCAACCTCCCAAAACATTTGCCCCATCAGGAGAAGCCTGTAAGTCTAGCCAGATGTTCCTTTCTCCTGTTGTAAATAGGAAATATAACAAGAGACAAGGAGAAAAGAATCAGTTTAGGAGAAAGGAAAACTTGCACCAAATGAACAGTCTGAACATATGGAAGAGTTAATTAGGAAATAAAAAGACATAATAAAATACGTTGTAGGAGTGGAAGAGCCATAGATTTAAGGTATTTGCCTGTGCTTTCCTCTAATGTGAGTAGTTCTTAGCACCAGTATTTTAAATGCTTTTCCTTTTTATTTTGTTTAAAGAGCTCATTAATACAAACTGCTTTGCCTCTGTGTAAGTGAATTTAGAGAGTGTTGTCTGGAAATGATGGAGACTGCAGTCCAAAATGTCATATAGTTACTTGCAGTGCAGGCTATCCATGTGACTTCTTCATTGCTTTCATTTAGAAAGTCAATTCATTTTTAAAGATATTATTCAGGCTTTTGAACCCTCCTGGGTACATTGACTGCTGCGAGTTGCTTGGCTTGTTGTAGTGTTTTACCATTTTTCAGAATACACCACTCTGATCTTCTTAGGGAGGAAGAGCAGGATAGAAATGTTTTTAAATAATAAAAAAGAGAGACAAAATATTGACATATATATTTATATTGCTGGTGTAGTGGTTATTACAGCCCCTATAGCCACACTCTCCAGTGACAGTGCAAAAATCCAGGTGGCTTTGTCTTTCTATCCATCTCTCTCTCTCTTTTACACCCACACCCACACCCACAGACTTTTCATCTCTATTAGGAGTGGGTCTTTTGTAGGGCTACTGAGTCTTGCCTACCAAGGCCAAACAATGCCCAAGTATTTTGAATTACAATAGAGATTGTACATTGGTATTTCTCTTCTCTTAGTGTGGAGATTGTAGCTAAACTTGGAGGGAAGAGTGCAGTCCAAGGGATGGCAGATGATATTATCATGGCTACTAATCAAAAAGGTCTCAGGTCTTTGATCCTGCTAGCCCTTGTTCTACAGTACCAAAGTAGCCTTGCACTCATGACTGTCTGGTGTGGGACAATGTAAATAGAGCAGAAGCCAGGAAATATGTCCGCAAAGAGAGGTTTATGGTAAGGATTATGAATGCCATCCTTTTCTTTCCTGTGTTTTTTTTTAAATGAAGGGCATGGCTTATTAGCCTTTTAAAAGATTGTAGGCTGATACTCTGTTGGTTTCTCCCAATGAGAGTTGACCCACTGAATCAAATACTGAATGGTATGCTAACACTTAGGAAAATTCCAATGATTAAATGTGTCTTCTCTTGTAGGAAATATCAATGGGATTCAGACCCTAGTCTCCCACCTGAGCCTGCCTAAGCTTTCAGATGTTCACTGGAGGCCCTTCTCTTGTTTCCATTGCCCTCAGCCGGGTGACCATTCTTTAGCTTTGAGACTCCTTGTCAAGACTACGCCAGTCTCTTCCCTGTTCTCCTTTTGTGTATATGTACCTTCAAGTCTCCTGTTGACTTATGGCAACCCGAAGAATTTCACAGCACTTTCTTAGGCAAGATATTTCTCAGAGATGGCTTTGCCAGTTCCTTCCTTTGAACTATAGCCTACAGCATCTAATATTTGTAGGTGCTCTTCTGTCCAAGGCTGACTATGCTTAGCTGCCAAGATCAGAGAGGATCTGGTGCCTTTATGGTATTTAGGCCCATTCTCCTTATACTGGTAGCCAAATCTTTTTTTTCTTTCCATTCTCTTTTGAACTCAGCAAGGCCTTTAACCATTAAGCAAGGTTGCTGTGGAAGGGGCTTTTAACCATTGCTGTGGAAGGAACTGTTCTTTCTTTTCTTGACGTGTTTTTCATCTGTTTTCTGCTTTAACTGTATTTGTTTGATTGGTTTTATCATTGTTACCACCTTGGGTTACATTTTAGGGAGAAAAGACAGTATGCGTTCAAGAACTGAAAAAAATAAAAAATGGCACAGTTTATATTTTGCATACAAGGGATGCTACATTCATTGCCCAGCATATCATCAAGTGAAAGAGACTCATGAATATCAAAGAATGACGGCAAATCAGAATTGGTAATACTGGGCTAGACAGAGCAAGGGTCTAAATCAGTTCTTCTTAATCTTTTCTTTACTGGGGACCCTCTGTAAATGTAATTTGTTGCTGGGGATCTTGATGACTTAACTCAAGATTTAAGTACTTAAATTTAGATTTATACAGTCATTCATTCATTCATTCATTCATTCATTCATTCATTCATTCATTTCAAGTTTCAAATCCCCCTCAGACACTGGGTGACCTTAGACAAGTCTTTTTGCATGGTATTTGCCATGCAAAAGGGCTCCTCGAGCATCATGTGACTGCAAGGAGAGGTCCACACGACACACTCACAATCGCACGATGCTCCAGGGTCTGGCAGGCGCCAATCACACACTTTTTCATTTTCGGCTGTGAGCCAAAAATGGTGTGTGATCACACATTGCTTCAGGGCCCCACACACACTTGGCATGTGTGCGGAGCTCTGGAGCTGCAGCACTCGCGCTTCCTGCCCCAGTGCAGCCTGAGAAACTCCCAGGCTGTGCTGCGGAAGGAAGAGGAGGGGCTCTCGTGCAAGCAGGCAGCAGCCGCGGAGCTGAAGGAACCAGGATGCAAGAGCATCTTGCTAGAGGCTGCTCACACGATCCCTGCACCCCAGCTCCGCAAAAAGGTGAGTTGCAGAAAGGGCCATGTTCTCTCAGCCTCAGAGGAAGGTAAAGGCAAACTCCCTCTTGTCAAAAAGGAAAAAAAAAGGCACACCCTGTGATAGGTTCACTTTAGAGTCAGCATAAGTCAGAAGTGACTTGAAGGCACACAATGACAAAGAGCCACTGATGGGGAGGTTCTTTCTAGCTGTTGTGTCTCTCACCTTTGAAAAGTGACTTGTGGCAGCTCTAAGGCATACCTATCACCAGGATTTTCTTGGCAAGATTTGCCGCCTTTGCCTTTCTCTGAGGCTGAGAGAATGTGACTTGCCTGAGCTTACTCGGTGAGTTTCCATAGCTGAGTGGGGATTAAAACCCTTGTCTCCATAGTTTGGGTGTGTACACACACCTGCTACCATATATATCCCTTTTCTCAGGGAGGTGGCCGTGTGTGTGTGCATGCAAGAACTGCTCCCTCATATGCAGCAGAAGGGGGTATGGGCTCTGAGGGACACAGCAGCAGATGTGTGCACGTGTGCCCAAACTTCTCCCTCATTTGCAAATAAGGGAGCAGTTTTGTCCCCCACATGTCCCCCACTGTTGAATCCCTGTTGTTGCTGCTGCTGTTGATACCCAGCAGCAAGGCTTCATGGACCTCCTGTGAGGGCTTTATGGACCCGCAGGTGTTCCTGGACCCTATGTTAAAAACCACTGATCTAAGTAATCTTCATCTGAATCTTAGACTTCTTAAAATCAAGAGTCCTTCCTGTAAGACATGCAGGGGGGGGGGAACCACACACACATCTGGCAGGACTAGCCATCGAGTCGTATAGTGGCAGAAATCTGTAAAGGTAGGCTTTATACATGTGCAACTCCCAGTTTATTGGACAGGTTTGGTGGCAGACTGCTAGGCAAGAATTATGATGTAATATGAATATTAGGGCTGTCCATGGGTCTCCCAATTTTTTGAAGCTTGATTTAGTGAAATCAATATGAGTTCCATTGTGTCCTGACTGATCTGGACTTACTGTGAGTGAAGCCAAACCAGTTTGCCTCTTTCTGTCCCTAAGGGTGCCATGCGGATTTCTGAGACTGTTGTAGAGGGATTTCCTGTTTAATTAAGTTAAAGTAATAATCAGATCTAATAGCAATAATAATGGTTAAATCTCTAAATGATATATAAGTTTAACTAATAAGATCTAATGGAAATTTAAATTTAGTAGTTTTCTTACTCAGCCAAAAGGGCAATAAATAACTGCATTTATTTTGCTTCAAAATATGAATCAGATGTGCTCAATAACTATTTATATATTATGAATTAAATTAATGTACTTGTTGGCAGACTAAAATTGTGTGCATTTGCATGCATGGACATACACACGGAGAGAAAACTAAAGAGATTATTTCAAAAAGTGAATCATACTGAAAAAAAGCCCCCAGAAATTTAATAAGAAGTAGAGATAAGTGGAGGAGAAGGGGAGGAATAAGTTTCATTGTGTAAAGCAGACAGAGATTCATAAGCTTACTCCTCAAGTTAATAAGAAAGACAAACAGAGAATTGACCTAGGCTCTTCCCATAAAACAACTCAGCCAGAAATTTAAAGAGAAGGATTGGGAGACTAAACTCAGATCATCAATTGCCTTAACCCTCGGAGCAGCTTCAATAATTTGCAACAATCAGTTTAATCTGGAAAATTAACAAGCAGATGCAAGAGATAATTGACCATATGACTTCAATGACCTTATGCAATCCCATTCCATAAGCACTATGGTTGAAGTGTACTGATAACATTCTTGCTCTGGATCAAAGGGCCTTTCTGTGCTACACTGTTATAGTGCTATTATTCCACTTTCAATATCCTGTGGAATCCTGGGGTTTGCAGTTTAGGGAGGGGCACTTAGAATTCTCAGCCAGAGAGCTCTTTGGCCTCAGTAAACGGGGGCTGTCCGGCAAACTGCAAACCCCAGGATTCCAGAGGATGTTGAAAGTGGTATCATCGCGCTATAACAGGCTAGTGCGGAAATGGCCAGTGTAGTGCGGAAATGGCCATAGTATAAATCTATTTTTGATACTGTAGATATGTATGTAAATATGTAAATAATGTAAATATACGAAGCCAGCATGGTATATAGTGTTTGAACTACAGCTCTGGACACTATAGTTCAAATCCCCATTCAGCCATAGAAACCAGCTGGGTGATCTTGGACAAGTCACACTCTTTTAGCTTCAGTGGAAGCCAAAGACTAACCCCCTATGAACAAATCTTGCCAAGAAAACCCCATGATAGGTTCACTTTAGGGCTACTATAAGTTGGAAATGACTTGAAGACCACCACCACAACCAACAAATATGTATGACAATCCTGATTGAAAAACATTGCATTAGAAGGCGGGCACAGATAGGCCCTTTTTGCACATTACCCTTTTGTGCGACGGGGGAGGGCATCTCGCGCGAGAAGCCTCATCCGAAACGCTGTCGCTTCCCCGCTCCTTTGTACCACAGGTCGCTTCCTGTTAGCGCTTCATTCCGCAGCGCAGTCTGGGAGTTGTAGGCTGCGCTGGGGGAAGGAAGCGTGACCAGGCCGCCTTGCCGACACACTGCACAGAGGTAAGTGCACGAGGGCGCTGCGAGCATTGAGCAAGCACGGGGCATTTTCGGCTTAAAGCTGAAAATCAAAACATGCACGTGCACCCCGCTTTAGCCTCATGAGCGTCGCGTGAGGGGGAGTGCGTCATACGGGAACAACGCTCCCACTCACGTGACGCTCAAGGGGGGCTCACGCAAGAAAAAAAGGATATGAAAAGGGCCTTAAACTGTTATAGAGGGATAGAACAAAACCCCAAATCCATAAAATAGCAAAACCTTTATTGGCTAACCAAAATGCATAAGCATGCAACCCTGGATATATTGTAGTAGGAATGATTACGAGTGTGTGTGTGTGTGTGTGTGTGTGCAGGATTCACTCCCTGCATTTGAAATGTAGATGCCCTTAAGGTTGCCTGGCTTTGTACCTCAAAAGAGTTGTCTAAAGGTCAAAACAGATGCTTCTTGTTCTCCTTCCTACAATGAGATTTCAGGAATCAGACTCACAAATCAGACATACACATTAAGTCTAAGGCCATTTCCACACTAGACTGTTATAGTACTATTTTTCCACTTTCAGAGGCCCCTCCTTAAACTGCAAACCCCAGGATTCCACAGGATGTTGAAAGTGGAATAATAGCACTATAACAGTCTAGTGTGGAAATGGCCTTAGTTTAGGTTCCAATAACACAGCTGAGAAGCCCAAGGCATATTATTTATTTACTTACTTATTTTCATTTATGTCCCACCTTTCTCACAATAATGGGACACAACACGGCTTACAACATATATTAAAACAATGCAAATAAAAAAACAACAAAAACTATGCACAACTTTCAATGAAAAAATATAAAAGTTACCTTAAAAAACAATGAAACAATTTCTAATTGTTAAAAACACTGAAATTCGTAGCACAGCACATCATTTACAAGCCCATCCTATCCAGTTTCTAAAAGCCTGATGGTCCAAGAATGTTTTAACTTGCCAGTAGAAGGAGAGCAAGGATAGAGCAATGACAACAGACATCTTTCACCACTTGAGGGAGCACCTGTTCTCACAATGTGTTAAGTGCGTCATCTAGTTTGACTCTAAAATGTACAACAGTTATCCTAATGTCTTTGTCACTGGTTCTTGCCCTGATCTCATCTAACTTTTGCCAGCAGAATTATATTTCACTGTTTTCTAAATGAATTTCATTAATGCTATGCACAACTGTAGTCAATTAAAATAATCAGTTATATCCTATATTGGCTACTTAGTGAGGAATGACTAACTAAGTAGTGTCTGCTGGCCCAGCCTTAGCAGACAGCAGTCACATCAAATAAAGATGGTCTGTTCAGCTGCCAATTGGGGCACAAGAAGAATATTCCACCTCCTTCCACCCAACAAGGCTACAATGAGGAGTTGCAACAGAGGTCCTGCTTCCGATTGTTACAACCTCACTCATGGGTGGGACAGGGCTAGAAATGTCATCTTCCTTGGGGCTGGATCAGCAGCTGAACAGATTACCTTTGTTGGTGTGGCTGCTGGCTGTTAAGGTGGGCTGGAGGGGCATTTACAATTGTGACAGTAGTGCTACAATCATCACTACCTAGTGTTACTGATATGGAGCACTTACAGATCTGTAACTCTAGTTTATCAATCTGTAACTGCAATACAGAATGTCAACCAATCTTTCTTATTTACTGTAATCCACATTTAAAGCAAAGGCTTTTATATATGCACAGGGTAACAATGGTATATCTAAAGCATGGCAAAAACTATGCAGTGTTTTGCATTCTGGCTGGGATTGCTCATGATTTTTAAGCATATGCCAACCAATCTGAACTGTCTGTCAAAAG
Organism: Ctenosaura bakeri; assembly: GCA_948474755.1. Lineage (NCBI taxonomy): Eukaryota > Metazoa > Chordata > Lepidosauria > Squamata > Iguanidae > Ctenosaura > Ctenosaura bakeri. The sequence continues at coordinate 134,331 of CAOLHI010000617.1, forward strand.
AAGTGGACTGATTTGGATGTCAGTAAAATCACAGTTTGCCTTGGACATGGAAGAGGCAAATCTTTATAAATTTGCTTGGGTTAGTCTGATGGTGAGGGCCTTCAAAGGCCCCTAAGGAGCAGAAATCCCTGCTTCTTAACCATTATGGAACCCATTTGCCAAGGCTATCATCTCTATCACAAAATTTTTATTGCAACAAATCAGGAGCGCCTATATTCTCATATTTATCGTTATGCACTTGCTAGCCTAAATGGACAAACATGCCCCTTTCAGTATAGCTCATTACTATAGATATCAGTGAGTCATCTTTACTGTATTAGAAATCTTGGATAGGTATTTTTAAAGTTCAGACCAAAGTCTGGAGCAGAAGCACTATCCTACTGATATAATAACCACCAGCTGCTGCTGCTCCAGTGCTATTTCTCAGTACACTAAGGCTATTTCTGCACAATACTGTTATAGTACTATTATTCCACTTTCAACATCCTATGGAATCCTGGGGTTTGCAGTTTAGAGAGGGACATTTAGAATTCTCAGCCAGAGAGCTCTTGGGCCCCAGTAAAATACAAACCCCAGAATTCCACAGGATGTTGAAAGTAGAATAATAGCACTATAACAGTATAGGGAGGAAATGGCCCCAGTGCCCCAGGGGTTACTGCTGGAGAAATAGCTAGATGTGTACTGTCAAAGGAGGGATGTAGAGAGCTGTTGACAACATGAATAAAAGAGCTACTACTTATCATCATGATGATCTTTTTTTATACCCCACTTTTTTCCTGGTAGGGACTAAAAGCAGCTTACAACAATTAAAAAAGCGTAGTTGAAAACCATGGAATACAAAAGTTAAAGCACAATTAAAGGATCAAGAGGAATTAAAACAAAGTTAAAATACATGATTAAATATTCACACTTCCATAAATTCAGCAACTTTAGCACAATTAACAATATCCAGCACCTTTTATCAGAAAGGCCATTATCAGACATTGAATGCCTGTCAGAAGAAAAATGTCTTTACTTGACCATGGAAAGAAACTAGGGAAGGGGCTGTTACTGTGGTTATGATATGTCTGGTGAGAGTGCTAGATATCGTTTGATATCAAATAATTTGGCCTTTACTTGACTTTTCTCTGCCACCCCACTCCACATGTTTGCAGAGGTCCACCAGACAAGCACGTATTAGGCGCGGCCGTTAATGGTTGTAATATATAATGTATTTCATGTTGTTCGCCGCCTCGATCCATGTGGAGAGGTTAAATATTATATATATATAAATTCCAAACCTCATTTAGGCAGGCAACTTAAGCCTCTCCGATGCTTCAGGGAACACCTTTTTGCAAACATGCAAAGCCAGTCCTTTCTGTTGAGCCATTTGCATACTGTCCATACTATTGTCATCAAGCGCTAAGCTCATCATGTAAACGTGACCTTTTTCAACTTCTTTGTCCAGCTCCAAATTTCCTTTGTTCTTAGCGAGCATGGCATGGCCTGTAGGTACAATCCACCCTATAAAAGGCCCCCTGATTCCGAGCACTCCTCGGATCACCCTGGACTTCCATCCAGCCTTGCTGCCGCTCTGTCCAGTGAAGTTTTCCCCTCAGTTCCCAATAACTGAGTCTGCTTTCCTCGGAACACTCTGGACTGCTATCCTGCCTTGCTGTCGGTTTGTCCGAGGAGTTCTGCTCAGCTGACCACGCTGAGTTTCTTCCCCTCAACCTCCATCTCTCTCCAGGACTACATGAAAAGGTGTTTTATTACCCATTCCCCCAAAAAACTCTCCATTTCTATTTCCAGTTAGTGGTGTGCATGTGTTGTCTTGTTTGTTGTTTGTCTTTTAATAAAACTGCTATTTTTGTTACTTTAAAACTTGTCTGGCTGCTCTTCGGACCTGACACCGTAGACATAGGGTTAAACATCCTAGCTATAGTTACCCTGCCTCTCGTCTAGCTTAAGAGAGTGCTCAAGTCTAATTTCCCCCATCTTGTGTTTTATTTGGTTATTTGGGCGCCCAAATAACCAAATAACCTTCCAGGACCCCCAACATACAGGGTAACCGTGCTAGTCTGACTTCTCTGGGAAGGGAGTTCCAGAGCTTGGGAGCAGCCATTGGGAAGGCCCTGTTTGTGTTCCTGCCTGCTGTGCTTGTTAGGGAGGTGAGACAAAGACAAGGGCTCTCCAGCAAATGTCAGAGCCCAGTCTGGTTCATTAGGAAGAATACGGTCTTTCAAATAACCTGGACCTGAACCATGTAGGGCTTTAAAGATCATCACCAGCCCTTTGAATTATGTCTGGAAATGGACCATCAGCCAATGGACCTGTTGAAACAACAGAATTGTGTGATCCATGTACCAGACCCAGTTAACAATCTGGCTGTGGCTCCAAACATTCTCCAAAGGCAGCTCCATGTAGAATGTGTTACAGTAATCCAATCCAAGACATGGGTCACCATGGCCAGATATGATGTCTCAAGGAACAGCTACAGCTAGCACACAAGCCTTAGCTATGCAAATGCAGTCCTGGATACTGCTGAAACCTGGGATTCAGAGTTGAATCCAGCAGCTCCCCAAGCTGCAAACTTGTGTGTTCAGGGGGAGTGTAACCCCATCTAACATGGACTGAATCCCTATTCCCTTATCTGCTTTCTCTGAGCACCTCTGTCTTGTCTGGATTAAGTTTCAGTTTGTTTGGCCTCATCCAGTCCATTACTGATGACAGGTACTGGTTTAAGACCAAAACAGCTTCCTTGGTTTGTGGTGGAAAGGAGTAATACAGTTGGGTGTTATTCCAGACAACCTCTCCCAGTGATTTCATGTAGATGTTAAATAGCATGGGGGACAGAACTAAGACCCTTTTCACACCTTACCTCATCGTGGCAGTAGGGAGCGGCGCTCGCGCGAGCAGCCACTCATGCGAGCTGCTCACGACAGCCCTTCTTGCCTCCCACATCAGCTTCCTCGTAGCGTGACCGTCGCACTCGTGCCCCACCCCTTCCTTCCGCAGCGAAGTCTGGGAGCTGTAGGCTGTGCTGGGGGAAGGAAGTGCGACCGCCCCAGCTCGCCGAAGCACCAAACACAGGTAAATGCGTGAGGGCGCCACCAGCATTGCGCGAGCACACAGTGTTTTTGTCTTACAGTCAAAAATAAAAAAATGCGTGCTCGCCCCGCTTTAGCTTCGTGAGCATTGCGCGAGTGAGAGTGCATCATACAGAGCGATGCTCCCACTCACGCGACGCTCAAGGGGTGCTTGTGCAAAAAAAAAAAAAGGCATGCAAAAAGGGCCTAAGCCCTGAGGGACCTACAAACCAAACGTCAAGAGTTATGGAGTAGAACGGTGCTCAGTGGGCTTCAAATTGGATTCGGGTGTTTCAATTTGTTTTGGGGTCACTAATTCAATTAGACAGAGCCCTCTCCCTTGAAATAACTGTCAATTTAATATGGATTATGTCTAGAGCTTGGGGAAGTTCCATTTTTGAGACAACTCCCAGGAAAGCTCCCAACCAGCATGGGGGAGTCTACAAGTTAACAGAACTTAACTTTTCTAAGACTTGATTCATCTCAGTCTTGGGTCACACAACCTATTTCAGAAGCCTGTTTAAATTCAGAAAAAAACTTTAAACAATGACCTGCTGTCCTTGCCACTGCTGAAAATTGTTGCTTGGTATCCACCCCAAAAGAAAAGACCTGCTGGTCATTATGATATTTGTCTGTTTTTATTAATATTTCTAAATGTTCAAATCTTTGCACTGTGTGCTGATTGAGCTGAACACAGTTGTGATTCTCTGCCGATGTAAAATGCTCTTCAATATATTTCCAGATGCTTTTTTCTTTGTACTTTTATTAAACTTCTAAAGCCTTATTGTCAGGAATGAAGAAGGCTCCAAAACCTTACAAACCATTCAATTAACAGTAATAATAACATGAAAACCATTCCACAGGGTGCAGCTATTCATGGTCCTTTTCCTTTCGTTTCTGCTGTTATAGACAAGTTAAGATTTCTAACTATCAAAACTGGAAAATTGCTACTGTTTTGTCATCGTAGAGTAAGGCCTAGACTTCAAAATCATCAAGATTCTACAGAAAAAATGTTTTTTTTTCTTTTTGAGGGAGGGGGGCATCTCCATAACATTTAAATTTGGCTCCAGGAGGGGTGGATAAGTTTTAGAGTTGATATGAAAAGAAAAGATCTTGTCTTGTTTCTTCAAACATGCCAATTGCATGTCTGACATTTGATGCTGAGCTGTAAGGGGTCAATTTATGTGCTAATTTAGTTAGACTCTGCAAAATCAGGGGTGCAGCGGGTAGCATCAGAACTTGATCTAATTTTCATTAGCTTTTGAGGAAGAAAATAGGGCCTTATGCATGTGCATTTTGTTATTATGGTTTTCAGTTCCAATCCTTATCCAAGTTCCATGAATTTATCAGTGGAAATGAAAAGGGAAAAAAATGTTTTTCCCTTTTAATTCTTAAAGTGATATTTGGAAAGAAATGTCTTTGACATCTCTTAGACTCTTTCAGCACCATGCGCCATTAGTGCATATTCTTCCATTACAATCCCAACATTGCCATTTGTGCAATGGTAGCAGGTTAGGAATGTTCTCTTCCTCAGCCTTCCGGCTTAAGTGGATGAGTGGTGGTATTGCCACTGATGTTTATTCTGCACTACACTGTCCTTGGCCACTTCCTTTCTCCACCTTCACCCTACCCCACTGCTCCTGGCTGGTTGGGATTTTTTTGGGGTGTGTGTGTGTGGAAGATGTACTAGCACAGCAATGTTGTAACAGCATGACACACTAGTACACTATTGCACTTTTGTGCTATACTGCTTAAAATGTATTTTTTTTAAAAATTAACTCAAAGGAGAAATTTAAAATAAATGCAGTGAGGCGATAGATTTTGAAGTTACCATAACATGGGAGTAGCTGAGGGAGGGACAACCTGAGTAGCTGAGGGAGGGACAACCCACACCCCACCCACTCCTGGATCTGGGAGGACAGGAAGCAACTACTTTTCTTTATATGGTCTTATTTCTAATTCAATGTTCATATATGGTTTTCTTTCTTGTATTGGATGGACAGATAAATAGTATGTATGATAAATGTATGATAAATAGTACTGGATTAGCTTTTTATTTGTTTTTCTTTAATTTTCTGAGTTCTGATTTTTCCTCAATTTCTGTGTGTTCTTACTACAATATTATAAATGCTTTTAATAAAAAGATAAACTATCAAGAGCTATTATGGTACTGCACTGAGCCAGCTGATGGGATTGAAGCACTAAAGGATGCTCTTAATGGATTTTTTTTCCTGGAAATAGTATAAGGTGGTTTTGCAATGCTTGAGAATGGGATAGCAGCTGGATAGCGATGGTGTCATATGGTATCATGACTCCTGGACCGGAAACAACCTGCAGCTGTTGTGGGATAGCGATGTCATGCGGAAATGGTCTTAGACTCTATTCGTGGTCCATTCAGGGTCTGCTCTTTGAATCTGAAAAAGTCACTCAACTTTGCTTTCATGCTTTGTGGTCTTGGATTTTATTCTTTCATTGGATTTTGTTCTTTCAATAAAATAAACATTATTTCTCCTTTATTTCATTCTTGTTTTTAAAAAGTACTATATCTGTATACCTTGTATTCCCTGGCCTTGAAGTTTACTTCAAATTTTCTCCAAATACTTATATACTTAAAATTTGAGATACTTTCCCAAAATAGAAATGTTATTTTGTCAGGATAGGTTTGCAAAGGTCTTATATAGGGTTTGAAGTTGCCTCTGTAATTTTACAGTAGTGGGATCAGTTTTCCATGCATGTATTCACTGCAGTTTTCATCAAGATATCAGAAAGCAGAGCCAGAGTTCTGTAGTGTGAGTGTTGGACTACAATAGGTTTGAATCCCTGCTTGGCCATGGAAACCCACTGAGTGACCTAGGGCAAATCACACTCTTTCAGCCTCAGACGAGGGCAAAGGAACCTCTCCTCCCAAACAAATCTTGCCAAGAAAACCTCATGGTAGGGTCACTTTAGGTCCCATCAGTCAGAAATGACTTGAAAGCAAACAACAACAACAACAACAACAACAACAACAACAATGTGAACCTTTAATGGGGTTTTCTTCACAAGATTTGTCCAGAGGGAGTTTGCCATTGCCCTTCTCTGATGCTGAGAGAGTGTGACTCGCTCAAGGTTGCCCTTTGGATTTCAGTGGCTGAGCAGGGATTTGAATCCTGGTCTCTAAAGTTGTAGTCCAGTGTACATACCAGTATACCACCTTGGCTGTCCATAGGTTTAATGCTGCACAAATGTAATCTGAGTTATTTACTATATCATCTCTATTAATTTTATGGACATGACTCAAGTGGTACTAACTCCAGAACATAGTCAAGAACCTCTGTAATGTTCCTCCTTATTTACTCCTTGATCTTTGATCTGTATGCATCTGTTACTCCCCTTTTACCATTTACAAGTCTGTATTTCTATCACCGTAGGATCTTCCAGACTGACACATTGCAAAACTCTGGTTACTATAAACATAAATGCCCTGATTTACAGAAAGGCTAGGCAAGCCAGGGAGGGCAGCTGAATGGTTTAAGTGTCATTATAAAACTTCAAGTTTAAACCTCAAAGTCCTTAACATTTTTCTTTTTCATAGATCAAATCCCTTTTCTAATGCCATGCACAGCCATAGTTCCATTACATTGTTGGTACAGAACAGTTGCAACTTTTTCAAATCTCCATGCTACAGATGGACAGAAAACAGTTACTGCTAAGGTATGGGATGCCAGGTATGTATCAATATCCAGGTCAGCTTTTAATAGCATTGGGCAAAAAATAGTTTTTCTCTTCCAATTCATAAAGACCACAGTATCCTTTATTCAGGTATTGATTACATATGCTCCTGTTAGTTCTCTTTCAATATCTTAGTGATCAGTCACTACTGGCAGGGTCTGTAGTTCAGTGAAACAGCAAAATCTATTATATATACAATACTGAGCTACATGGACCAATGTTTTCGTTTGTTATTTTTACTCAGAATAAGGCAGTTTTCTACATTTACTCAAAGAAAGCAGACCATTAATCTATCTGCCAGCTGCTGGTCCATTTCTAGGTACAATTCAAAGTGCTGGTGATGACCTATAAAGCCCTGTGCACTTGAGTCTAGGCTTTTTGAAGGACCCTGCCTCCCTTTATGAGCCCATTCGAACTCAAAGGTCATCTGGAGAAAGACTTATCCCTGTCCCAACACCTTCTTATACTCATTTGATTAAACCCCCAAGAAAATGCCACCTATGAAGTGATCATGCTCTTATTTGTGTACATGTGCACATTGTTTTCTGCTTCTTGCCATGTTTATGTTGTATCCTAAATTTAAACCATAATTCCCAGTGATTTCATTCAGAGTTATTTGCAAATGAGTTGCTTCTAAAAGAAAACAAGAATGTAATATTTTTTAATTGAATCAGTTTATGTGTTTTCCAGTCAAGCATCAAGTGCTATTCATTCCAATACTCTTCCATGTTAGGAAAGAAAAATGCAAGGCCCAGCTCCTAACTACCCCAGAGTTCCTCTGTTCATTGAATAGGGTACACGTGTCTGGATAACAGTACATGTGAAAGGGATCTAGGAGTCTTGGTGGACCAGAAGCTGAACATGAGTCAGCAGTGTGATGTGGCAGCCAAGAAAGCCAACATGATTCTTGGTTGCATCAATAGGAGTATGGTGTCTAGATCAAGGAGATAATAGTAACACTCTATTCTGCTTTGGTTAGACCTCATCTGCAATACTGTGTCCAATTCTGGGCACCTCATTTCAAGAAGGATATTGACAAGCTGGAATGTGTCCAAAGGAGGGTGACCAAAATGGTGAAGAGTCTGGAAGCCATGCACTATGAAGAGCGGCTTAGGGGATTGGGTATGTTTAATCTGCAGAAGAGGAGGTTAAGAGGGGACACAATAGCCATATTTACATATTTGAAGGGATGTCATGTTGAGTTTTCCACTGCTCCAGAGACTAGGAGCAATGGATTCAAACTATAAGAAAAGAGATTCCACCTAAACCTCAGGAAGAACTTCCTGATAGTCAGAGCTGTTTGGCAGTGGAATATGCTTCCTCAGAGTGTGGTGGAGGCTCCTTCTTTGGAGGTTTTTAAGCAGAAGCTGGATGGCCATCTGTCGGGGTGTTTTGATGTGGGTTCCTGCCCGGCAAAGGGTTGGACTGGATGGCCCCTGGGGTCTCTTCCAATTCTATGATTCTGTGATCCTATGATTCATTGTCATTGTGTGCCTTCAAGTCATTTCCACCTTATGGCAATGCTGAGGTGAACCTATTGTGGAGTATCTTTTGGTAAGATTTGTTGGGGGGGGCAATTGTCACCTTCTGAGGGTGAGAGAGAATGGTTTGCCCAAGGTCACCCAGTGAGTTTCTATGGCTGAGCAGGGATTCAAATCCTGGCCTCCAGAGTCATAGCCCAACACTCAAACCATTACTACATGTTGGCTCTGTCCTCTGTTCATAGCCTGCTGAAAATAGCAGTCATGGGAACTTAATGGAAAGTAATGCAAATGCATAGACTGGAAAGGAATGAATCTTACAACACAATAATAGATGTCATAATGATATTACAATGCAGAAATGCTACCTGGATGCAAATTAAACTTTCTTGGCTTCTTCTGTATTAGAAGGACAGATACAATGGGGAGAACTGCAGAACAAACTTTGTCAGACTGTTAAGATACCAACTGATAGGCAAACTATGCCTAGTAAGGCTTTTTAATTTATCAAAGCCTTTGGGGTTTAATTATTTTGCCCAATTCTGTACAGGTACATGGTTTTAAACAGTTTAATTTGTTGTGACTGCTAAATTGTTTAATATACTTTTAGGCTGTTTAAATCATTCCATTGCTCTGTTAATTTTTAATATTGTTCTCAATTTGTTTAAATTTATCTGTATCTAGATCTTATGTTATAGAGATGGATATAAATATTGTAAATCAGTCAATCAGTAATCCTGAAATATGCACATGGCATCAAATTAAGCTTAATGCTTACTTTGTAGTCATCTTTAGGGACACATTAACATTTAAATATATAAAATTTCAATCAATCCATCAACCCATCAATTTTACATAGATAGACCTTGAGTTTGGCAGGCTGAGTTGGATTTTTTTTTTAAAAAAAAGCATAATTTAGGTGTATATCACCATTTATTTATTTTTTAAAAAGTGAGGTTTCTGATTACGTTCACCTGCTTTTCTTTTCTCTTATTGTTTTTTGGCTTTAAAATCATAGACTTAATTTGCAAGTCTGATTGCAGAGGCACATATCTCTGAGAAAAACACCACTGTGGTAGAGAAGAAAAGCTTAATTGTAGGGAATACGCATGTCTCTCAGTGTCTAGTCTGACCCCAAATTAAAGGCAATTTAGTAAGAAACAAATAGTTCTTTCGTTTCAGCTGTTAATGCTGATCATACATTGAATGAAATTTTGTACTGTTTATTTTGCCAGCTATCCCAGGAAACATTCATATCTATGCTAAAAATACTGATGTGAATGAACACACACACACACACATTCACAATGATACTCTATTTATGTGAATTCATTTATAAATCTGACACATTCAGAGGATCTCAACATTGATGTAAAGGATTTTTTTAAACATATACAATTTAGGTCTCACAAATTACAACACCCAAACGTATCTTTCTCTTTCTGATTTACCTCATCAGTGTCAGGGATAGTTAATATTTTATGTCCTACATTTCTTAAAAACATTTAGAAAACCTATCAAAGGAAACTGGGACCTAGTGGTTTATTTACTCTCATGAATAGTCTCATGAATGCTTCATGAATAGTGTTGACGTATTACCTGGATATCTAGGTTATATATGGACCTAGTGCCTGTTTGGAATATCATTTGGCCTATATTCCAAGCTTTCATTTAAAAAGGCTCTAGCCCCTGTAGAATGTGCAAAGATATGGGGCAAAATGTGGAGGCACTCTTTTGTCAAGCTCTTCTTCAAGAAGCCAATCCATAGAGGAATTTCAGATATGAGGGAAGTGAGAGCGAGCAGTGTGAGTGACAGCATTCAAGAAGCAAGAGAAGGCTCACTGTAAGGGCATTGAAGTGAAGTGAGGAAGGACTAGGGCCCTTCCCGCACAGTATTTTCCATGCAAAAGGGCACCTGGCGCGTTGCACGATTGTGAGGAGCGATCTGCACGATGCACTCACAATTGCGTGATGATCCAGGGGCTGGCAGGTGCCGATCATGCACCTTTTCATTTTTGCCTAGAAGCCAAAAATGGTGCTTGATCACGCATTGCTCCTGGGCCCCACGCACACTTACCTGATGTGCGGAGCCTCCGGAGCCATGCCGGTCATGCTTCCTGCCCTAGCGCAGCCTGGGAAGGTCCCACGCTGCACTGTGGAAGGAAGAGGCGGGGCTCTCACACGAGCAGGCGGCTCGTGTGGAGCTGAAGGACCCCGGACCTGAGAGCCTCTCGCCGGAGGCTGCTTGCACAATCCCTGCACCTGAGTGCCAGAAGAAGGTAAGGTGCAGAAAGGCCCTAGGAGAGACAATAAACTAAGTGATGTGAGTTGGGGCCTGTAGGATGCAAGTAAATGGTGCATTGGAAGGTCATAAGGTGAGGCAAGGGAGGGAATAGGAGGGCAAGTAATATTAGAATTAGCAACCTTTGTGTACCTACATTCAATAGCTGCTAGTTTGTATCACAATGACTTCCTATTTGTTAACCTTACCAGACTCAGCTCATTTCCGCACTACCCTGTTACAGTGCTATTATTCCACTTTCAACATCCTGTGGAATCCTGTGGTTTGCAGTTTAGAGAGGGGCCTTTAGAATTCTCAGCCAGAGAGCTCTTTGGCATCAGTAAACTACAAACCCCAGAATTCCACAAGATGATGAAAGTGGAATAATAGCATTATAACAGCATAGTGCAGAAAGGCCTTCAGACTCTTCCTGCATCTCTCTACCCTGCAGCCTTTTTGTCTTCCCTCTCTTTTCTCCATTAGACCATATGTTTGATTTTGCACAAGTATTGTAAGTAAAGCCACTTTTATATGACTTTAAAAGAATATTAAGCTTATTTCCTTTCTCTGCTAACCCTCTGTGTGTGCGGATGTGTGTGTACACGTGTGCATGGGACTGGTTGTTGTTCCACTTCTGCTTATTCTGCATGAGAGATGAATTACTGTCTCATGCATTTCCCAACAGCTAAAGTGTCTTATGTGGGCACTGCATTTTCTAGTTCTCTGGGGTCAGTCCAGCAGCCACCTGCCTACAGGGACACTCCCATACCTAGCAGTCAAGTGTCAAGATATTAAATCTACTTCATAATTAGGGCTACCAGTCCATTATTCTTCCAGACCCTGAGATCTCCAAGCCAAAACCTGAGATGTAAAGACAGCCCCTGGTGATGTCATACTTGAGTACCAACCACAGCTGCTCATAGCTTGTCATTCAAATCCACAGACAGAGAAAGAGAACATATTTTCCTGTTTGGAAATTAAAACAGAAATCTTAGCTAAGTGAAAGGAAATGATTCCTTGTCATCTAACTAAGGGAGGTAGGATAAGGAACATTTAATCTAGTCTACTGTCTTCTTGACAGCCACTGTGGTGTAATGATTTGGGCATTGAACTAACTCTGGATTCCAGGGTTTGATTCTCCACTTGGCCATGGAGACCCACTGGGTGACCTTGCATGCATCACACACTCTCAGTTCCCAGAAAACCCTGTATAGGTTCACCTTAGGGTTGCCATAAGTGGGAAATGACTTGGAGGCACACAACAACAACAGCAACAATAGGAACAGCAATGACAACTTTCTTCTAACCAGAAGGTGGGGATAGAGATAGGGTGAGTCCTAGTGCTAAAACCACAGGGGGGAAATGAAGAAATTAACTAAGTTTTTTAAAAAAGGGATTATATATATATATATATATATATATATAAATACTCTGGTTTCTCTTCAGATCACTTGCTGGTGTATAAGTCTCTCCCCCCTCCCCCCGAAAAAAACTGTTTGAAGATGAAGTGCTTCTTATATGCCAGTGTGTCTTATACACTAGCAAATAGTTTTTGCTGATGTATAAATGGGGTGTGTCTTATATGATGGTGCATCTTATATGCTGGCAAATAAGGTATATAGTCACCTCCCTTCTCCCTGAGAGTCTTTGCAAGTTGCAGCAATAAATCAATTAAACTTTGCAAGCTATAGCAAGCCGCTGATCTATGATGTGAACTGGAGATTTGCATGCAGCCCTTTCCTGTTCCTGTTGCCCAAAGCTGAGTCCACCAAAACTGGAGAATGTATACCCTTGTCTCTCACCTGGAGATGACTCATGAGAACTGGAGTCTCATGCCCTACCTGTAATAGAGGCCAGCCCTCCCCCAGAGCCAGTGTACAGATGAGAGAGAAGTTATATTTTCCACATTACTTCACAACATTGAATCATGGACTAAGAAAGGGTTTGTGTGTCCATAGAAACTATGCCCCTCTTCTTCCTTGTAGAGGAAGCTGAAGCTACTGTTCCATGTAGTAAAGATTCAGAGATCATTATCTTGGTCTTGTTATCCTGAGGTAACCTTGTCTACATGAAGGAAGGCATTCCAGGGTGGCTGTGATTTTGTTTAAAAGCTGGGCTGTACAGAACAGCTGTGCTTATATTTATAGGGTAAGTTCCCTCCTCACATTTTTCATCTTTTAAAAATAAATAAATAAAATACAAAAGTATGAAAACGTAAATTATGCTGATTCACCAGATGATTTTTTGATTACTGTATACAGGCAATTTCCTTAATTTACAGTTTTTCCTCCTCTCTAAAGTGTGTTTTACTTTTAGCATCTGTGGAACAGATGTTTTCAGTATAAGGCCAGATGGGGAGAGATTCGTTGTATTGCTAATTATTCAGCACACCAAGAGTGCAGGTTCTATAACTGAAGAAGCATATTGAAATAATAGTTATTCATACCCAAAAGGCACATGTTTGAAAGAAGAAGAAAGGTTTGAATTGCATGTGTGTTGCTATGACATTTATGATCCCACAAAGGCCAAATTATTATTCAGTGCCACAAACCAATGTTACCAACCAGCCCAAAAGAGTGCAGAAATGTTAATGCTTTCTTATTTGTAAATATAGACTTCGTTCAACTTGATCTAATGAACACTAAAGAGAGGACCTAGGAGTGGGTGAGCTGCCTTCCACATTTGTTATAACCTAAGGTACTGGAGAAATTGCCTACTTCCTTCTCATGAAGGAGAAGCCAGAAAGTATGGCTAGGCAAAGGTCAGTCATTGTTGATGGCTAAACAAAAGATACGGGAACCTGAAGGGTACTGAAGGTCAAACCAAAGGATAAAGCAAAAGCTCAGAAAGACCTTGTTGCTCAAGCAGGGGTACAGGTCCTTTTTGACCCAAGAGCTACCTTTACTCCATGAAACCTTTAAGGGGCTACAAAGTGGTGGGTAGGCCAAACCTCAAATAGTTATGGTCAAACTCAAAAGGAATGGTGTGTATGGAGGCATCAAGTGACCTGTCAAATTCTGGTGACCCTATGGATTTCATAGGGTTTTCCTAGGCAAGGAATACTCAGAGATAGTTTTGCCAGTGCCTTCGTCTAAAATATACAGCAGCTGATATTCATTGGTGGTCTTCCACTTAGGTATTGACCACATCTGACCTTGCTTACTTTCCTAGATCAGACAGGATCTGATGCTTTTATAGTATTTAGGCCCTAAAGTGGATGGTAGGCTACATTTATTCACTTCAATTCTCTCTGTACTTTAGAGGGAGAAAAAAGGGGGAAAGCACTGCTCCAGGACTTAAAAATATCTGGGTTTTGTTTTGTAGACTTCTGGACACTTCTTGTTTTATCTTTGGCTTTCCATTTTTTGACATTTTTTGCAATCTGCCCCAGAGGGTACCAGGAGCAAGAAATTGGATCTTAGACTTACACATATATATGTTGCCCTCCAGATTGGGCTGTAGTTCCCATCAGCCCTAGTCAGAAGGACTAATGGTGAGGGAGCATGGGAGTGACAAATGGGAGGTAAGTAATCTCAGCAGCTAAGAATCACAAGCCCCTAGTTTTAATCTAACTGTCTGACCTAGGAGCAGAGAACATGTAACTCTCCAGGTATTATTGGACTGCAGGAATGATGGGATCTGCTGGCAAGAAACATCTGGATGGTCATCCATTCCTTATTCCTCCTAGGTGACACTTCCATTGAAATCAGTGGAACTCTTGAGTAGATATGCATAGGTTTATTGGTACCTGGTTGTTCCCAGGTCAGTGGGATGATGAATCCTCTTGGGGTTTTCATCTGAACTTTTAAGGAGCTCCCGAGAGTGCTGAGCCTATTTTAGAGACCAGATTCAACACCTTGGGTAAGTTCTTTAAAGTTCAGGCTACATCCAAAAACAATTTCATCACCCCACTGACATGAAAGCCACCAACTGATACTGCATAGGATCAGCCTGCATGCCTTGCAGTATCAAGAAATTCTAAAACATACTTGTTCTTATTCCAAATGATATCCTTGTTTCTTTCCTTTGCTTAAGAGATATGTGCAGCTATGTACCTCCTCAATTATCTATAGGTGTTAAACTTTTTCTTAAACCATACTGAAGATTATAAACTCTTTTAGAGACAAATTTTGGTGGCATGAAGTCACCTGAGTGAGTGATACCTAGTTTGTCTCGCTGATGTTTTTCTCTTCAGTTGGATGACACATCTCTTGCTGTGATGTCCACTCCCTGACATTCAGAAAGCTATGAAGGCATCTATTTAGATTCAGTAGAATCTCTACCCAATGTCAGTTTGATTTAAGGGCAAAATGTATATCATGCAACTAAAATGTGATTTGTGGTAATACTTTATAATATAGGCAATGTCATACCCGTTGGAAGTAACGCTGTACCTTTTTTGTCCTAATTATTTGCCTTTCAAGAATATAACTTTTCCAAAACCACAGCTGTATTCCAGCTGTAATGAAAGTGGAAGCTACTATGTAAGTGGAGCAGTTAATCCATTCCAGAATTTAGGACAAAGCCTAAATGAGCTATCCAAGGTGCTAAACTCTATTCCTCAAAGGAGTGCCTTTAAAATTTGGACTAAAACGCAAACTGCTCCTGTGATATGGAAGTCTGCAGCCACCGCTGACTAATATTTAACCCTGAATATTAACAAATGAAAGTATTGGTTATAAGAATCTGGCAAGCATAGTCATACAACCAAAAGAATTGGTTCTCCCAGTCTAGTCTTCCCTTGTCAGACTCTGAAATTCTCGCATAATGCACTGCCCTTGCTATCTCCACCATTAACAATATTGAACTTTGAATGATGAAAAACAAATAAATTATGAAAATACAGAAATAATTGTAAACATAAGAGAAAAAATGCAGTTACAATGGGCACAAATGTCCATGTGGGGAACTGCCCTCAAAATACAAAATCTTTCAAACTGATACAAATCAAGAATGAGAAAGAACTATAGTTGAAGTTAGGAGTTACACAATAAAACTGGATCCTTTAAGATTGAGATTTTCACCTCCCTAACTTAGGTCAGTGATTTGACCCTTATGAGTCATGGGACTGATCTTTATGTGCCTATGTTTCCAAAATCCTCTTAAGATTCTCCTACAGGATCTTCCCTAGTGCTCTGTCACAATCACAACTCCAGTCCAGCTGGACTCGTTCTTCCAGTCATCAATTTATTGGATCCTATAGTACATAACCTTTTCCTTGAGCAAGATATCCCAAGTACAGTTCTCTAGACATCACTGATGTTAACAAGACAGCTTTAGAATAAGAAGTTTGAAGACTGTAGTGTGTACTGCCCTTTTAGGAAGCTGCCATTTCTTCCCAATGAGTTAATGTATTCAGTATCCACTTTCATATACACCCAGCTGAGCAGCTGCTATTCCTCATTCTCTTCAAGAGGCAACCAGTGACAACATGGGGGCAAGTAGCCGCTGCGTGTAGGCTCAGGTACGCTGTGGGTGTTTGTAAATACTGTACTTATGTAAATAAATCTCTTGTCTTTTAAGGCTCCCAGCAAAGGCAGGGCTTGAGGAGAAAAAGGCTCAACTAACAGAGATGGTAAACCAAAGAGTTCTCAAATTCCACTCATATTTTCACATGTTGACATTCTGCATTTTGTTCAGTTCTGCGGTGAGTGGGGAGAGAGTCTACCTAGGCAATTTGGCCTTGATTCAGATTCTACTAAAGAATAGGATGATCATAACCTATAGATAAGGAGTGGGCAATCTTCGAGGGTGAGAGTCCTGCAGGGGAACTTGGAAAGCCTGACTAGACCTGACTAGTCCTTCTGTCTTACCAAAAATAAATTTTAGAGTCACTTCCTGTTGGAAACAAGGCCTCTCCTGGGCCTAAAATGGCCTAGGAGCTTAATAACATGCCAGAATTGCCTCCAACACATCCAAGGGGGTGCATTTGAGGGCAAAGAGGGATCCACAGAGGTCTCAAAAGTGGCATGAGGCTCATGAGGCCACACTTTCAACCCCTTCCTCTTCTATAGCAAGTCAACATGTATGGCAGCTGTTTGAGGACAAGACTGGCTTTACTGTTAGAGAGTGTATGAGCAGTCCCTCAGGCAACAGAATTTGGGAGGTGGCAACAAAGCACTAGAGGGAAAGTCTTGAGTGACATATGATCTACCCTACACTACTTCCACTAGTCTCCTGGCTCCAGACATGCTATAGCACACTAGCTGATGGCCAATGTGTTGATGAAAAATTTTGACTGCCAGGCCAAGCCAGCTTCAGAATGAGAAAAGGCACGATTTTGTTCTTTGCCTGAGGCTTGAGGAATCTGATTTTTGCTAATTACAAAATTCTTCACTGGCCTCTGCACGTTCCTGATATTCCACCCTAGTTCTTAATACTAAATGTATTTTAAAATACTTTTTGGAAGAAAAATATGCCTAAAATGCTTATTTTAAGAAAAGACACATATTTAATGTGAAATTTCATGCAGTTTTTTTTTAAAATGTAGCTTAAAGAAGAATGAATATAAAATGGATTTAGGGATGAAAAGACATATGAAGTAACAGAGACTCAAATATGCATAACTGTCAGAAAATGATGATAGAGAAGCAGCATGTCACTTCAGCTGAAAAACACGCCAGCAATTAAACAGAAAAATGATGTTCAGTTGGCAGTACTGCCAAATAATATGAACTGTGTACATTCATAATTACAAACTTTGGTATCATCACCAAAGGGTGATGAGATTTAATATCTAGGTATTGCTAAGTTTCCAGCTCATTTGCAACAAAATCAGTGCATCCATACAGGCTGTTCTTCCTGGGATATGTCAGGAGCAGCTGGCATAGTTTGCAGGCGTAACCTGTACATACTGTTGCTACACAAATCATACTGTTACTCTGCTTTTCTTACTGGAGGATTGGGTTGGCTCACTTTTACCCAGAGTCTTTACCCTTGTGGCCTTGTGGTCTCTTCGATGGTTTTAAGTCATGAAGCTGGGTTGTGACTTTCTTTCCACAATCAAAGGCTGTCCTAAAAAGTGATTATGAATGATGTGATTTTTGATATTTTAAAATTAGCAACTGGAAACAGAATCCAGAGGGAATGTGGAAAGAATCTGATTCTACTCCACCCCACCATCTCCATGCCAACCATAGCTTTGCAGAAGTACAGAAAAGCAAACTGAAACTAAGATACAGTTTTCCAAAACACCACATTTTATCTTCATTCCTTAAAGCTCTCGAACTCCACTTGATCTTCGCCTGGGAAAAATGCCAAGGAGGAACTCCCTTCTCCAAAGACATATCCAGAAATAAATGCCAGATGGCTGGGGTGGTAATTTTCTTTTTAAAATGCTACTCTGGCATTTTTTGCAGAGAGTCGTCAGTGGTGAAACAGTGGGAACAAACCACTTGCCAACAAGTCACATTGCTTTGTGGGAAAGAGAAAGGAGGAAGTGAAAAAGACACCCTGACACCCTTTCCTGCCCTTTGGTCTCTTGTGGTTTGGTGTTTCATTTTTGTTAAGAGGGTTTAGCAAAGAGCAAAGAGGTTCTTACTCTTTTAACATAGGGCCTTTCTGCACTATACTGTTAAAGTGCTATCATTACACTTTCAACATTCTGTGGAATCCTGAGATCTGCAATTTAGGGAGGGGCATTTAGAATTCTCAGCCAGCGAGCTCTTCGGCCTCATTAAACTACAAACCCCAGAATTCCAAAGGATGTCAAAAGTGGAATAATAGCACTATAATAGTGTAGTGCAGAAAGCCCCATAGATTCCAAATCCATTCTGTGGTGCTATCTTTATTAGTCCAATTAAAAGACACAAAATATATCACACAAGCTTTTGAAGCTCACAGTTTTCTTCATTAGACAAGGATAGGAAAAGAGTAGGCAGAGAAGTATAGTGATGGCGTTGTGATGACAGCATCTACATTTTGTGTTGGGAAGTTATATAGGAAAGGCATATCGAAAAAAAGAAGGCCACTCCTAGAATGGCCCTTAGCTGACTAGAAGAAAGGCAATAAAAGAGAGGCAGTGAAGTTTGGCTTCTTTATTTAAGGTCAACACATCCTTCTAAGAACCGGCCCCTTCCAGTATATGGCTCCAGGTGACTATGAAGAATCTGTACAGTCATCCCTAGAGACAAATTCAGGCATTTAGGCACTGGAATAGGCAAAGCATATCAATTGATCCAAATTAGGTTCCTTTACAATGTGTTGAAGGGAGTTAACTCTCAGAAAAACAAGTTCCAATATATGATGACTCAAAGAGAGTTTAGCAGCACTTTCTTTCTCATGCTTGTTATTTTGCCATCTGTGCCTGACCTTCTCTTCCATTCCTCCATTCTGCTAGATGGAAGAGACTGGCAGCTCTTTCTTCCAAACCTCATGCATTCACACTGGCTTACTTCTTCTCTTTATAAAAGCAGCAATATTGTCCTTCATTTGGGCAGAATGGAGAAAGAGGGAAAATGTTGGGTTCACATAAACATAAATTAGTAAAAAGAAATTCCAACTGATCTGAGTTTCTTGTGCAACCCATATTTTCAATCTAGGTCCTCCCACCTCCCTCCCTCCCTTTTTGCTGGCTCCTCTGCCCCTTGCTTAGCTGTACAATGCCTTGCAAAGAAGGGTCACAGGCTTAGTCACCTATGTAATCCTTCCTCTTCCTCTCCCTCCTTCCTCAGACAGAGGTCCTTTCTACATGTGTGAAAATAAACGGGCAAAAACGGGACTCACCGGCTTTCTTTTCTGTCTGGGTGAGTCTGTCGGGACGAGGAGCAGTACGAGCTCGTCGCTCCGCACTGCTCCGGCATCCAAAATGGCAGCTTCCGGTTGGTGGAGGCTCTCCACCAACCGGAGAAGCTCGCCAGCCTAAGCCCGCCCCTGACAGATCTGCAGGCACGCAATTGCGCGCTCCTGCAAATCTGCACCGGAGCGCGGTGATGGAGTGACACAGAGTCACACGCTCCGTGCTTTTTAAAAACCTCTAAAAAGAGGTTTTTAAAAGACATGCTGCGTGACTGGTTCCAGTCGCTCCAAAGTGGACTGAGGTATGGAACTACAAAAAGTAGTCCTCCCCAGTCCACTCTACGGTGCAGAAGACCTCTGTTGGAGGTCGCTCTGCGCCGTTTTAATAGCCCGGTGCAGAAAAGGCCCGAGTCAGAACACATTCAGCAACAAGTAACAGGAAGCAAACCTGGTACATTACTCTGAAAAGTAGTGAGTTACAGCCCTGGCTGTTGCAGGTACAGAAAGTAACACTGCCAAACATATATATCATCAAATTTGCTCATTAGAAGTAACACATTATTTTGAGCATTGCTGTTTAGATACTATTTTATGATAACAGGCTGAAAATTATGCAGATAAACAATATGTAGACAAATAGTTGAATGGCTCATGTTTGATACTCTCACTTTGGTCCTTGATCTCTCCAGGCTGGGTTATACACTTTGTATGAAATTCAGAAACGGGGGGAGGAGCCAACTACGATGGCAGAGAGAGGCTAAATATTCGACTCCCGGAACAGATGATTATAAAATAATTTCAGAAGCCTTTTTCAAAACAAAGAAAGAATGTGAGTAATTAATTGAATAATGTGGGAAAGAATGTAAGATAAGATAGTGGATTGGTTTCGATTCTTCTCCAACTGGAGGGAAAATAAAAGACTCTGCTTAAACTGCAAATAACTGTTGAAACGGACTGAAAGCAAAACAGTTTTTTTTTCCCCCCTTTGTGGTCCTTGAGATATATGCCGCCTAAAAAAAAGGTCTATAAACACCCTGTTTGGAAGCGACCTACAGCAACAGATAAAACATATAATCGTCTAGTTAGAGATTTTGAAAATATAAACTTAAACTCTAACGGAGACGAAAAAGTCATTAAAATGGCGGCGAAGAAAGCTGCGAACGGAGCTAATGAAGAGATAAAAACTTTTATACACAAGCTTATTACAGAGTCTAATCAAGCTCTTGTTACTACAATAACATCTAATATAAGGGCAGAAATGGGGCAATTGCAGGAAAAAATCTCACAGGAGTTAAAAGCATTGGACCTTAAAGTGGATGATATAAAAAAAACCCAAGGGAATCAGCAGACCAGACTAGCACAACATGATGGCAGGATTTCTTTGTTAGAGAGACAAATTATCCAGCTCCAAGACCAGAACAGAAGAAACAATGTGAGGATTCGTGGACTCGCAGAGCAGCCACAACAAAGTCAAAAATCCTTGAAAGAGGAAGTTTTAAAATGGCTAAAAAGCATTGTTCCTGAGATTTTATGGGAAGATTATGACATAGAGAGAATTCATCGTGTGTCAGCTGCAAGAAGAGGAATAATACCCAGAGATATTATAATGAGAATTGCGAATTTCAACAAGAAAGATGATTTGATGAGAGCTGTTAGAAAGAATCCAGGAATATTGAAGTATCGAGATAACACAGTGGAAATTTATAATGACTTATGCTGCGAAACAATAAATTGGAGAAGGGAAATGAAACCCTGCATCATAGTTCTACAGAGAGCTGGGATAAGATACAGTTGGGGATATCCCATCTTTCTGAAATTCCAATATGCTGGCAAATACCACAGAATAAATTCTCTTGAACAAGGATTGCAACTCCTGAGAGAACTGAAACTGATCCAGCAAGAGGAAAAGGAAGAGGAAGGTGCGGTTGGAGGAGCGGAAGAAGGAGCAGTGGGAGGAGCAACTGAAGAAGGAGCAGCGGGAGGAGCAACTGAGGAAGGAGTAGTGGGAGGAGTAACTGAAGAAGGAGCAGCGGGAGGAGCAACAGGAGGAGCAAAGAAGAAGACTTCGGGAGATAAACGAAAGGACAGAGGCTGAGGAGGACTGGAAGAAACAATATGATATAACAGAAGAAGAAGAAAGAGCACTTCATAGAGTAGGAGAAGGGTAGATGACTACTGAGTAAAATATATTCTTATAGATTATAAATGCATAGAGATAGATTTATATATATATAAAGCAAGAGGGTAGAGAGAGGGAAGGGAGGGGGAAGAGAGGGAAAAAAATATGGGAAAGAAAATAAATCGGGAGAGGGTATTGGTCTCTATGCCGGGAGTTGGCATACCTTCACCCCCCCCCAGGACCATGGCTGGTCGTTTCCAAGGCAGAAGCGCTTTGGAGGAAGAGGGGGGAGAAATGTTTGTGTGGGGAGGGGAGGGGAGGGCGGGGAGGGGGAGGGGAGTGGGAGGGGGGAAGGGAAGGGGAAGGGGAGCACCATCACACCAAAGAGCCAATGGGGAGTGGGATTAGAAAATTCAAAATATGAAAAATGGAGAATAGATTGAGAATATCAACATTGAATGTGAAAGGTTTGGGGTCAATAATAAAGAGAAAAAGGATAGAATCGATATTAAAAAAAGATAAGGCCGATATAATTTTTTTACAAGAAACACATGGAAAAAGAGATAAAAAAAATGAGCTTAGATTGAACTGGGTAGCCATTTATGAGGAAGCATTTGGTACATCCAAATCAAGAGGAGTTGCAATAATAATTTCCAAAAGATGCAATTTCATTGTAACAAGTGTGGAGTTAGATGAAAAAGGTAGATATGTAATTATACAAGGTGAAATAGATGGAGAAACATATGGCATAATGAATATTTACGCACCTAATGAAAAGCAAAAAGAGTTTTATGAAGAAATATTTAATAAGATCAAAAAAATGAAAGGAGACTATACAATAATCGCAGGTGATTTTAATATGGTGATGGATAGATGGAAAGATAAATCAGATCCATCAATTAGAGATAGATATAATAATATAACAATTTTGAATAAATTAGTGAGTAGAAATGAACTGATAGATGTTTGGAGGCTAATAAAGGGTGAAGAAAAGAAATATACGTATTATTCATCAGTTCATAAAAATTACTCAAGAATAGATTATATTTTTGTTTCAAAGAATATGATACCTAGATTAATAAATACAGAAATTGAAACAATAAAAGTGACAGATCATGCTCTGATGAACTTGGATATAACTATGAAAAGGAATTATAGAGAAGCAAAAAGGTGGAGACTGGATACTAAGTTATTTAATTATAAGGAGATAGTAAATAAAATAGAGAAGGAGTGGCAAGAAATTTGGGATATAAACAATAAGGAAGTAACACAAGATGTATTGTGGGATACAATGAAGGCAGTGGTAAGAGGATTATGCATTAAAGAATCAAGCAAATTAAAGAGACAATTAGGAGAAAAAAAATTAAAATTAGAAAAAGAAATAAAGGAACTAGAGAATGATTATATAATAGATAGAACTAAACAGAAATTAATAATATTACAAGCAAAAAGAGATGAATTAGAAAAGATAGAAATGGACGAAGTTCAGAAAAATCTAATATACTTGGAAAGGGAATACTTTGAATATAGTAATAAAAATTCTAAAATGCTGGCTAAATCAGTACAATAAAAAAAAACTAGAAATATGATTGGCGTAGTTAAAGATAAATTTGGTAAAGAAAAAAGGTTGATGAAAGAGAAATTAAAAATATTTGAGGAATTTTTTCGAGAATTGTATTCAGCAGAAGATAAATCTTTAGAGAACATAGAGGAGTATATTAATGAAAATTGGAAAGTAAGATTAACAGAACAAGATAAAGGATTGATGGAAGAAATGATATCAGAAGAGGAAATAGAAGAAGTAATAAATAATTTAAAAGGAGGAAAATCACCAGGATTGGATGGACTAGGTCCAGAATATTATAAAACATTTAAAAAAGGTTTAATTCCTAAACTAAAAGTGTTATATAATAGTATATTGAGGGGTGAAAAAATTCCATTATCATGGAAGCAGTCACTAATAATATTAATTTTAAAACCAAATAAGGATCCTATGGATCCAGGTTCTTATAGACCAATATCTTTAATAAATCAAGATGCAAAAATCTTGACAGCAATAATGGCGAAGAGGTTAAATAAATTTATTTATAAGTATATACATAAAGATCAATGTGGTTTTATTCAAGGAAGACAGATGGCAAATTTAATAGGGAAAACGATAAATAAAATAAATATAATGGACAGAGATAAACAAAAAGCTGGAATTTTAGCCCTAGATATATTTAAAGCCTTTGATTGTGTGGAATGGCCGGCATTAAAAACAATTTTAAATAAAATAGGATTAGGAGAGAGATTTAAAGGGTTAATAAATCAATTGTATTCACATAATACATCTGTAGTGATGGTAAATGATGGATTTACAGAACAGATTCAAATAACAAGAGGAACGAGACAAGGATGTCCATTATCTCCAGTTTTATTTGCAATAGTTATAGAAATGTTAGCGAATGTGATAAGAAATGATGAGAATTTGGAAGGAATTGGAGTTAAGGAAAAAAATAAAATAAGCTTATTTGCAGATGACACATTGTTGACAATTAAGGATCCAATTGAAAAGATAGATAGGATAGATAAACATTTAATAGAGTTTGGGGAGAAGACGGGATTAGAAATAAATTGGGCCAAATCAGAAATAATGTTATTTAATTATACTAAAGAAGAAGTACAAAAATTTATAAGTAGTAAAAGAGGATTACTTAAAATAAAAGAATCAATTAAATATTTAGGAATAGAGATTACAAAAAATTTACAAGAATTACAGGAAAAAAATTTCAAGAAATTAAGATTAGAAACAAAAAGGAAATTAGAGGACTACAAAAATATAAAGCTATCGTGGTTTGGTAGAATAGCAGTGGTAAAAATGAAAATTTTACCTAAAATTAACTTTTTGTTTAGAATGCTACCAATAAAAATATCAGAGGAAGAATTAAAGGAGTGGCAAAAGATATTAAATAATTTTTGTAATGGAAATAAAAAATCGAGGATTAACAAGAAATATTGGTATAAAAGTCAAAAAGAAGGTGGCCTGGGACTTCCAAATTTAAAATGGTATTATTATGCAAATCAATTGAGATATATTATAGAGGGGGTTTCAGGAAAGGGTGATTTAGATTGGTTAGAGATAGAAGATATGAATATTGAGACAAAATTAGAAAATATATTTTTTAGGAATTTTTCAAAGAAAGAAATGGAGAAGATAGAAAATCCTTTTATAAAAAATATAATAGAAATATGGAAAAAAAATAAAAGAAAATTAATACCGAATATATCAATATTAACTCCGATAGTGATGATGGAAAAATTTCCAATAAATTTAAGAGAAATAATAGAGAAAGAAATAAAAAAACAAAAAATTTATAGATTAAAAGAATGGATGAAAATAATGATAAATAAAGATAGAATGAAAGAGAGATTGCAGGAAACTAAAATATCCTGGTTTAATTATATACAATTAGAGCAATGGACAAAGAGTATGAAAAGATATGTTAAGGATTTTAAAGAATATACTAAATTTGAACAAATTATTATTCAAAGAGAAAATATGCAAGAAAATGAAATACTAAAAGGTATTACAAGTGAAATATATAAAATATTAGCAAAAGAACAAGAAGAGGATTTTCTTAGAAAAATATGGGAGGAAGAGATAGTACAAAATATAGATATACAAGAATGGAGAAAAATTTGGAAACAATGTCATTTAAAAAAATTATCAATAAGAATAAAAGAGAATTATTATAAATTAGTGTGGAAATGGTACTTGACTCCAGTGAAATTAAATCAAATAGATGAGAAATATTCAAGATTATGTTGGAGAGGATGTCAAGAAATTGGTACATATATGCATATGTGGTGGAATTGCAATAAGATAATGGAGTTTTGGCAAAAGGTTTTTAAAGAGATAAAAGAGATTATAGGAGCAGATATACCAGTATGTCCAAATATTGCATTGTTATCTATATATGATAAGGTTGAGTGTACTCAAGTAAAGAAAGAATTAATAACAAATTTGTTAACTGCAGCGAGATTAATAATAGCAAAAAAATGGAAAGCAAATGAAAAATTTCAAATAGAGGAATGGTATAACGAAGTGTGGAAAATTGCAATTAATGATAAACTAACATGTAGAATTAGGTTTATGAAAGGTTTGGTTAAAGGGAATGATTTTGAAGAAATTTGGAAAATATTTTTGGATAAAGTTCTGAAAAGAGATAGTAATACTACCCTGTCAAAAGAAGAATGGCAATTTTGGAAAGTGGATTAAATAAAAAGTTGGCTCTGGGGGGTGGGTATTTTTTAGTTTTAGTTTTGTTTTTCTTTTATGTTGTATATTTTGTAATTCTTAGTAGGTGTGTGTGTTAAACTTGTGATTTATAGATTTAAAAGGATAAGTGATGTCAATGTTTTTTTAAAAAAAAAGTTAAAAGAATTAACAATAGAAATAGATTAAAGGGGATGTGAAAAATATTGAATTAAATGTGAAATTATAATAGTTGAACAGATTTATAAATTTAAGGGTAAAGGTGCAAAATAACAATGAAAGTTAGTATTGCTTAAGAGAAGAGAAAAAAAAGAAAAAGAAAAAAAATTTTTTTTTTTAATTCACTATTATGTATATCACATGGTGTTTAATTTTTTTTTCTTGTTTTGTATTTGTGATTTAGTTATATAATTAATAAAAATTTAAAAAATTAAAAAAAAATGAAATTCAGAAACACTGCTGTTAGGACTGCACATACTTTTCACATGAGGCAGATGAACCAACAGTCTCTCTCTCTTTGTATAAGACCACTTTAAACCTAGTTTGTTACATGTAAGCCAGTTTGGAATCCAGGTTTAAGACAAAAATGGGTCAAAACAATATAGATACTAGCACATTTATTATATCATAGACTTTCCTAAACTGTAGCTAACATCATCAGATTCAAGTCCTACTCAAATTGATAGCCCAGAGTTCATTTGCAAATGGAACCAACTCACCACCCAGTGGGACAGCCCTACTTTGAGATACAGAAGATCTCAGGCTCAGTGTTTTGCTTTTCCAGTAAAAAGGACCAGCTAGCAGGTAATTTTCCTTATCTATCTGTAGTGATTTGAGCATTGGACTATGACTGCAGAACAGGGTTTGAATCCCTGCTCAGCCATGGAAACCCACTGTGTGATCTTGGGCAAGTCATATTCTGTCATTCACAGAGGAAGGCAAATGGAACCACTCCTCTGAATAAATTTTGCCAAGTAAACCCCATGATAGGTTTACCTTATGGTCTCTATAAATCAGAAAGTACTTGAAGGCATACAAGAGGTAATGGGAAAGATTTTGCTGGGAAAGACTTCTGCTTGAGCCTCTAGAGACATGCTGCCAATCAGAATAGTGAGCTTTGGGATTATATGGATAAAATTGCTCTGAGGCACTCTCCTGTCTTTTCTATCAACAATCAATTGCACATACAACATTCAGTGGGGTTTATTATAAGTATTCTAAAGAGTAGAAACAGATGCCAAGGGAACAACCCCTGCTTGCCATACACACAGCATTATGTCTTGAGATTAAACTTGGCATTTTGGTAAACATTGCTCATACTGCGGGAGTAAACAAAACACATGGGATATAGCTTTCTTGGTGGCTACTCTCAGGCTCTGAAATTCCTTGTGGAGGGAGGTTTGGTTCCTCCTTCCATGTTATCCTTCTCCTAATAGCCAAAGACTTTCCTATTTGGACAGTATTTTAGCAGTATTGCTAAGACGTGGGCTGGCTGGTTGGTGCTGTTTTCTATTATAGCATTTTTGCTTTTAATTTGAAATCAGTTTTTAAAGTTTTTATTGTATTTTTGGTGTTTCAATTGTGTTTCAATCTTACCCAAGTCATTTATTGGTAGAAAAGGTGAGACATCAGTTAGTTAACTAATTAATTAAAAGGCTCTGAGTTAAAACAAAGAGAAGGAAAGAGCTGCTAAAATAAATGTTGGTAAAAAAAGAGAGAGATGTAAAAAATCTCTCCCCATGACTCACCTGAAACTGTTGCTTCATTCACTTTGAAGGCAATTCTGCAATGTATCAATGAAAGGAAACACACTCACAACATTGAAATGAGTCCTTAATTTAGATCCAGGCTGACATTTAGCTTAGGGAAGGAAATATAGCTTAATTAAAACACATGTGTTTAGCACTCCAGGAACCCAAAAGTCTATAGGGAATTTTCTTGTCATCAATAAAAGTATCTCTCTCCCTTTAGCCCTTGTGCTGGAAGGGGGTAATTCTGAAATCAAAACTGGGTGAGGGATGAGTTCCAAATTTGAGTTTTAAACTTCTCCATCCATTTGTGATAGTCCCAGTCAGGATCAGGTTTGAGTGAGTGTATTTGAAGGTAGGAAAGAAACTGATTCTAAATTATATGCTACTTACTTAGCATAGCATGTAGCTTAGCCCTAAAAGTACCTTGAGTCCAGATGAGAGCTATGAACCTTCTCTTTTGTGAGGACAAATATTACAAGTTAGTAAGATATATTGAAAACAACCTTGTAGAAGGGAAAGGCAGATGTATTGTCTGCCTCTGAAAGGTAAGACAAAATAAATCACAGGTGTGGACTCATGAGAGCTGGCTTTCTGTTCCAATGTGTTTAGCATAATTGATAATCCAGTCCTAAATTGGGACTAAATGAAGTGCAATGAGCTTGGAGTCATGCTGTACTTTGGCTGACCCAGTGCAAACTGGGATCATCTGCAATCTTTGTAATCTATGGGGCAACGGGTGTTTGTGTAAGACTGAGCTCAAGGGAACCAAGTAGCTTTTTTTGTCTGTACATTGATTTGTACATATACAATTTTTCTTTAGCAACTTGTTCACAGAAGCATGTCGCAAGACATGATCATCCCTCCCAATCATTCTAACTATGTTGTAACTTTCTGTAGTAACAAAACGTGGCCTGCAGTGATTTTTTTTTTATGGTGGATGCTGTCTGTATGCGCTCAGCAAGCAGTACTTAGTTTCTATCTCATATTTCTAATATGCTTGAAAGTTATTGCTCACAGACATTGCTTCTCTAAGAATATGAAATTCCTGAGGGGACTATTCCAACATCTGCAACATTACTCATGAAGGCAGCTCTTAGTGAAGAAAACATGTTTCAACTTTTTAAAACTGCATGGTTCTAATTATTTAGAGATGATAGTTAGCTGCCCTGCAAACAGACACCCAAACAGATGCAAAACGCAACAGGGGAAAATACACTATTTTGATTCAATGTTCTGAAATTATATCATCCATGATTTTTTGAAAAAACAAAACAAAAGGTGCACTATTTAATAGTAACCTTGGAATTATGATTTTGGTGTGGAGCAAAGACTTGCAAGGTGTAAACACTTGGATTTTTTACTAGCAAGGATGATGGAGGGATGCAAATCATTGCAAATTTTGTTCTTGCATGCAAGGGTGAATAGTTTTACATTTTTTCTCCTCGCTGCTACAAAGTTATCAAAATCTGTGTAGTGTTTGAGGACTATTTGCAGTTTGGGACTTTGTACAAAAAATGAATGCAGGCTTTTGCACAGACAACAGTAACTGGCAGGCTGTATTGCAGTTATGGATTTGTAACCCAGGCCATTTCCTCACTAGACTGTTATAGTGCTATTATTCCACTTTCAACATTCTATGGAATCCTGGGGTTGCAGTTGGGAGAGGGGCTCAAAGAATGTTGAAAGTGGAATAATAGCACTATAACGGTCTAGTGTACAAATGGCTCTCGGGGTAAATTGCTCTGTTTTCAATAAGAATACGTAGTCTTACCGTATGTCTACATAAATGCCCCTTCAGCAAATCGTCATAACCAGCAGTTGCATTGTGTGAAGGAAGTCCATTCAATTGGGGATGCAAGCAGGAAGATGTTTCCAACCCCTTCCACCTAGCAAATAAGGGTGTGACCATCAGAAGCAGGATCCCTGTCACAGCCTTGCTTGACAGCTGGAAACACGATCTACCTTGTTTCCACCATAAGCAGCCATACAGACCTCTTTCAGCTGATATGGCTTCTTTTCGTTACGGTGGGCATGGTGGGGTGATGTCTGGCCAGGAGACATTACTTGGTTACATGTAAGTAACTAAGTAGCCAAGGTAAAATATTGGTAAACATTTTCTGCACAGAAAACAGCACTTTTCTGTGCAGAAAACACTGTGGCTGCATGACTAATACAGGATTTTGGTCATAGCCATCTCAATCCAATGGCTCTTCAAAAGACACAGAATGTCTGGCTTTCTCATGCTCATGAGGATTTTCCAATTCAGCACAATGGAAAGAACAGTGCAAATATAAAGGATTTTTTTTCAAATGAAGATTGCACCACTGAAAGCAGCACAGAGCTCTGGGACAAGATCTAAGACTGTACTGATGAAATATAGTTTAACTTTACAATCACAGGGTTACCTCTCAATTGTGCGTTGCCATATTGTTACAGAATTTTGGCATTGCATAAACAAATGCCCATTGTGCATTGATGTGTAGTATGCAGCCATGTGTAACCATGCAATCACGGATGCTTTCATAACCTTCCGCTGCATATGGAAATTGCACATTTGCAATCCCCCTCCCACAAACTGCATGCATGCATACATGTGCATGAGACACTAACAGGATGCCAGCAATAAGTCTCAAGATGAAGAGACATTATTAATTAGCTGTTTTGTTTTATTTAAAGACACATTAAAGGTTCATTGGATGAAGGCAGCTTACAACATAAAATAAAACAGAATCCCTTTAAAAATAATTCAAAACAGCAACCCTGCCATTAATTTTTTTAAAAAACACTGAATTAAAAATATAATGGACCTTCTTTATCTGTGGGAGTTCAGTTCCACAACTCCCTGCAAATTGCAGAAAATGCAAATTGATGGCTTCCTATATTATTAAACAGTGGCAATATGAACATGGGCAATACAGCTCATCTGCTTTCATGTTGCCACCATTTTATGTATATGACATTATTCTCCACAATCATTCAGATTTGTACATCTGGAGGTCGCATGTATGGAGGGTCCATAGAGGAGGAAAAAGCACATCACCCTCCATTAAAATCTTTTGCAATAACCACTTAATAGTCAAATACCTGTCTAAATAAAGATCTCTTACACTAAAAGGCACTTGATCCTGTCTGATCTGGGAAGCTAAGCAGGGTCAGGCATGGTTAGTTACTTGGATGGGCAACTGTCAATAAATGCCAGGTGTGTTGAGCCATATTTCAGAGGCAGGAACTGGCAAAACTACCACTGAGTATTCCTTGCCTAATAAAACTCTCTGAAATTCATGGAATTGCCATAAGTCAGCAGGTGACTTGAAGGCATGTGTGAACACACACATACTGTTTGGTGAAGTACTCTTTTCTTTTTTCTTCTCCTCTTTTCTTTAATTCACAGTGAAAATTTCTCTTCCGCTTATTCCAAGGATGTGGAGAACATTGGTTAACAGAAAAGCAAGGACTTGGTAGCAGATGGAAAGTCTGGACCTATTTTGGACTATAGATTTCAGAATCTCAGCATCTCTGAGAATCTTAGTATGGTTTGCCATGCTGCATGGGAGATGTAGTCCAAACAAGGAACTTTTGGAGATGTAGTCCAAAAAAAGGAACTTTGTCAAGCTCTTGTGTTTAGTAGCAGATGACAATAAAGATGTGAGAAATGACTACTGTTTTGCCACAACACGGCAACACGGTGACAAAATTATTTTAAATATAATGATTTGGAAGTGAAGACTTCTTTATATAAGCAAGTTCATGGAAGGCTTTTTGCATTCTTGATTCTTCCACCTCCAGATCCTAGTCATTGAAATGCCTCTTTAAATACAGTTCTGCTTAGAATCACAGAATCGTAGAGTTGGAAGAGACCCCAGGGGCCATCCAATCCAACCCCCTGCCATGCAGGAACACACATTAAAGCATTCCCAACAGATGGCCATCCAGCCTCTGCTTAAAAACCTCCAAAGAAGGAGACTCTACCATACTCTGAGGCAGCATATTCCACTGCTGGATAGCTCTGACTATCAGGAAGTTCTTCCTGAGGTTCAGGTGGAACCTCCTTTCCTGCAGCTTGAATCCATTGCTCCTTGTCCTAGTCTCTGGAGTAGCAGAAAACAAGTTTACTCCCTCCCTAACATGACATCCCTTCAAATATTTAAACACAGGTATCATGTCCCCTCTTAACCTTCTCTTCCGCAGATTAAACATACTCAGCTCCCCAAGCCGTTCCTCATAGGGCATGGCTTCCAGATCTTTCACCATTTTGGTCACCCTCTTCTGGACCAGTTCCAGCTTGTTGATATCCTTCTTGAATTGAGGTGCCCAGAACTGGATACAGTATTCTGAATGAGGCCTAACCAATGCAGAATAGAGTGGTACCGTTACCTCCCTCGATCTAGACACCATATTCCTATCGATGCAACCAAGAATTGCGTTGGTTTTCTTGGCTGCCACATCACACTGCTGACTCATGTTCAGCGTGTGATCTACCAAGACTCCTAGATCCCTTTCACACGTACTGCTATCCACCCACACGTTCCCCCATCCTGTATTTGTACATTTCATTTTTCTGCCTAAGTGTAGGACCTTACATTTGTCTCTGTTGAAATTCATTTTGTTAGCTTTGGCCCAGCTCTCCAATCTGTCAAGGTCATTTTGAAATTTGATCCTGTCCTTTGGGGTATTAGCTACCCCTCCCAATTTAGTGTCATCTGCAAATTTGATCAGCATGCCCACTACTCCTTCATCCAAGTCATTGATGAAGATGTTGAATAGCACTGGGCCCAGAATACTTCCACATTCACAGGCTTGACCTTCATGAATTTGATTATTCGCAAGGGCATGTGCCTCCCCACCTTCTCTTCCCATTCCCATGTATTTTGCCCTGGTGCAAAAAACTTGAGGCAAAATGGAAGGGAATGGGGTGTGGAGGAGAGCTTGTGTGAGTCTTTCTTTCCTCTTCCAGAGCTCCCCCTCCCCTTCCTATGCATTTTGCCCTGATTTGGAGAGCTCATGTGAGGCTTACCCCACTCCCCATTCTCTTCTATTTTACATGGGAATGGAAAGGGGGGGAATGCTGGAGGGGGAAAGGAAGGCTCATGTGAGGCTCTCTCCTTCCCTTCTGTTTTTCATGGGAATGGGAAGTGGGGAGCACTGGAGGGGAAAAGGAAAGGTTGCATTAGCCTTTCCCCATCCTCACCTTCCCTTCCATTTTGCATAGGAACCTGAATTGGGAAGCCCCAGAAGGGTTGGGAGGGGGAGCAGGGGGGAGTCATTTGTGGTTTTTCCACTTTTGCAAGGGTTCTGTACCCCAAACCCTCAGGAAAGTGAAGGGGCCAAGAGGGGACTCTTTAAAGCTTAAGATGTTCAGGGGCTGCTGATGTGAGGAAGAGATGGGTATCTTTTATTCTATGAATCCCTTAAAGATTGCAGTCTGGGACACTTGGGAATGAGTGCCAGGGATTTCAGTTGCGCTTTCTTCTAAGTAGACACGTATAGGATTGTGCTACAAGTGAACATATGCTAGGATGCAAGTAAGATCTGGAGTGATCTCCCATTTGTCCAGCATCTCCCTGCTGTTCACAATATGCCATGTTGTCCAGGAAGTTCCCTGCCCATCTTGGGAGGATTTTTGAGATTATAGAGGATTGCTAGGGAGGAGGTAGAAGGAGGGTCAAGTACTATGAATTATTCCTAGTATGAATTATTGTAGGTCTAGGTCCAAATTTTAGTTCCAACTAGAGGTAAAACCATTGAATTGGTGGGAACTTGGTAAGATAACAACACTTTTGTAACTTAATTTATTCAGTTGGTCTACTCTACATGGTACTAACAATTGGTTTAGTCTTTAGTACCCAAATTTAGTATCCAATGTAACTTTTGTTGACTTGGTTTGGTATTAGCAAAATAGTCACAAACACAAATAACTGAACATAATAATGTGGTCTGATATTGACTTGAGGGATAGAGCAGAACTCAACATTGTTTCATTCCTCTGGGTTTTAAAAAATATTATTGTCATATTTGCAATATATATATATGTATGTATGTATGTATGTATGTATGTATGTATATAATATGTACTGAGACAATTTTTTTCATGAATATATATTTGTTTTGGTATGGCCTATGGAGAAAACAAATATATGCAACTGTATGCATAGCTATTGCAAATATAACTGTTTTCCCCAGATACACTGAAGTGTGAGTCCCCGGGAAATGTCTACATTTTGAATTTTGTGGTAGAAATGAGTTCATATACTTATCAGTTTGCATATCCTCATAAGGACACTGTTGCAGCCATACCTACTGGGTCTAACCACCAGCTTCCACAACATGGCATATTTCACTATTATCTTGAGCCTTGTTCCACTTATGTCAGAAGGCTGTGTCCAGAATAACCATCCACTCAGCTACCATAGTTTCCTTATACCATGTCAGACCCTAAGTTTATTTAGCCCAGCACTGTCTAGTTGCTCACAAGAGTTTCAAGTAAGAATTTTCTCCAGCCTGATCAGGGTCCTTTCAAGCTATACAATTATAGCACTATGGTTCCACTCTAACTGCCATGTCAAATTCCTATAGAATATTGGGATTTGTAGTTTAGGGAAGCATATTCAGAAATCTTAGCCGAGGAATCCTGGGGCCTCCCCAAATCACAAACCACGGAATTCCATAGGAAGTAACCATGGCAGTTAAAGTGAAATCATAGAGCTATAATTGTGTAGTGTGAAAAGTCCCTGGAAGATGGCAGGGAATGAGTCTAAGGCCTCTGTATGCAACACATATCTTCGGGCAATCTCAAACATGCTCCCATGGTGCTGGCTATGTCCCCCTACCCTGTACCTCACCTCTACTTCCTGATGTCTGAAAAGCATCTTCACACATCAACATGCTATGGGAGCTATCAATTCACCAGTGGCGGAGCTTGGAGTGCATGGATGGAGGGCGGGAGGGGGCATGGCCACAGCACATGGGGACGTGGTTACGTTGTGGGGAGGCATGGATGCAGCATGCAGGGGCGGGCTATGAGCCGAGGTGCCCCAAAAACATTGCCACTGGGGGCAGTGCCCCCATGCCCCCCATCCCTATGTGACTGCGATTCACCTATCAGTTCACAAGGACATGCAGGCATATGTCTTATGCACACTTACCTATGGAGTAGCCCTGGTGGATTAAATGAAATTTATAGGATTGGACTGTTGTCACCCAGTGATGCTGTGAAGAAAAGGGTGATTTGCATTCAGTCTGCCAGCAAGGGAGCTTCCCAGACACCATTGGAAGAAGCCAAGGAAGAGTATTTCAAAATGGTAAGGATTCCTGACGATCATGAGATTTTTCTGTAAGATCTTGGGCACTAATCTCACTATGGCCTCTCATATAATGTCTACGCTGCATTGTTGACTGGTTAACAAGTGTGGACATTATGCACCAGGTTAACAAGTATGACTCAATCACCCTCCCTGTAATAAGGTATCACAATGGAGTGTTCCTCAGCTTTGTGCTGGTCACACTTTGCAGGCCAGGAAGGAACTCTTGCCAACATTATTATTTTTCACATTCCCTGAGGATTTCCTTTAACTTTAGGGGAGTCTGTTGCACCATAATTGTATGGAATAACATGGATGGATCCTTCTGGAGTGCATGTTCTAGTGTTTGGTTTTTTTATTCCACTGTCTGCTTTGTCACAATTGGTGAACATGGAGGTGAGGAGGGAGAATATTGGATAGTCTAAATAAGATTGGTGGGGAGAAGCCCATAGAGATCAGGGAGATGGATTAGGGGAGGACTACCCTGTGGGTTTGGGCAATTGCAGTAATGGCCCACCTCAACTTGTTTCTCAAGACTGTTTTTGGATTGGTGATAGATTTGGAATATAGCATAAGCAACTGCTTCACTGAGACATCAGTTTTGCAAGGCATGAACTGAACATGTCACAGATTTCAAGATTTCCTCCATTTCCTTCTAATGCACACACACTGGAATGACTTTCCATTAAAGTGGTTTTGCAATGAAGTTGTGTCCAACCACTTTATCTATTCACCACATTGCCCAACCCATTTTCTCAGCATGGTACTCTTAAGTTAAGTAATTTTAAAATATACTTGCTTTTCTTTTAAAAGCTGTCATGAGAAACTATATGAAAATAATGATGCTATGGCTACAATCCTATTGCCTCTAGGAGGCATCCTAGGTTCCATTACCTCTCCCTCTAACGCTAGACAGAGAGGCTTAACACTGGCAGGAAGATGGGATTTAGCTGTGGATGCTTTCTTCAACTCCCTGAAAAAACTTTTTTGTCCTTTGCTTTTTCAGTGTTGGAGCTCCAGTACCAGTAAAAACAAAAGCGGTGGCGGGGAGGGTCAGGCATGTTGAGAACAGATAAAGGGAAACTTTTGCTGCATAGGATCCAAAGGTTTGTTGGTTCCTCCACTCCACTCTGTTTCTGACATACTTCTGGATCTCTTCAGTGTTACCAGCTAGCATTCCTCTGGGGTACAACCCTTTGCATAGATTGCTCGGTGTAATTCCCAGTGAACACATCAGACCTTGGGAAAGAAACTTTTTAAATACAACTCCCAATATCCCCTAGTCAGTGCTGCCAACAGTCAGGGTGTTGGAGGGAGATTTTGGATATAAGAATTACAGAAAAAATGACAAAAAGTTACTTTTTAAAAGTAACCCTGTTGAAGACTCACTGAAACAAATAAGAGTTACCATATAAGTACTGCCATTCCAATCCAAGGTTAGTACATATTACAGAAGGGACTCCATATAGTAACATTCCCTTTTAATTAGTATTTTTTATTTGGAAAGCCATGTCATTTTGACAAAGTGTGCACTATTTTTATTTAAGTGGCTCCAGATGTCTTCTGCTGGGTCTTTAGGGTCTTTACTATAAACTTCTCATTAAAATATAAAGTAAGCAAGTTGGGGTTTGCGTGTGACAAAAATGGATGTGTTCCATATTTTTCTCATGCACATCTGACATGAGAATCTGGAGGCTGAGTTTTAGCCAGAGTTTCCACTATAATGTTTTCTCCACATTTCTTTCTTCACTTCTTGTTGTCCCCAATGGGATAGCTTAAAATATTAAGTATGGGGCACAATCTTTGCTTGTTATAATTGTTGTTAGAGAGGGAGCAGGTTGGACTCTGGCTTAAATTAAAATCCAAATTGGAAAATAACTTCCAGGACCAGAGATGGGAAGACATTTCATTTGGTTCACATTTTAAAGCAAAACATTCTAATTCAAACTTCCTGGATATTTGGATCAGAACACCGTTCTCCTTCTGGCTGTGTAGTTCTCCATATTTTGCAATGCAGTTCTTGGTTCAGAGATAGTGTCCAAAAGTGTGTAGGTGAAATGGCATAAAAATAAATATATTAAAGAATACAGTGGTGGATATGTGAGAGGAAGCTATGTTTGAACATGCAAATTGTCATTTTTTTAACATTAAACTCCAATGCAGA
Source organism: Ctenosaura bakeri (assembly GCA_948474755.1). Taxonomy (NCBI): domain Eukaryota; kingdom Metazoa; phylum Chordata; class Lepidosauria; order Squamata; family Iguanidae; genus Ctenosaura; species Ctenosaura bakeri. The sequence goes on from CAOLHI010000617.1 coordinate 171,198, forward strand.
AATGGGAAGGAAGAAACTGAGTGATGGAACAGAATGCATGCATGCTAGTAGATATAGGCCATTTCCGCACGGGTTAAAAAAAACGGTGCAGTGCCTGCTCTCCAATGCAGATTCACAGGCTCGCACCAATGCGAGCCTACAATCTGCGGAGGGCGTGCTTTAGGCTGGTGAGCTTCAGCAGTTGGTCGTGACCCACGACCAACCGGAAGCCGCCATTTTGGATGCCGGAGCAGTGCAGATCTGCGATCACACATTGCTCCTCCTCGTCCTGGACTGGACCCAAAGAAGATCCAGTGAGTAGCAGCAGGGAGCGATTCCCTTGCCCTGTGCGGAAATGGCCATAGACTAATGACTGGATATATCTATCCATCCTTATTCAGGGCGATAATGCTTCCCTCATAAAGCCATTGAAATGCATAACTACAAGCTAGGAAACACAAATTGCAGCAACACCATCAATCCCAAGGGGATTTCAACATGTAAGATTATGAGATAAGGAACACAGCAGTATGAAGAGGAGTTGTGCTAGATAAGGGGGAAAAAAGAGCTCCCTCTAGTCCATAATTCCATAATATTTTTCCTACAATGGCCAACAGATATCTCTGAGGAGGCATCCTCCCTGATTGCCAAGACAAAAACAGGAAAAGTATATTGTGTCATCCAAACAACCACAACATAAAAGCAAGTTGCACTAATTTCAGGGTCATGAGCCATTTCCGCACTAGATAGTTATAGCGCAATTCTTCCACTTTCAACATCCGATGGAATCCTGGGATTTGCAGTTTCAGGAGGGGCCAGATGGCCCCTCCTGAAACTGCCAAGCCCAGAATTCCATAGGATGTTGAAAGTGGAAGAATCGTGCTATAACAGTTTAGTGCAGAAATGGCCATTGGCTCAGAAGAAACTGTGAATTGAGGTGGCCAACACTGAGAGGTCTGATGGCCAAATCTGTGCCTCTAATACCCCCTGGGACTGTGAAAAGACACAAAATTGGAAGTGGTTGGAAATCCAGTCCCGGGGCTCTTTCACATTACATTGGGATTCCATTTTAAGTGCAATGGCTACATCCTAAGGAATCCTTGGGTTTGTACTTTGGGAAGACACTCTTGGCCCTTTTCACACTGAGGCTTCTAGCGCAAGCGGGGGAGGCTGGCAAGCGCAAGAAGGCTCCTCCAGGAGGCTGCCGCTTCCCCCTCCTTCCTTCCGCAGGTGAAGGAACGAGCAGGGAAGCGGCACCGAAGGAGGCTTGCCGCGCAAGCTGCCCTCCCCCATGCGAAGCGGGAGACCTTGCGCTGGATTCCCCCCCCGCGCGCACGCGCGAAGCGGGCGGCATTGCGCTGGATTCCTCCCCCCGCGCACGCCGGATTCCTCCCCCCCCGCGGCGCCAGATTCCCCCCCGTGCGCACGAAGCGGGCGGCTTCGCAACCCCCCCGTGTGCGCGCGAAGCGGGCATCGTGTCCGTCGCGCTAGCTCCCCACCCCGCTCCTTCCTTCCGCAGGGGCGGAGGGAAGGAAGCGCGACCCGGCCGGCTCCCAGAGGCTCCGCACGAAAGGTAAGTACGGGTGGGCGCAGGGAGCGTTGCGCGAGCGCGGGGTGATTTTCGCTTGGACGCGAAAATCAAAAAACCCGCGCTCGCACTGCTTCAGCCCTGTGAGCCGGGCGGAAGTGGGAGTGCATCGTGCGGAGCGACGCTCCCACTCCCGCGAGGCTCACAGGGCTGTCGCGCGAGCAAAGGCCCGTGCGAAAAGGGCCTCTTTGGCTGAGAATTCCAAATAGCCCTCTCTGAACTACAAACTACAAATCCAAGGATTCCACAGAATACAGCCATGACACTTAAAGGGAATTATAGTACTATAACTGTAGTGCAAAGGGGTCCTGGTTTTGGTAAATGTGTCTACCACTTCTAAAGGCTTCTACTTCTAGTCTTCAACTCTTCTTTTTCTGTTGTTATTTTTTTTTTCAAGGAAAGGGACAGGTTGGGGGCTTGGGGGGGGGAAGAAACAATCATTGAAGGCTGAATGTTGTTACTGGGCTAAAGTTTGCCTTCCCCTATTGTGGGTTGGTAGGCACTGAGACCAGATCTGAGAATGAGACCAGATTTCATCTTTCTTCTGTAACCCCAATCTGCTAAAGACACGATTTCCATTAAAGTGATATAACTTTTTCATCTGCTGAACACTCATTTTCTTGAGCAAGTCACACTCTCTCAGCTTCAGAAGGCACTGGAAAACTCCCTCTGAACAGAAGACCCTGTGATAGGTTCACCATAGGGTCGCCATTAAGTCCGAAATGACTTGATTGTGTGGAACAAGAAGAATGACACAAGAGAAGTGTCTTGTAATATCCTGGCTTTTAGTCAATGCTTTAAGGACAGATGTAATATGCTGGATAATGTCATTGTCTAAAATTACATTTTATCAGAAAACAAAACATATATCTTCCTATATATACAAATATTTGTTGAATATACATCTTGAAGATGAGATCATCAAGGACAACACGATTAAATGGGCAAAGATTCTAGACCATGAAATTTTATATGAAAATTGTGGAAAAGCTTGGAGAAACACCAACAAATTCACTATGTCCCAAGATCTGAAAGAAAATTACTTAAAGATGTTTTACAGATATCATTTAACTCCAGCCAAGCCAAATAAAATTGATCACACCAGGAAAAATTACTGTTGGAAATGTCAGGAAAACATAGGTACATTCTACTATTTATTATGGACATGTTCAATGGCCAAAAAAAATAATACTGGTCAAAGATACAAGTCACTATGTCAGAGATATTTCAGACTGCGATTCCCTTGAATCCAGAGTTTTTTCTTCTAAATATGACCCATATGTTTCAAAAAGAGTTTCTCAAGAAACAGTGGTGGGTTTTACTATATATGGTCTCTATTGCAAGAATTACATTTGCAAAATTCTGGAAATCTAGAGACATTCATAATCTTGAATTATGACTCCTCAGTCTAAATGAAATGAAAGAATATGATATGCTATCCCATAAATTAATCGGAAAATCAACTGACAAACAAGAAGAAGAATGGTTGCCAGTGACTAACTACATAACCAAGAAATGGGATTTTTCCCAAAATAGAAATGAAAAATACAAGAACAAACTGACTATAATAAAGAGTAACTGATAGTGTCAGTAACACTCTTAGCATTAGCACTTATTGAATTAAACTCTCGTTAAAATCAAATGAATTAGGATGCAAAAGAAAGAGGAGGATTTGATCTTCCATCACTGAAAATTTATTATTATGCATGCTGTCTAGATTAGATTAAAGACTGGATTCAATCAGAGAGAACAACCATGAAAGATTTGGAAGAAATAAATAACAGATCTGGATGGCATGGATATTTATGTTACGATAGATTAGCAGCGAGTAAAGAGTTCAGTAATCATTGCATCCAGAAGACGCTGTTAAAGGTTTGGCTACAAATAAAGCGGAAATATTATACAAAACTTCCAATATGGACTTCACCACGAGAAGTGTATAAAATTGCTCCAACAAAACAAAGGCATTTATTAACGTATTGAGACATATTGAAATGGGAAGGAGACAAACCAAGATTGTGTCCAGTAGAAGAACTAAAGGCTGATGAACATGAGCTAAATTGGCTCCCATGGCGACAACTAAAAGAAAGGTTTAAAATGGATCAAAAACTGTATGGATTTGAGAGAAAAGAGAATGAATTGGACATATTGATGAAGGGAAATCAAAAGAAAAGAATTTCAAAATTCTATAAATTATTGTTGAAAAGAGAAATGGAATCAGAAGTAGTTAAAGATACAATGGTTAAATGGGCTCAGAATGTGGGATATCCAATTGAATTAGAAGTTTGGGAGAAAGTATGGAAAACTGATATAAAATTTACTCCAAACTTAAATTTAAAAGAAAACTTTTACAAAATGTTACATAGATGGTATATGACCCCAGAAAGATTTCAAAAAATAACTAAAAATGGAAATGCGAAATGTTGGAAGTGTGATGAAAAGACTGGGTCCTTTTTTCATATGTGGTGGACTTGTGGAAGGGCAAGAAAGTTCTGGACAGGGGATACATGATGAAAGTAAAAAAATCTGTAAAATGAACTTTGAAATGATACCGGAATTTTATTTGTTAAATATGTTAGGACAACAAAAGGAGATTAGAAGTCATCAGAAGATATTGTTATACAGTAGAGTCTCGATTATCCAACATAAACGGGTGGACTGATAGTCGGATAGCCGAAAATGTCGGATAATCCAGAGGGTCGCCGATCTTCCTCTCCAGACTGTGGAAAGACAGGGAGGGAGGAAGGAAAAAAAGAGGCAGAGCAAAAGAAAAGAGAGGGGAGGGAGGGAGGGGGAGCGAGCAAGAAAGCCTGGGGGAAGGTACAAAATGAGGCACCAGCTTCCTGATACGGCGTCCTCAGAGTCTGGATCTCTTCAGCCGGCACCCAGCAACTTTCCCTTTCTGAGAGCCCCTGCTTCGGAATCAGGGACCTAGAAGCCAAGGAGGAAGGCTCAGCAGCTCAGAGCTGGGGTTCCCCCCTCCCCGTGGCCATCCCAGCCTCCCCTCCTGGAGTTCCACCTAAGCAGCCCTTGGCCTGGAGAACTTTTCCCTTAAAAACCACCTCCCTGCCTCTGGTGCTCTCCCCCTCCTCCCTACCGACCCACCCCCCGCCCTCTCCAGCCGGCTTCGCTCCAGTCCCAGCCCAGCTCCTTCTCCACCACCGCCACTCTCTTACTCCTCTCCCTCGCCTGCTTTTGGCCGGCGACTCTGAAATCCAGCAGCCAGCCCAGGCCGCCCAAGGCTGCTGCCGGCCTGGAGAGGGAAGGAGAGGGAGCCGAGCGATTTTTTCTGAAGGATCGATGGGGGTGGGGGTCGGAAGGAGGGAGGGAGGCAGAGAGGGAGGGGGAGGCTTTTTTTTGGAGAAGGCAGGCATTTCTCAGCGGCGGCTGCTGGACAGCCTTGCGATGGACGGAGCAGGAAACTACAAGTCCCAAGTTGAGTGTCCTGGGCTGCCCTTTATATTGCTTGGCTACCTTACGGGAGAGGGTTAGCAGACGCCTGGCACAGAGCAGACGTGTGGGGCTATGCTGTGTCCAGACTTGCCCTCTCCTGAAGGCTGGAAAAAACCAAGGATGTTGCCCGGGGCGTGGGCTCACTCCAGATGGGTGTCAGCTCGCTAATACAGTACTTGTTGTCTTTCACCTGCTTCACTCGCCCTTCTCTCCTTGCCCGTTGCAGAAATGCCTACAGCCACGCCCCCAAGCAGCCGCGACGTCAGATAATCCGGAAATGTCGGATTACCGCAGGATGGATAATCGAGACTCTACTGTATTTGATAACAGTTGCATGGTTGATATACGCACAACATTGGAAAGAAAAGAAAGATATTAATTTAGGAGAGTGGAAATTAAAAGTTCTGGATATGGTAGAGCCAGAAAAGTTAGCATTTTCATTGAAAAATAAACCTATCCAGAACTTTGAAAGGGAATGGAAAGAAGTTTTGGAATGGATAAAAATAAAAGTATATGAAATCCAAGAAAGAGATAATGTATTTGTTTTTCTCTTCTGCAAATGGAAATGTAATTGTTATTCTTTCTTTTTCTTTTGATAAATGGAAACAAAGGCCATTTCTGCATGTCACTCCGGTCTGGTACTTACCGGACTTCTTGGCTCGATGCTCGGGTCCAGGCTGCTCTGGAGCAGTGCGTGGCCACTGCTCCGCACTGCTCCAGGGAGGAAAATGGCGGCTTCCGGTTGGTGGAGGCTCTCCACCAACCACTGAAGCTCACCAGCCTAAAGCCCGCCCCCGGCAGATCTGCAGGCTCGCACTGGTGTGAGCCTGAGAATCTGCACCGGAGCGCAGGAACGGAGTGGCATGAAGTGGCGCGCTCCATGCTTTTTAAAAACCTGAAGAAACAGGTTTTAAAAAGCATGCTGCATGACCACTTCAGGTCATTCTGGAGCGGACTGAGGTGCGGAACTACGTAAAGTAGTCTGACCCAGTCCGCTCCCAGGTGCAGACGTCCTCTCTGGAGGACGCTCTGCACCGGTTTTTTAAGCCCATGCAGAAATGGAAAAAGAAGACTCAACTGGAGTAAAATAATATGGAAGTGGGGGCGGGGAGGGTGTGATATATCTGATAACGGGGTATATCCACTCTGTGTTTTTTTATGCAATGAAATTTTTAATAAAAATATTTAAAAAAAATAAAATCAAATGAATTACTCACAGAAACAAGCACATATTCTACCATAGGGAAAATTCTGATGTAATATATATAAGTGTTGACCTCCACACCAATATTTCATTGAAAATGTAAGTTTTGTAGTGATATGCAATTTGATTGTAGAAGAACAAGAAAAAAAATTTATAGGGAATATGGAAAATCAGTAAAGGGTGGTTTCTTTGGAGGTTTAAATAAACAGGAACAATGTCTTTGGTAATGGGCAAGAGGAAATATTGGCAGAATGACAGAGGAGATCATTGGATATCATGTTTCTGAACTACCAATATATCTCTGTTATCCTGCAATATTTTATTTATTTGTGTATTAATTATATGCTTGTTATAGATGTTTTGTACACTTTCCTACAAGAGACTCACAAAAAAGAATTTAAAATTACATTTTAAAGAGAATCCCATGGATCTCTGACCAGGAGGACTTGTACACTCTATACTGAACTACTACATATCAAATACCAATTTCTCTGCAAACTGGAATAAAAAAAAAAAAAAAGGGAAAAACAGAACATTATGTTTTGTTGTTTTGGATTCCAGTTTGCAGACAAATTAGTATCTAATTTTAAAAAAAATGGAAACAAGCCCCAGTCAATTTAACTACAGCATTGCTACCACTAGATACACACCACAAAAAGAGAGAGGTACTGACTGGGCATTTGTTAGAAACTCTGTATCAGAGCACAACAGATGGATTATAGAATAAAGTTAAAACAGAATGATTTCCAGTCTGCAACATGCCAGAGGCCTTGAGTCAAGACCTCCAGCTTTCAGATATGTTATCAGAGACATGCAGTAGCTTGAATTCACCTCACACTGTGTGTTCAGAATGAAATATAAGCACATATTCATTAAAGAAGCAACCAGAGAAGAAGCAACAGCAGGTATTTTGGGAGAAGTGCTAACCCAGATGCTCAATGTGTATAATCACAGTAGCTGTTCTTTTTATGGAAAAGGAAAACTTTGAGCTGAAATTTCACTGAGAGGTTGGGCTGCAGAGAGTGCTATACGTTGTGCAACTGTATACCTGTATTGCACCCCTGTTTCACCTGTTTGAAATTGTCCAGACCTTAAGATCTGCTTTGGAAGCCTTATTCTCTGTCCCAGCAGCAATCATTATAGAAATGGCAAGTAAACTGATTTCTCTGTGCCGACTCCATAGCCTTGAATCTCCCTCTCTAGGGAGATCCGCATGGTCTCATTATTGCAGGCACAGAAAAACAACTCTGAAAACAAAATCATTCAAGTCTGTAGTGCTTAAAAATATCTTTAGCTGCAGTTGTTTTAATTATACTTTCATGTTTTGTACAATTATATCAACTTTCTTGTGGTGGCATTATTTTCTATGTGTTTTTTAAATGAATGAATGTATTTTGGGGGGCATTTACTGTTTTTATTCTTCCAAACACTATATTAAGGGCTATTCCACAGTATTATGGGAACATTTAGTCAAATAATGGGTTAGATAAATTGCTAGTGGGGGGAAATGTGAGTGATATACTGGATCTGTCAGCGAGACTAATCAATTGGCAAGGCACAAGCTGAACAACAACCAGTCCCCTTGAGCACCTGGGCCTGCTGGAGGCCGAAGAGCCACACGGGAAATACTTGGGGCTCCAGGGCCATGGCTGCCACCACCAGCTGGAGTACTTTTTTTGCTTTCTTCCTTGTGCCAGGCTGCTAGCTTCCACAGAGCCACTGCACTGAATGCTACACGGGTGAAGGTGAGGGCAGTGGGGGACCAGGCTGCCCATGCCATGTTCCTGAAAGCAGCTCCTTTCTTGGGTGCCGAACCTGGTGGCAGGCCTGGCTGCCCAGAGCTGTGTGCCTCTCTCGACTGAGAAAGGAGTGTCCATCTATTTTCTTGGGTGAAAGAAGCATGAGGCTCTATGAAGTTAGACTTCCTGTGTCTCTCTCAGCTAAGGAAGGAGGGAGACTCCCTCCTCAGCTGAAAGAGGCATAAGTGAGCTGGCTGAATGGAACTGTGCACCCATCTCAGCAGTGGAGGGAGGGAGACTGTTTCCTCAGCCAAGAGAGCCCAAGGTGGCAGAACCCCATGAGCCTTGTGCATCCTCCACCTCCTGTACAAGGTGAGTGCCTGGGACCAGTGAGGATGGAGAGGGACACCTGGGGAACTTACCAGGTTGCACTAGAAAGCCAGGCAGGAGCCAGGTGGGGTTGTTGCTTCCCTCCCTCCCCACTTCATCTGGCTTGGGGGTCAAAATACAGTGTTCCGTATTAGCTGTGCTTTTCATTATCCACAGTAAGTCCATGTACATATCCTCTATGGTTATGGAGGACCTACTGTACATATAAAGCAGCTTTACTTACTAACTTCTTGTTCATAATCAAACTTTTAATGGAGGGAAGAGAGGGAGAGAAAATGATTGCAGGTTAGAGAGATATAGGAAGAGAACGATAAAACAAACAGGAAGTCTGCAAACTAACAGCAAGTGTAGGCATGGTAGCTAAATCTAAAACTTTTACAATTCAGTTCTGTACAAGAGCTGTAGTATGTCAATAATTTTGAGAGTAACTGGGTATGTTTCAAATGCTATTTTTTAAAAAACCCAGACAGAATAAGAATGATTTGTAGCCCTTTTTTACTAGTATAAAAGTCATTTGGTTCTTTATATTGTGTGTCTGTATGAGAGATTTGCTCCATTTTTTTTTCTGATTCTTCTCCTATTTTGAAACAGCAATGACCAAGGAGACTACCAGTTTTACCCACCTGAAAATCTAGTAAATATGTGAATCAATTTGCTCACCGAGCTTGTGTATACACAACTTCCAGGGAATAAGCTCCATGGAACATAAGAGCTCCTTTCCATGGGATAGTAGGCTGGTCCCCTCTCTGTTTTTCTTCCTGCATAGGAAACATTTACTGCTTAAAAAACAAGGGAGTTTTTGCCCCCAGAATATGTTTTTCCCTGTGGAATAATTCCTCTGCAGCACTCTGGTACACCAGAATTCTAGGAGAAAACTGCACAAAATTTTCTCTGGTGCAAGATTCTTGCCATGACAGTCATGAAACTAGGGTTTTGAACAAATAATTACAAATATTCTTTCCATCCCTAGGCCTGAATGTAATGAAAGTGGCCAGTCATTACATAAAAAAAAAATAGGTAAGATGTGGTTCTTGCAAATACAATAATAAATAGGCTTTACTTTCGAATTTCCCTGAAGGCAACAGATCCCATCTGATCTTGGAAGCTAAGCAAGGTCAGGCCTGGTTAGTACTTGGAAGGGGAGATTGCCAAAGAATACTAGCTGCAGTAGGCTGTATTTCAAAGGAAGAAATAGACAAAACGACTTCTGAGTGTTTCTTGTCTTAAAAAGATATTTATGAAATTCATTGGTTCAACAGAAAACTAGACAGATGCATCCAATGTAGAAGATGTAAATAGGAGGGCTGGGGGCCACAAATATAGCCCTGGAGGTCAAACTTTCCCAATCCTTCTATATGTTTTCCACCAGAAAATAGATTGGGTAAGCAAGCAGTATTAGCACAGCCTGGGGAAGTCATTGGGCAGTTCATTCCTCTTCTGAGATGAGAAGCCAGAGGGACATTTGGGGTGACCAAGTCTCTGGCCCTTTTCGCACACAGTTTTTTTTACGCAAGGACCCTTTGAGCATCGCATAAATGGGAGCGTCGGTCCGTACGATGCACTCCCATTCTCGTGACGTTCAGGAGCCTAAAGCGGGACGCACGCACATTTTCTTATTTTCGTCTCTAAGCCGAAAATACTGCATGGTTGCACAATGCTTGTGGGGCCCTCGCACACTTACCTGTGTGTGGTGCGCTGAACAAACCAGCCCCGTCGTGCTTCCTCCCCCCAGCGCAGCCTACAGCTCCCAGACTGTGCTGCAAAAGGAAGGGGTGCTAGTGCGACGGTCGCATTACCAGGAAGCGACCTGCAGGACGAAGAAGGGAGGAAGCGGCAGCATTCCGGATGAGGCTTTTCGCACAAGACGCCCCCCCAGCCGCGCAAACGGGTAACGTGCGAAAAGGGCCTCTGTCCTGTTTCATGCCCCACAGCTATGGGCTGGCTCCTATAACTTCCTGCTTTCACTGGGAGCTGGGAAAGATGTTATCTCATCCCCAGTGTTGAAACAAGATTCAGCTGCTTGTCTGATTGGCTTTTCTACATGGAATGTGAGAGGTGCCATATTGCCCTCTTGCCTCATTTCATGCAAGAGGAAGGTGTTCTGTAAACCTAGAGCTACAAACAGTCTTTAAATAGGGAACACAGGCAACATTTCATTGCCAAGATGGGATCAACAGTATGTCCTCTTCTGCTTCTTTTTCCTTTAATATTAAAATAATTTTTCAATATGGGAAAAAAACAAACATTAGTATAATAATCCTAAAGCCTGGGAAACAACAGTTGTAATACGATAGCAAACTAATGGAGTTATGTCAAAGACAATAGCAGGAGAAAAGGCAAGGCACAATGTTAAAGAAGAAAAAGGAGCAAATCCTCTTTTAAAACAAATGAACAGATTACATTAGTAGAAACACAAAAGAGACATTGAGAGTTTATTACAAAAATAAGCCAACATCTTTCAGTTTCTTTCTTATGAATGGAAGGCAGCAAATGAAAAGAGCCTGATAGCCTTTCAGATAAAGAAAATAAAAAGTCAAAGACTATCTGTTATCAGAATGTAAAGGCAAATGAAGTAGAGTAGAATGAAAGACTCTCAGCAATAGTTCTAGCAATTTGGGCACCATAAAAGCTCACTTGTCTACAGCTACATACTGAATGCAATGTGTTTATACTAAGAGGTTGTTGCAGCCACCCCCTTGAAATCAACATGTTCTGCAAAGAGATCCCATAATCCCATAATCCAGGGGAAGCCTTGATCTTTTAGATCAGTGACATTCAAAGTTGTGGTCCATAGTGGTCTAGAACTCATCAGCTGCTGGCCCTTGGGATGTGTCCAGGAAGAAAAGAAACAATTGTAGCCAATGGACATAAATATGATAGAAGTCTCTGATGCACTGCAGGGATTAGGTCGGGTTGGGTTGCTGGTCTCCCACATCTGATAGCATGAGAAGCACTGCTGTTCTGGCCTAAAACTCCCATCGGGCCCATTCAAGATGAGGCCGTACAAAGGATCTGTTGAGAGTTCCCATTCATAACATCTGAAGGGCCAAAGTTTTACACCCCTACCCCAATCAAACTGCTGTGTTTATGAATGGTTGTTCCATCCAGCTCTATGTAAGGCATTTTTCCCCCTTTGACATACCTTTTAGACACACCTTTTTGGTCAAGTGGTACTGATATTTGGGACAGAAAGTAGCTATGTGTGAAAAAGTTGGAGAGTTCTAGATTACTGGTAAAACTGCACATTTTAGTGCTGATATCACATACATTTGGTTTGACTGTGCAGTTTCAGTTTCATCTAAAAGCTTATTCTAAACAGTAAATAACCACTAATAGAAAATAAAACTGTATAACTCAGATAATATACTCTGATTAGATCAAGGTTTTCCTAAGTTATCTTCAGCCTGCTGCATACAAGGGAAAAAAACCACAATAAAGATGTTCATCAAACACTCATTATTTAGGCTTTAATTCTAGCAGAAATTTAGGATGTGTACTAATGTCCAAGATTCCACTGGGTAAGGAAGTAGGAGCAGCTTGTGGGAGAAGATTTCTCAGAGAGCATCCATCACTCCCACTTAAAATCAGCCTTGCCCAAGGCTGCTTTTTATTTATTTTTAAAATAGAATTTTGCTATTTATTTTTGGTGCAAGTCATTGGCCTCTCAAATCATAGCCAATTTCCGCACTACATTCTTATAGTGCAATTATTCCACTTTCAACATCCTATGGAATCCTGGGGTTAGCAGTTTCGGGAGGGGCTGGACAGCCCCTCCCGAAACTGCTAACCCCAGGATTCTGTAGGATGTTGAAAGTGGAATAATCACACTATAAGAATGTAGTGCGGAAATGACCATAGTAAAAGAATGGTCAACCTCTCTCCAGATGTGGATACACAGTAATTTCCATTGTCCCTCATTCATGGCTGTGCCATCTAGGGCTAATGAAAATGGCAGTTCCACAAAATTTGGAGGGCACAAGCTGCCCACTTATGTGTTTTTATTTATGTGGCAAAAGTTCCAGCTGACAAATGTGTTGTACTACTCAAAGTACTCTTAAGGTTGCTCTTACAAAACATAACACAGGAACATTCATAAAGGTGTAACTTTTTTTCCAGATGAGTGAAAAGAAAAATTTGTGCAGAATTATGTTCTATGGTATTTTCTGATCCCATGGGAATTAACATGTATTGTGGGTTAGCAAGAAGGTTAAAGCTAACCCTAGAGTTGTTTTCAGCAGCTAGCCTCAGGAAGATGTCATTCACCTCGACCTTCTGGAAGACCCTGGGTTGTCCAGGAGGGAGCCTTTGTCATCCTGCAATCCTGTATCCTGCATCCTGATCACTGAACAACAGGCGGACACTGCCGAACTGATGTCCATTGTCCCCTTGCCACCAAATGACCACCGACATGCCCTGGCACTAGGAGAGCATGATAAGGGCCCAAGAAGGAGGAGGCTGTTTAGTTATACCTGGCAGAGAACTTCACATCTGCTACCAGGGTGAGGGACTTTTTGACCCTGCAGATATTCAGTCCCACCTAACACAGCCAAATGAAAAGTGCTGTGAGAGTTGTAAACCAGTAGTATAAAACATCTAGAAGGCCATACATCTCCACCTTTGTGCTATCAAAGATGGTAATGAATAATCAGGAAACCCAGCTATGAACACACAGAAATATTTTGGAGGTTGAACTAGACAATAGTTTAGCACAAAGTTTGCAGAGGTGCTTCTCCAAGTGATGAAAGGCATTTTTCTGACATAGTGTGTAACTTTCTACATATATATCTTGTATTTAGTACTTTATTTTGTGATTTGTCATTAGAAGGTAAACATGAGCTTAACTTTAATTTTGACTGCTGAGGTACATACTTCTGTGGAATTCTGTAGTGGAAAGCATATAAGGTAATCACGGGGAATCTGTTTCCCTTAATGTCCAGTTTGAGGCTTGGTGACATAATTCTGAGTTTTGGGTGTGTAGAGATGCGTACTGGCTACTAAACCAAAGTGAACTGGCAGTTACAGGGGACTTCAATTATCTTCATGTCTGCTGGAAGACAAGCTATGCTAAACGTAGGATCCCCAACAAATTCCTGATGTGTCTTGCAGATAATTTCCTTTTTCAAAAGGTGGAGGAAGGAACCAGGGGAGAAGTAATCCTGGACATGATCCTAACCAACAGAGAAGAGTTGGTCACTGGAATCAAAGCAGTTGGTATTTTAGGGGGAAGTGACCATGTGATGCTAGAATTCATGATTATGGGACAAGCTAAAGAAACTTATAGTCAGACATGAACCTTGGATTTCAGGAAAACTGATTTTTATCAAACTTAGGGAAATACTGAGTACAATCCTATGGCTAGAGATGCTAAAGGAAAAAAAGACACCAAACATGGGTGGAATTTCATGAAGAGGAGTTACTAAAAATACAATCACAAACATTCCCACAGAAGAAGAAATATAGGCAACATCTAAAAAAGTCTGTGTGGCTGCACAGAAAACTTGAGGAAAAAGTGAAAAGGGGGAAGCTTGTATAAGGAATGGAAGGAAGGATGAATAATCAAGGAAGAATGTGTAGGCCAAGCTGGCAGGAACAATGTGAGGAAACCTAAAGCTCAAAATGAGCTGAGACTGGCTAGGGAGGCAGGAAGCAACAGGAAAAGCTTTTCAAATATGTTTGAAATGAGAAAATGGTCAAGGAAATGGTGGGACCACTGCTCAAGGTAAAATGCTAGAAGATCATAACAAAAAGGTAAAACTGCTCAGTACCTATTTTGCTTCAGGGTTTTCCCCCCCCCCAAAAAAAGAGGACTGCATGCTTCCATGCATAAGCAAACACCTTGGCAAGGAATCCGAATTGCAAATCAAGATTGATAAGTCAATCACCTAGTTAACTTAAACATTCCAATCTGGTCAGGCAGCATGTGGAGTGCAGTGGCCCCTTGACTTTCATGAGGATTTGGAGTGCAGACCTCTCATGAAAGTAAAAAAATGTGAATAACTACCCCCAAATGAGTGAGCAGTCCCTCTCCCATTCCGTCCTGGGGCTCCTCCCTCCATTCTCCTGCCTGTCATGCACGCCCTGCCTTTTTCTGTCCACCTGGGTGACAGGCAAGTGAATGGATGGGGAAACATTGCCTTCGTGCTTCATTTGCCTGCCTGTTGCCCATATGCCCTTCCTTCTTTCTCCCCATCCAGGTGACAGACAAGCTAATGGACAGGGAAACATTCCCCTCCCCTTGGTGCTCCATTCAGCTGCCTGTCACCTGAGCTCCCTGCCTTCTTTCTACCTGTGCAGGTGGCAGGCAAGCTAATGAATGGATAACCATTTACCCTCTCCCATGCTCCATTCAGCTGCCTGTCACCCATGTGCCCTCCCTTCTTTCTGCCCTTGTGGGCAACAGGCAAGTAAATGGATGGAGAAATACTCCCCCCAATGCTCCATTCAGCTGCCTATTGCCCATGCTCTCTGCTTTTCTTTTTGCCTGCAGGGCTGGCAGACAAGCAAATGGACGAGGAGAATGAGGAGGGAGGCAAGCAAGCACTTGGTGAATAATCAAATTCACCAAGGTGAAACCCACGAATGTGGAGGGAGAACTGTTCTGGTTACCTCATTTTAAGAAGGACATAGCCTTGGATTCATCACACAATCTCAGTGCCAGAAAATCTCCTGATAGTTTCACCTTAGGGTTACCATAAGTCAGAAATGACTTGAAGGCACACAGTAATAACATGACAAGTTGGGGTGGATTCAGAGAAGGGCAAAAAGGATGATAAGAAGTATGGGGAATAAAACAGATGAGGAAAGGTGCCAGGCTAATTCATCTTGTTGCAAAGAGGACATGACTGCACTCTTTAGATACCTCAAGGGCTGTTACCTTATGATGGGGAAGGACTGTTCTCTGCTCCCAAGAGGGTAGAATCAGGTTAAAGGAGGGTAGATTTCGACTGAACATTAGAAGGAACTTCTAGATAGTAGGCATAATTTGGGAATGGAAGTAGCTGTCTACAGAGGTGGTAGAGTCTCTTTCTCTGACATCTTCAAAAATAGGCTGGACATTTAACTATAGATCCTGCACTGAGCAGGGGGTTGGACTCAACAGCTCATGAGTCCACTCCCAGCTCTAAGATTCTACATGAATACTACTTGGATACAAAAATGCTCTGTTCCTCCTATGTGAAGAATTGTTTGTTCTCATCACCGAAGCTTGAGACAAGAGGCCATTTCCACATGGGGTTTTTAAAACGGGGCAGAGTGTCCTCCATGGAGGACGTCTGCACTTGGGAGCGGACTGGGTCAGACCTACTTAACGTAGATCCATACCTCAGCCTGCTCCAGAACAACCCCAAGTGGTCGTACAGTATGCTTTTGAAAGACCACTAAAAACAGGTCTTTCAAAAGCACGGAGCGTGCCAGTGTGAGCCTGCTCCCTTGTGCAGATTTGCAGGCTCACCCCAATGCGGGAGCGGGCTTTAGGCTGGCGAGCTTCAGTGGTTGGTCGAGACCCTCCACCAACCGGAAGTTACCATTTGGGACGCTGGAGCAGTGCGTATTGACAGGCATGCACTGCTCCAGAGCGGCGTGGACCGGACTGGGGAGCCAAGAAGTCCAGTAAGTAGCG
The DNA here is from genome assembly GCA_948474755.1 of Ctenosaura bakeri. Classification (NCBI taxonomy): domain Eukaryota; kingdom Metazoa; phylum Chordata; class Lepidosauria; order Squamata; family Iguanidae; genus Ctenosaura; species Ctenosaura bakeri. Next base: position 187,169 of record CAOLHI010000617.1, read on the forward strand.
TCACGGGGCGATTCCCTCGCTCTGTGCGGAAATGGCCTAAGAGGAATGCTTTATATTTTAAAAAGAATTAGAGATTTCCCCTAGCTTTAGCCATGGTTTGGCTGATAACGAACAGAGTGGTTGCTGAATAGAATGGCAATAATCATGTAAAATTAGCATTGGAACATTTTGGGAATAATTCCTTGTGGTGAGTTGTATTAGCAACTCTGAAGTAATTTCCCCTGTGAAATGGCTAGGAAAAGGCTGGACACCCTGCATGTAATCAATTTGAGCATGGCTCATAATCAAGGTTCCTTTCAAGCCATTAAAGTCCCATTTGTTTGGAATGGTCTGGCTGTAGCGGCCCATCGTATTATGAAGCTTGTAAACTGCCTGCGATACTCAAAGGTTCAATCAGTAGCTTATCCAATCCATCTGTTTAAAAAGCTACCCATGTCCTGCTCAAATCTCTTTGCTTGTTGTCAGTGGAGAAGAGCTTTAAATCAGAAGCTGCCACAAGAGACTACAATAACAGGCTAAACTGACACCACCACCATTTTTGAAGCAACTGGTATTCAGTTTCTCAATCTCAAATAATATCTTAGCATAGCAACATCCCTGTCTCTGAAGCTATCCATCACATGAAAACAATATCCGATTCCAAGGCTCTTTGTACCAATCATTTTCATGTGGAAACCTCTCCATAGGAAAATGATATCCCATCCACTGTTTCAATAATTGGATGGATAACACTTCACAATTTTCCTTCTTAAATCTCATGTGCTCTCCTATTGATGACTCAGCCATGCTTGAAAAACAACCTTTTACTGTTTGTTCATTCAGTCCTAATTACTTACAATCATGTTGCTTGGACTTCCACTAACAACTTCTTACTGGAACATGATGTTCTTGCCATTTACTCCAACAATACAGTTAACTCAGCTGAGCTGACAGCTGCACAATGCCATTACAAAGGTATAGTGACAACATCTACACAGGCAACCATGACTTCACTTGAAATCCAGCTGCAAGCCCTAAAGTGAAAAATATGAAGGAAGAAGCAAATATTTCCTGACTCCATTCTGAACTCTTGCCTAGATTCCACAGTGCATCCACTCAGAACACAGTTCAAGCTCTGTTAAGAACAGAACCTGTTAAAATTTGCTTAGGAGTATAAAATAAGTAGAAGTTAATAAATAAAAAGAACCACAGCATGATGTAGTGGCTTGAGTGTTGGACTAGAACTCCAGGAGACCTGAGTTCAAATCCCCACTCAGCCATGCAAATCTATTGGGTGACCTTGGGCAAGTCAAAACCTAGGAGTGGATCACAATAAGCCAGAGTCAGCTAGAAGGCACATCACAACAACTAAGTTGATAAATAACAATGCTGCTGGAAGATGGAGGCTAGAAGAAGTATAAAGAATCTGACTAAGGACAGTGTTCTCTCAGGTGATACTTTCTCTGCAATATTCACTGCCTCCATTTTTGTACTGTGTTGATATGTTTGGTGTGTATGTGTGTGTATATTTCTCTGGCCATTTCCACACTAGACTGTTATAGCGCTATCAGTCCACTTTCAACATCCTATGGAATCCTGGGGTTTGCAGCTCAGGGAGGGGCCGGCTGGCTCCTTCCTGCAAAACCCAGGATTCCGGCCGGCCCCTCCCTGAACTGCAAATCCCAGGATTCCATAGAATGTTGAAAGTGGAATGATAGTGCTATAACAGTCTAGTGCAGAAATGGCCTCTCTCTCTCTCTGTATCTCTCTCTCACACTCACACTTTCTAATATGTACGCACACACACACACACTTTCGCCCCAGCCCTGGGACTCAGGCTGGCTTACAAAGGTGAAAAGAAATGCAGTTAAAAGTGCACATCATATAAATATTAAAATATAATTAAGCTATGGTTTCAATGGAGCCAGTGTGGTGTAGTGGTCTGAGCTTTGGATTATGACCCTGGAGATCCAGGTTCCATTTCCTGCTTGGCCAGGGAAACCCACTGGGTGACCTTGGGTGTGTCATACGCTCTCAGCCCCAGAAAACCCTATGATAGGGTCACCTTAGTATCTCCATAGGTTGGAAATGACTTGTAGGAACACAACATCTGTTGGGGGATGATAGGAGTTTCAGCCCCATGGAAATTCAGTGGAAAAAACAGATTTCAGCGAGCCAACAGCAGCAACCTTGTTCCCCAATAAGAATACTCACGCACAGAGGAGCTTCTTCCAAACAGGAGGCACTTTATCTTGCATCAAAGTTCCGTTATATACAAAACACAGGCCCTTTTCGCACGGGCTTTCTGTCGCGCGAGAGCCCCCTGAGCCTCGCGGGAGTGGGAGCGTCACTCTGCACGACGCACTCCCACTTCCGCAGCGCTCACGGGGCTGACGCTGCGCGAGCGCGTATTTTTTTTATTTTCTGCTGGAACCGAAAATAAACGGCGCTCGCGCAAGGCTCCCGGAGGCGCCTCGCACTTACCGAAGTGCGGAGCGCCGTCGCAGGTGAGCCTGTCGCGCTTCCTCCCCGCTTCCGCCCCCAGCGCCGCCTACAGCTCCCAGGGAGCGCTGCGGAAGCTGGGGGCGTGGCTGAAGAGCGCCCGTTGCGGGAAAAGATGCCAGGTGTGGTAAGGAGGCAGGGGGAAGCGACGGCGTTTCGGGAGACGGTTGTCGCACAAGCCACCCTCCTCCGTCGTGCAAGTGCCGGCGCTGCGAAAAGGGCCATAGAGTAGACAAACAAAAGCTTGCACCAGGCACCAGGTTTGGTCAACAGACAATACAGACTGGGGATTGCTTCCTTATGTACATATCTATAACCAATCAGGTAGAGGGTTTGCACACCACCCTGTACCTTTTGCACCCCACTCCATTTTCTGATGCAATGTACTGCAATCACACACAGCTGGAGCATGATGCAACATTTAGCAGTGGGGAGAACATTTTCCCAGGTTTCCCTGCTGAATCCCTGACAACATCAGCAATAATTTAAATTATCATTAAAAACAATGAATTGTAATTAAAATATAAAACATGCATATTAAAAAGAAAAAAACCAGAAAAATATCAACAATGCAACCCATAATGGAAGATCCTGTCCCCTGAGCAATCAGCTGTCAAATGCTTGCTGAAACAAAAACGTTTCCATCTGTCTGCAGAAGAATAGCAAGGAGGGTGTCAGTCTAGTCTCTTCAGGAAGGGAGTTCCAGAGCCTGGGAGAAGCCACAGAGAAGGCCTTCTCCTGTGCTCCCGCCAGTAACTGTGAAGGTGATGGGATAAAGGATGACTTATCCTCAAAATTTCTTAAAACATGGACAATTTCATATGTGGAGATCCAGTCTGTCTGGCATCTGTATATCCTGTAACATTTCACAGATGAAAACTGCAACATATGTGTCCAAGCATCATCAGAGTGTGGTTGGGATGACAAAAGATATCAGCAAGGAAGAACACACAAACTGGAAGAGATGGTAGAAGTTTGCTTTTGCCTAGGTCTACTAGGAAAGGCAAGATTCTGGTCTCTCCTCTCCACTCTGCTGACTTAATTGGCTGGAAACTACCTTTGCACTTTGAACTCAGTTTGCAGCAATTGAAGTAAGCTGAGGACCTACAGTAAAAGTTGGAGAAGGAGAGAGAAATTGAAACAGTTTAAGACCAGCTATAAAAAGTGGAAAAAAAAGAGGATAAATCAAGACTCTCTTTGACAAATTGGGGCAGTTGGAAGATATGAGTATTTTATAATTCATAACTAGCACTTTGAATGGTGCCCAGAGATTGACCAGTAGCTAGTGGAGCTCTTGCAGCAACAGAGTTGTGTGCTCTCTTAACTCAGTTAAGAATCTGTCTGCACCTCTTTGGGAAGCTTTCGTTGTTCACACTCTACAAAGACAGCCCACACAGAGTGCATCAACAGTAATCCAAACAGGATGTAACTAAAGCATGTTTCACTGTGGCAGGGTTCCAGCATTTCCTATATCACACTTTGTTCATTCAAGTGATCCTTCAACACATCTTACGTCCAGTTAGAAGCATATTTATGAGCCTAAATCTAGTTATTAGTCCCAACTAGTGCAGACCCACCAAATCTTATGTGTTGGTTTATGCAGTTTCAATGATTCAGTATATCTGTAGGACATTATCATAACCCATATGTCAATAAGCCAAATTTTCCTAGTGGATCTTGTGTTCTTCCCTGAGGTGGAATTATCCTTTTGATGGTCATAATTTTATTGTCCAATTGCTCCAAAGTATTTTGTGGGGAAGGTTTCCTTTCCATTGCTGGAGGGAACCTTAATTCCACAATGTTTGCCTTGTTGGTAGAGGTAGAGTTTCAAGGGATTCTATGGGAGACTCTACTAGTGTTGCTATATTAGTTTTTGTCTACCCCGATTTTCTGTTTACTCTCAATGTAGGATCACATATTACACTATCATCACACAACAACGCCATTAACTTAGGGATAATAGCCACGTTTCTTCCTCTTCTTAATAAGCTAAGTAAACAGATCTTATTTTAATTCTAGAAAAAAGAATTTTTTGGTCAGAAAAGAACAAATTGATGTCTGAAGCAGAGCTGGAGACCACAGAACCCTTTAAAACTACCCATTGATAGCATTATGATTCCACTTTAATTTCCCTAGCTGCAACCAATAGAATCTTGGGCCTTCTTTTTTCTGATATGCTGCAGAATTTTGCCAGCATAAAAGCAGATGTTCATAGCTTCACAATAAGATCCCACTTTGCTTGAGCTCATTGTCCACTAGAATATCACTTGTGCTCCTTTGGGACAAGGAAATTTTGATGTGATCCTACTCTACTCAGGAGAAATAATCTGAGGATAGGAATGATGTGGGGAAAAAAGAGAGGGGGGAACACATTTATAATTAGTACAGTGTAACTTGTTTCAGCAAAAACTCACATTCCATTCTATAAACACTATTCATGATGGGAGTACTTTAGTTTAAATCACCCTTTAGATCTCATAGCCTAATAAGCATAAAAGGAAAATAGCTTCTAATTTTGCAGTCGTTTGGGATTTCTATGCCTTGTTCTATAACCCAACAGCATAACAACACACTTAGTAATTACTATTATGAAGAGGGATTCCAAAATATTATAAAAGAAATCTGAATGCAATTCCATCAAGTGCTCTGTTATAAGGAATGCAGATATTCTTGCCATGGGGGTGATGAATTGTCCATAAATACAATAATCATATTTTTATGTAAAATAATTAATGTGATTTATTGAAATGATACTGAGCGCACTCTCCTTTTATCCAGCTACTGCTTCATTTGTTCAGAGATGATTCCTGTCTTCATGGTTAATTTAGCCCATTCCACTATGATTGCTTTAAAATGGAGTCATCTATGGAGCAGCCTCCTATTATTTTATTCTTGTCACAACTTTTGAGTTTTTGCACTAGACTATTCTAGTTCAGACCAGGAAATATAAGATTCTGCATAAATACAAATTACTGTACACTGAAAAAGAAAGTTTGTACAGATATTTTGTGGTGTACATATATAAAATTGCCTTGATGCTTTCAAATTTAAGAGAAAAACATTTTGTGTGCTGTGCTGGAAGAGCATAGAAATAATTTGTCCTCACTTGCCCAGTGTTGCCAACGAATCTGATTAGCAATATATGCAAAACAAAGGAAATATTTGTTCATGATCTGCCCTTCTATTAGATAGATGGCAGATTCTGGGGAGAGGCAGCAGCAACATTACCCTGAATTGTTTCCTTTTGTCAGAAAACAGAGCTGTGTGTGCCCCACAGTCTCTCTTAAACTGCTCTGTTGCCTACAGGTATGGTGCAGAATGCTATTCTGTCTTGAGTGTTGAGATAAAATTTAATTGGTGGTCCAACCAGCTTCTTTATATGGAAGCAAGGAGAGGGAAATCAGCTTCTTTGTACAGAATGGAGAGAGGGGAGGAAATCTTGTCCTTCACTTCAAGATGCAAAATTTCATGAGCTGCCACTTGCCATGCTGGCTAGGAAGTTCTGGAAGCTGGATACTTAATCCAGACAAACCAGAGGTGCTCCTGGTCAATTATAGGGCAGATCAGGGAACAGGGATTTAGCCATTGTTGGATGGGGTTATAATCTCCATAAAATCTCAGCTTTTCCGTTAAGGTATATTGCTGGACTCAGAACTCAACCTGGATGCCTAGGTTTTGGTGGTGGCCAAGAGTGCATTTGCACTGCTAAAATTAGTGTGCCAGCTACACCCATTCCTTGAGAAGTCGGATCTGGCTATGGTGACACATGATTTATGCCCTTTCCACAGCTTACCTTTCTTCGGCGCTGGGGTGCAGGGATTGCACGAGCAGCCTCCAGCAAGCGGCGGTCGTGTTCCCACTACTTCAGCTCTGCACAAGCTGCCTGCTCCCGAGCAGGTAACGCGAGAGCCCCGCCTCTTCCTTCCGCAGCACAGCCTGGGAGTTTCCCAGGCTGTGCTGGGGCAAGAAGCATGATCACCGCAGCTCCGGAGGCTCCGCACGCACGGCAAGTGCGCATGGAGCCCTGGAGCAATGCGTGATCACGCACCATTTTCAGCTGAAAGCCAAAAATGAAAAAGTGCGCGAGTGGCACCTGTCCTACTCTGGAGCATCATGCAATTGTGAGTGCATTGTGCAGATTGCTCCTCACAATCGCGCGATGCTCCAGGTGCCCTTTCGCATGGCAAATGCTGTGTTGAAAACGGCCTAAATTACATCACAGTTGGATTACTGTAAGGCACACTACATGGGCCTGCCTTTGGAAACTGTTTGTAAGTTTCAGCAGGTTCAGGCCGTGACTAGAAATGGTTACAGGGATCATGTGACACACACACAGAGACACCCCAACACACACAAAACAACTTTGTTGGCTGCCAGTTCATTTCTGGGCACAATTCAAAGTGCTGTTTTTGACCTTTAAAGAACTAAACTGCTTGGGTCCAGACTATCTGAAAGAGCATATCTCCTTATCCAAGTCAGTGCAAGCTTTAAGATCTGCAGGGGAGGGTTTTCTTTCAGTTCCACGACTTTCACAGGCACAATTGTTGTGGACTCAGGAAAGAGTCTTCTTTGTGGCTGCTCCCAAGCTACACAACATCCTTCCATGGAAAGTCTGGTTGGCCCCCTTCCTGTCCTCTTCCTGTCAGTAGATGAAAACTCTTTTTATTCCTGCTTCCAGAGACCCTTTCTGCACTCTACCTTCTTCTGTGGTCCTCTGGTGGCAATTCTGGCAGTGGATCTGTTGGGAAGGGAGTGTGGCAGGAGTGCTCCCCTCCTCATAGGACTGGCTCCCTGCAGAAGGAAGAGGGATAGACACTTCTCTTCCTTCTGTAGTGCAGTCAGCTACTTTCCCAGGCTGTGCTGGGGCAGGAAGCACTGCCATTACACTTCCGGGGCTTCCTCAGCATGGTAAGTGCAGAATGGTGGCATGATTGCAGGTCATTGATGGGGAAAACCCATGAATGATTTAACCTGCAATCACACCAGCTGGGGATGGGAGAGGAGTGGAACTGTGACACCATGCTGAAGCATCATCACAGTCATGCTTCTCTCCCATCCCCATGTGTAGATGGCGGGCTACTGCAGAAAGGGCAAGAGAGTTGTGGTTTCTTGATGTTTCTGGCAATTATACCATTGTGCGTTTAAACCATTCTTATCAAGGTTAGAATAATCTAGATTGACACTATTCATCTCTGGACTCATAATATTAATTTTGGTTGCTTAATGCAGCTCATTGAACAGCATTCCATGCTCACAAGAGACAGAATGTTCTGCTGACTCAAGTTTTGTTTTGGGAACTAGTGAACCAACAGATGATTAAAAATGTGTTTTCTTCTACCTCAAGGCTATTTTCATCACTATGAAACATGGCTCTTAATTTACCAGCTTGTTCATGGTTTAAAATGTCCATTATGTCATATTCTAAGGCTTTGAGGCATTTTGTATATGATGACCTCATCCTGTGTCCCTCTACTGTGGGAGGCAGAGAATCCTCTGGGTTTAAGCAATACCTTTCTGCAAGCATTTAATTTATGATTCTACAGAACCTATTTGTGCATTACAATAATCTGAAAATGAGAATGTCTTTCCAGAGACAAATCTGAATATTTCCAACAGCTGAAGCAAGCAAACAAATATACATTATATAGTTTAGGGAGAGAGGAACTTTTCCTCTATAGTTGATGAAGTACTACTCCAAATGTGCAACTTGAGTCTCCTAAAGTAAAGGAAGGGTATAAATGTAACTATATACTCTCAGCCCCAGAAAATAGGTTTGTTTTAGGGTCTTAGGTATCTTATGAACAAATCTTCATACTGTGTAATTCCTGGAATTAGGAGTAACATTTTGTCTTAAAATGGATTTTGCTCTTTCCAAAAGAGAAAGTATTACATTGGAGTTCCACCGCTCTATGCTCTCTGATATAGCCAACGTGGTCCTTGAAAAAAAAAATACCCCTCCATTTTTTCCACCTCCTTACTCCCTTCCTAGCCTTCTCATTTTTTGTTCCTCTTATTGGTATGAGATATAATATGCTAAATAACTTTTACTGTATTACAACTTTTTCCAGATATCATCGTGCAAATATGATTTACTACAACTTCCAGAATGCCCCAACTAGCATTTCTGGGAGATGTCAAGTTAAAGAAGGCTGATGCAGCGCTTGTATAAGATTAAAGCATTTTCTTACTCTCAAAACAAAAAGAAATTCTTACTGAATGACTCACTCTTATAGGAGCATGAAGGTTTTCTTTATTCAGTTAGTTAATTGGGTGTTCTCTTTCAGTAGCTGACATTCAAGAGAAACAAATATCAGGGAAGAGGGGAAAAATACTAATATGTTTCAGGAGCAGATACCTGTGTAGAGACACCATCTTATAATCATACTTAAAGGATAATGTATGTATGTATGTATGTATGAACGAATGTTATGTATACTTCAATTTGGGAAAGCAGGGCAACCTCCACTGTCCTCCAAATATTGTTGGGACTGCAATTCTTATCATCCTTCACCATTGTGTGTACTGCCTGAGATTGATGGCAACTGAAGTCCAGCAACATCTTGAAGACTTTATGGTTGCCACCCCAGAAGACGAGGTGGATAGTTCCTATTCAACAATTGTTTTTATCAAACAATTAAGAAAAACATACTCACTCATTTCTTATTATCTTTCTTCATCAATATTTTGTGTATTTTTGCCACTTTTCTGAAATAGTTATTGCTTATTCCATGTATTTTACCAATAATAAATTCTCTGACATGATGTCTAGCATTAAACATGAGGGAAATTAAATATTGCCATACTGTAAATGTTTGATGTCTAAAGTACAACTTTGGCCATTGACGCACTACACTATTATAATGCTATTATTCCACGTTCAACATCCTGTGGAATGCTGAGATTTGCAGTTTGGGGAGGATTATTTAGAATTCTCAGCCAGAGACCTCTTTGGCCTCAGTGAACTACAAACCCCAGAATTCCACAGGAGGTTGAAAGTGGAATAATAGCACTATAACAGTATAGTGCAGAAATGGCCTTTATTATTTCGTATTATCTTGCAAATTAATAAACTGGGGTTGGTGTAGAAATCTTCTACATTTTCTGCCTTTCACACTGTACAATGATAGGACTCTGATTCCACTTTAACTGTCATGGTAATAACAGGATCTGTTGTTTCATGAGGCACCAGCATTCTCTGGCAGAGAATTCTGTTTCCTTTGGTTAGAGAATTCTAAACCACACAAAATGACAAATCCCAGGATTCCACAGGATGGAGCCATGGCAGTTAAAGTGAAATCAAAGTGGTATGAATGAATTTCTGCCCTACATTGTTACAGTGCTATTTTGCCACTTTCAACATCCTGTGGAATTCTGGGATTTGTAGTTTACTGAGGCCAAAGAGCTCTCACTGAGAATTCTAAATGCCCTTCCCTAAACTGCAATCTCCAGGATCCCATAGGAGATGTTTAAGGTGGAATAACAGAACTATAACAGTGTAGTGTGGAAATAGTCTGATTGATGAGAAAGAGACTTTTGTCACTTTTCCCCTCATGATGTGAGGTTGGAAGCTGCAATTCTACGATACTACATGAAGGAGGTGAAGCCAGGAGAGAAATTACTGCAGGCAGTGGCCATGCTTGGTGAGATCTTAGTAGCTGACAACTGCCAAACTTGGAAAAAGTTACTTTATTGCACTGCAGCTCCCAGCCAACACAGCCACTGGGCCATAACAATGGAGCTGTAGGGACTACTCTCATATGGAGAGGCCAACAAGCCATATGATTCATTGTTTGATTGGCTTTATTTCCACTGAATAGCCAAGCTGATTACCTAGTCTTTAAAAAGCAGAATAATGAGTGAAACCACAGGGTACTGGTGAGGATTAAGGGCATATTTTTCTTTTATCCTCCCTTCCTACTCCATCACTGGAGCAAGTAGGCAGAAACCAAGAAACAAATTACACTGAAATTTTAATTATATAGGCCACCTTGAGTCCCAGTTTTAGGGACAAGGTGGGGTAGACATAAATTGATTGGTTGGTTGGTTGGTTGTTGCAACCATTTTCACCATACACATCTATGGTTGTTTAGAGGCAATGCTATCCTCTATTTTCCCCTTATTTAGCTTCTCCATTCTTGATTTGTTCTCAGGGGGCACCAGAAACCAAGCAGTTCCTCCTCAGCAATTTTACCTCACTGTATTTGATAGGGACCATTCTCAGTCCAGAAGAAGTTATAGAATTTCAGTCCAGAAGCCACCATCTTGTACTCTCTAAGTGCCATAGAACTCAATAAGATTTGTTTCTGAGTAGACTGCATCTTTTAAATCATGAACTTCCAGATCAATATTTGTTTTCTTGCTGGATCAGTTTTGCCCAATGAAATGTTCAGCAAGAATATATGCTGAGCTTTCATTTTATGTGTATTCTTGGCTGCTATCTGGTACTTAATTGATGTTAGGCAAATCCTTGTATTATTACTAAATGGAAACTGAAAGGCATGCCCATTACAAGCAGTGTTGTGCTTGCTACTTAATTGATCCTCAGCTTATAAATTTTCATGTTCTCTGATGAAATAGAATTTTTTTTCCTACTTGATAAAAGATTACCAATCCTCACATGTGATATTTCAGATAAGCAGTAAGAGGTTTAGCCTGTTTTCCAAGAGGCTAATTACGTAGTTATAAATGCAGCTGTCCCAGGTTGCTAAGAATCTTGTGTACCCTTTAATTTAATTAATCACAGGCTAGGGATATAAATCTTTACATCTTTTGTTCTAGAATGAAAGAATGAATAATTTCAAGTTTTCTCCCCACCAGGTGAAACTAGAAGCGCATGCTGGGATTTTTTTGGGTGGTGGTGAAAAAAAGTGTTTTCAAAAAATTGAAAAAACATCTTTGATTGGCACAAACACCCTTGGCTTTGTGCAAAACTAATATTTTTGCACAGAAGACAGTGTCATTTTGGCATAAAGTGTTTTCTGTGCAAAAATATAAGGTTTTGCACAAAAGCCAGATATTTTTTAATGAATGAATTTTTCAGAAAAAAAGTCCTGAAATGTGAAAAATCTCTCAGTGGTTGGCCATTTTCTCAATAGAGTGATTCATTAAGTCAAGACAGATTTTCTTGTTGTGGATGGGGAAAAAACAACCTGAACATTTGTCAACACCCACATCATCAACAGTCTTCTTTTTTTATTTGAAGTGAAAAAGTTGTTGCAATAATTGAAATTAAAATGGGATCTGTTAAAATAAGTCTACAGATTTGTTTAAAGCAAAGAGAGAAGGATAGGATATGAGAAGAAAAAAATCCTTAACCCCCACCCCCAACTTGTGGTTGCAGCTACTTTCCCCATTTTAGAAAACAAACAAAGGTAGCAATCTTATTCAAATTTATTCTGATAGGACTGGGAGATGGAGTACTCTGTCAAGAGGGAATGGAGTACTCTTCTGTTGGGAACACATGCTGTTGGCCAATTGTCTTGTGTAACAAATTTGTTGTGTGCACTTATAACTTCCTTTGCCTATCTCCTGCCCCTGGCCAGGTGAGATTAGCCACTTTGGGTCCCATATTGGGAGAAACATGGGATATAAATCAAATAAATAACTAAGACCATTTCCACACTAGCCTGTTATAGTGCTATTATTCTACTTTCAACATCCTATGGAATCCTGGGCTTTGCTGTTTAGGGAGGGGCCTTTCAGGTGAAAGTGGAATAATAGCACTATAACAGGCTAGTGTGGAAATGGCCTAAATATTCTTGTCCCAGCACCTTATCCATTAGAAGTTTTCCCATGCACCATTTTTGCTAGTTTTAGACCTTAACATAAGAAAAGGACCCCAGAAGGCTGTAGGAGCTCCACTTTATAGTTTTGAACCCCCTGCAGCCCAACACCCAAAATGGGTGGCAAATTGTTTCTACAGAAGCATTTGTTGAGTGGGCATAAAATTTGACTATTTCATCTTCATACATGAAGAAGAATGATTATGGCAGTTTCCCTTCCACTCCAGGGCTTTCCTCTACAGTTTTCTCTCTGTGGCCCCTTTCACATGGCATTTGCATGTGAAAGGGCCTCTGGAGCATCGCACGATTGCGAGGAGCATTTCAGATGACGTCCTCACAATTGCGCGACACTGCTGGGGCCAGCAGGTGCCGGTTGCGCAATATATCATTTTCAGCTTTTGGCTGAAAATGATGCATGATCACGCATTGCTCTGGGGCCCCACATGCACTTACCATCCATGCAGAGCCTCCGGAGCCAAAGCCTCCCCCAGTGCAGCCTGGGAAAATGCTTGGCTGCACTGTGGAAGGAAGAGGCAGAGCCCTCATATTGGCTGCTGGCTGGCAGGCAGCTGCTGTGGAAACAGAGCAGAGGGGACGCGAGTGTCTCATGAAAGAGGCTGCTCGCATGATCCCCATGTGACTGCACCAGATGGAGGTAAGCTGCGGAAAGGGCCTGTATTTGGATGTCCTAAAGGGTTATAGAGTAATCACTCTGCAGAGAAAAATAGAAGAGAGAACAATTCCTCTATTAACTGAGCAGAAAACAGGTTTGCTGTGCAGGAATCAATCTGCTGCATACATGCTGTTCTTTGATGAATAATTTCTCCACAGCAGTTTCAAACATTTGAATACTGGGAATCCATTCACACTACAAAATTATAGCATTTTTATTCCACTTTAACTACCATAGTTCCATTCTATAGATCGTGGAGTCTGCAATTTAGAGAGGCACATTCAGAATTCTCAGCCATAGAACTCCAGCATCTTGCCAGATTACAAACTTCAGGATTCCATAGGATGGAAACACAGCAGTTAAAGTGGAATAATAGTGCTACAATCTTGTAGCTTGAATAGGCTTCAAAAATAATTGTGTGAAATTCCTGTTAGGATATTCTTCATCACAGGGTTCCAACCATTGAGAGACTTGTCTTTTGACCTTGCAACAAATATTTACAAATATTTTTCCATCCCTACTGCAGGGTAAAATTAGTCATATCAGGCCATTCTTCCTGGCTGTTTTTAGACCCTCCGGGGGAAAACCAATAGTGACCAAAATGCCTCTTCCACAAGATCACTTTCCCAACCAAGCTGAAAAACAGGTGGTGGGTTCAAAATAGACAATAATACTGCCATAGGGTTCTGCAGTCACACCTGGCCATTTTTGCCTACCCCATTGAGTTTGGAACTTGCAGTGAGCCTTGGCATCCCTTGGGTATAGAAACCTGTCAAAACAGCCTGCTTGCCTGCTTGGTAAGGCAAAGCAAATGAAGTAAGAAGGGATAGCTTAGCTCTGCATGCATCCACAGTGGCATAATCCAGGGCAATTCTAGGATACTTACAAGCAGTGGAAAAAGTGGCTGCCAGTGCCTCACATTATCTGATGCACAAGAGACAAGCAACCCCCGAGAGATGGGGAAATGGGCACACAGTCAGACCACTGTGCTTTTACTGGGGGTGTAGCATAGCACAACAGCATAGAAAAGAATTCATCATAGGAATCTGCCTTATAATTAGGACCATATTGGTCCAGTATAGTCTTCAACAGCTCAGTCTATAACAGCAAAGTTTCAAATAGGATATCCCCCCCCCGGCAATCCTATCTGGTGATGACAGGGATTGAACCTGGAACTTTCAATGTACAGAATATTGGCTCTCCCACCAAGCTACAGCCCTAAGGTAGGAGATGAACAAGTTGGCCAGTTTTCTGTTCTCTACTGAAAGGAAAAAGAAATGAAAATGCACCACATGGCTCTATCCACTTGCACGAATGTGATTCCAAAGTGAATGTTTTCAATACAGTCTCCTTCCACCCACATTACAGCCTAGGCAAAGCCTGTGCCAGCTGCTTTTCAGTGCCAGGAAAGCACTTGCCAACTGCTGAATAGGCCTTTGGATGATGGGCTGGGTCTTGGCACATATACAAGTTCTTCATATCTTCTGATTTTGCATCTGTATTCAATCCGTTATGCCTCATCTCCTGCAAATCCTCCCAAGAAAGCAGTTATTCACATCACTTGCAGCTCATCCTGTGCACATCTATATAACTTTTACATAGTGATATTACTAGTATTATGCATGGTGCTACAGGTCTGGTACTCTATAACTTGATACTATGACATTCAAGGATGGATACAGTGGAGATAAGCCAACTGTAAATCATACTACATATATGTTTGTCATTTGACAAACATGCTTTAGTTTCCCCATAACTGATAGGAACAAAATGGCCAGTGCATACTGGCACAGACTAGTAATGTTTCTCTAACACTGTAATCTTTTAACACTTTCATACAATTTTAGGAGACAGTAAAATATCAGTTTATGTTAAATGTATGTGGGCTTTGTAGCTTTTTCACCACTCTCAGTTTTTGTTGGCTTTCCCTTTGACTTTAATGACTAAAATCCCATTGGTAAATTACAGTAGTGTAAGTCAGACTTACATCATTACAATTAACTTTTTTTGCTCATTGCAGAAGTCAGAATTCTTTACTGACTGTGCAATGAACAAATTCTATCTAAAATCCATGTTTCAGGCAATGCAGCCCCTGCAATATGGCCATTTCTATGTTGTTGAAGAACAGGAGGATCAATGGAAAAGTATCAAGCTGTTTTCTTGTAGCTGGATGCATTGTAAGGACATTTTCTGCAGAGATCTCCTGAGGAACCTTGGAGGTCCCTGAAGATGCTGTTGCAGTGGGTCAGGAGAATAGCTGGATGTGGCTCCACTGATTCCTCTTCCTCCACTAACCTCCAGAGATGCAGAAATGGTTGTGTTGTGGAGGCTGTGTTACTTGAAAGATGGGCTCTGGGAAAGTAGCATCAGGAAACATCACTACTGAGACATTACTACATTCTGCATGCACACCTCCCAAAGAAGGAGTCCAGCCTCTATTTACAAACTGTTTAAGGAATTTGCAAGCCTTTCTATTTATATTTTTGTACGCTTCTATGTGCAGAAGATATTTTTAAAAACTCATGTATTCCTGAAAATATTATAAATCAGTATTTGTGTGTGTATGTGTGTGTGTTTTTCCACCACTTTAATATGAATGCTTCCAATAATTGTGTGAAAAATATGCCATAATTAATTCATAAGAACCACTTTTGAAATGATTACAGGAGCTTCTATTTTGAGGCTGGTAGGAGCAACAGTGAAGCAAAGGTAAAAAAAAGAGAGAGAGAGAAGAGAACATTTAATTATACATCCAATTATGACCCCAGATAACCTCAGCATCTTTCCCTTGCCTAGCAACCATGCTATATTAATCTAATGAAATGTTACAACAAGCATTACACCAATCTATGAGGCGTGCTGTTTTTGTTTTCATATTAAATTTCCTCAAGCTTCAGGTTTATTTTTCATTTCACTTGAATTAATTCCACTGTGAATGGAGTGGAGGAACTATGAAAGGAAATGAACACAAAAGACCATCATCCTGGTGTTAACTTGGGTAGCAAGATCCGTGGAGGAAAGGGCATCAAAAGCCAGATGTGAAGGTGATTCATTCAACAAAAGCAGAGTTGGAGAATGCCAGAGTAGTACTCAGAGATTCAGTGGGCAGAGAACAGAAAGTGGAGGTTATAAATATTTTAACTGGAGTGGGAGGGAGGAACCATTTGAAGAACTATTCTGACTGAAAGATGGTCCTCTCAGAATACTAAGATGTGTGCACCCATATTGATCTAGCAATTAAGGCAATTTTTATGATGGAATGTCATAAGGACTCATTATTGACATTTCCATTTGACCTGACTAGTCCATAAAATGAAAAGAGATGGTCTTTTCTTTTCTGGCCTTCACATTATCATTTCAGGATAGTTAGTGCAAATGCAGTCAGTGGAAGAGTTCTAAGCCTGACTCTGTGCATATTTAAGTTCCACAGAGTCAGCAAGATGAAGTAATTTGGCTGCCATACTAGGACTCCAGGAGACCATGGTTCGATTCCCTGTTCACCTATGGAAACCCGCTTGGGTGACCTTGGCCAAGTCACGCTCTCTCAGCCTCAGAGGAAGGCAATTTCAAACCCCCTCTGAACAAATCTTGCAAAAACAAAAACAAAAAACAACCAGGATAGGTTAGCTTAAGAGTCACACAAAGCAAAACAAGTTCCGCAAAATGGGAATATGTTAAAATATATGGCCTGAGTCCGATTAGGGCACAAACCTTGTTTGTGCATGTGGTTGGATATTTGAGTTGCTGATACAAGAAGGTATTCAAGACCTGTCCAGATAAAGAGTAGTGGTAGGCAGGACATAGCAGCTTTTTTTTTTGGGGGGGGGAGAGAAATAGAGAGAGGGAGAAGGAGTTGTCTATTAGCCACACACTCCCGGACAAAGCTGGATCTCTCCAGAGCTGTCTTGCCTCAGTGCCAAACTTCAAGGGGATCCTTCAAGGCACAAGATTAGGAGAGAGGTGACTTGGGAAGCTGCCTGTCCGAAAGGTACAGGTGTGTTTGCCAAAGCCACTCTTTCCACAATGCTTGTGTCTGACCCACCAAAACTCAGAACTGAAGCAACTGGCAAATATAGACTGAGCTGCCTTCTGTGGGGAAGCATATGTCAGGCAATCTTTATATTGGTGGAAAGTCACACACCGTGAAAACATAATAGGATCTTGGCCAATATAATTCCATATGATTCTCCCCTTTACAATTATTAGCAGCTTTGGTAGGGGAGGGAGGTGGCAATTTAAATTTGGAAAATGAGACTGGGTAAAACATTTCCAACCCTGTAGCACAGTTATAAATCCTACCCATCCTCAAGGCTGTTCTCGGAAAATAAAAAAGACTGAGGGAGTTACAAACAGAGAACCAGGAGTTTCATTTGCTCTACCATTTTAAGAGAAACACCCCAAATTATATTTCATAAGCTAATCTGTGGGCTGGAATATAATCATCCTTTGCAACAATTTTTTTTTTGGCAGTAGTGTTTTTCTGCAAAAGTAGTAAAAGAATCGTATGGATCTATAAAAACTAACAGGTGTTATTTGGCATAGGATTTTGTGGCCTCCAGCTGATTACGATTATGATTATTACCTCATCTTTTTTCTAAAATTGGGATTCAAGGTGGCTTACAGTTTAAAACGAGAACAATATAGCTCAAAACACACAAAAAGTGAATGCTAAGATGAAATTAAATGATTCATAATATTGAAACAATTTAACCATGTACTTAAAAAGATAAAAAGCAATTAAAAGATGATGTATTGTTTTAAACTGAACTGTTTAAATTGCTTTTTAAAACAATACAGCACCCTTTTAAAAGCCTGTTCTGTTTGCAAAGCCTCACAGAATAGAAAAGTCTTTGCTTGCCAACAGAAGGACAGTGAAGGATCCATTCTGACTTCCTTGGGAAGGGAGATCCAGAGTTTAAGGGCAGCCAATAAGAAGACTCTCGCCATTTCTGCACTACAATCTTATAGTGTTATTGTTCCACTTTCAATATCCTATGGAATCCTGGGGTTTGCAGTATAGGAAGGGGCCTGTAGAATTTTCAGCCAGAGAGCTCTTTGGTCTCAGTAAACTACAAACCCCAGAATTCCACAAGAAGTTGAAAGTGGAGTAATAGCACCATGACAGTGTAGTGTGGAAATGGCTTCTGTCTTGAGTCACCACCAATCATACCTTTGAAGGCAGGGGGACTGAGAGAAGGTCCTCTTTGAGGATCTCAAGGAGCAGGCAGGCCCATATGCTGGGAGAGGAGGGAGGTACAATCAGCCAGATTGCCTGGACCTAAGACTACTTCATAAGGTGCTCTTCATTGATTGCATGTAACCATGTGGGTGGCAATCCATGAAAGCTTGAGTTATGTAAGATATGGCAGATTTTAAGGTGCCACTAGGCTCTTTAGCCATCTATTGGATCTGTCTTTCATTGAATATTGTAATCTAATCCCCATCTCAAAAACTGTGTGATTGAATTAGGAAAAGATGAGAATAAAAAGACAAGTCTGTAGCCCGTGAATGCTTATGCTGAAATAAATTGATTGGCCATAAAGATGTCACAAGAATATTGTTTCCTTCCCTTTTTATACTGAAACAGACTAACATGGATACCACTTTGCAGATTGATGTCTGCTGTAGGAAAATTTATGTATGAAAATAAATATGGATTTTTCAAGGGGTTTTAAAGAAAATATGCTCAAAATGATGGGGCACTGGGACAGAACTGACTTTATTGAATATTTCTAAAACTGCCATGGACCAGATACATCTCTGCCCTTATGTAACAGATATACTGAAACTGCTTAGGTATCTTAACAGAGGTGCACAAAAATTCTACCCAAGGTATTAACTCCAAAGGATTGCTCCCTAAATTCAGCTGACAATGTCTCCAATGGATTTAATGATCTTGGATTTGTAGCAAACGATGCTAGTTTAACCTGAATGTATTCATTTTCTCCAGTTATATCTTCACTGCTGGATGGCTGGTAAAAATGAAACTCACCAGAAGTGTTTCCAATATAGCTTTCAGAGGTATCATTTCTCTTATGTCACATGAAACAGAAAGCCTGGAAAGTGCATCCGTCAAGAAAGATGGCACTTTTTTTTTTTTAAACTGATCTCAGAAATGAAAAACTGGAAAATTGCAGTTAAAACCTGACTGACCCTGTTCTGTGATATAAAATGCAAGCAACTGAAGGGGGACTAGTATAGTTCAGAAGTGGATCAAAGACACTTCTAAACCCTTTGAATCCCCCTGTGTAGAAGTGACCTAAATGTTTCTGTTTCAAGCCTTCCTAGATACCACAGACAGACAGACAAAAGATTGATTTCAATAGAAGCCTCCTGGTAAACAGTGGATTTTATTGTAAGCTGTAAGGAGTGCTGTAAATGAAGCAGCAATTTTGATTGTATACATTGGACATTTTTTTAAAAAAAATTAATTAGGAGTTGTTTATTGTATGGTGAGACTGATACACCTTTCTGAAATGCAAGCTCTTTTTTAACACATTTCTTATATTCAAGGAGACAGAGATATAGTCATTTTGTAACAGTAGGGAGGGTTCCATCTAAAATGATTTTTACAGGATTTTTTTCTGCATTCCAATACAGGTATTACCAGAAATGCTTGCAGAGCATATGTGCAAACGTATATATTTTCTGAGCATACACACCTGTAAGGGATTTTTTGATCTTGGCAGTATGCCTAAAACAGATTAAGGTCAGTAACTCACATCCAAACAGAACTATCTAAAGTGAAAATTTATTGAACACATCAGAATCAAAATATAAATAGCTGTGTTGGGAGACAGCAAATAGTCGAGCTTCATAAGGGGCAAACAACAAATGGAGAACCCAGACTAGCTAACACAACATGGTTTCTTTTGACTGGGAAACAGTAACTCAATTAAGCAAATACAACAAATCTGAGAAAGCTTTGAAATCCAGGTTATCATTATAAGATCTAGAAGTGCCAAAATGTGCTGGTTTCAGATTATGGGAAGTGGTTTGTGACTTATCAGTCTGAGGTTTGGAGGTGCTAAGAGGAAAAAGAGGAAACAAAGAGAAAGATTGAAATAAGTGGTTGCATAGGGACATGAGGGTGGGGGGGCGATTTGGCCCGGAAGCCAATGTTTCTGGGGCATCCCATCCCTGGGCGTCCTGGCCCCTAGCCATGCCCCCATGCACCGCAGCCATGCCCCCACACACAGTGACCACACCCCTCGCACTGTAGACACTGCCCCTTCCACCCCCCCTTCCACACACTCCAAGCTCCACTACTGGAAATAAGGGGGTAAGCTCTTTCCTTGAAACACACATGCATGAGAAAAATACAGTGTGTGTGTGCGTGCGCGCGCGCGCATGACAAAGATTACTAGACATGCAAAATTACCATAAATTTCAAAGCCACAAGGGAAAACAGGGGCTTTTTTCCTCCAGCTTTTTATGAAAAAAGTCCAGAAATGTTTAGAAAAATTGAAAAATGCAATATTAGCACGGTTTACAGGTTGAAAGTCATGCAGTTATTTTCAGAACATGAAATATTGTATGTATTATTTGGTTTGGTATAAAAAAATTATAATATTTTATATATGATAATATGCTTTTTCTTACGATTCTTATCTGACTCAGAGGAACTTGGTTAATATGTCCCCTGATTCTTTACACTGCACCAACTGTTCCATCCTAAGCATAAGGCATCTCAGCTCCTCCTCAAGAAAAGCTAATGAAACTCAAGAGTGGTAATCTCTAGAGTTGGGAAAGTTTTGAGGTTTCTATGATTAAGTGGCAATTCTAACCCTGGCCTCTTGGAATTCTAGTCCAACACTCAAATTACTGCACCACACTGGCTCTGGGTAATATTTTTCTATGATCTTCCTTTAAGGCTGAGACCAGAGGAAGATGATTTTTCCAGCCATTGGTTCAACCTTTCTATCTTCCCTGACAAGAGTCCAGCAATTTCCACAATGCACATACATATTGGTGTAACTAGAAGTATTGCTCAACTACAAGCCAGCCTTAGTAATACAGACCTAAGTATGCTTCAGG
Organism: Ctenosaura bakeri; assembly: GCA_948474755.1. Taxonomy (NCBI): domain Eukaryota; kingdom Metazoa; phylum Chordata; class Lepidosauria; order Squamata; family Iguanidae; genus Ctenosaura; species Ctenosaura bakeri. The sequence continues at coordinate 208,142 of CAOLHI010000617.1, forward strand.
TCATTTAAATAGGTTTCAAAGTCAGGTTCTTCCATGCATGTTTCACACGCACGCACACACACACACACACACTCGATTTAATACAAATGACACAAACACCAACTAACATTTTAAACATATACTAAAATCAAAACACAATACTGAAACTGTAAACTAAAAAAAGCATTGAACACTAACTCACCAGAACACTAACTTATTAATTAAAAACTAAACTACTAAAATACAAAAGAGTTCTTCACCACTCCCTACCCCCATGTAACGAGGAAGAGAAAAGAAGGAAAGGCAGAAAAAACATTATTCTACCATTACAGATCCACCTAAGTAAATGACCAGTAACTATGTTCACAAATTATTGCATCGTTCAATTTCTTATTGCTCCAAAAGTCCGTAAAACAGTTTCCAGTCTTTAAAGAAAAAACCCCAAAAAGAAATTGGTTCAGAATGTTTTGATATGGCAGATACCTCCTCTGTTCAGTCCACTTCTTTGCTCTGTTACAAGAACTTTTTTTTTTTAACACAAAAGCACAGGGTGAGATTTCTTATCTCCTTCTTTTCAGTCTTCAAAACAGGATGGGGGAAAGAGGAATCTGGTTGGAAAATGAGTTTTACCCACCAAAAGTTAGAGGACATTGAAATTCCACCTTCAACACAGGTGTGTTCACCCTTGCTTATAGGATCATTAAAACCCAATGGAAAAACAACACTTTCAGCTCACTCAGAGAGTCTTCAGCCTTATGAAAGGTTAATAAGAATCTACTCAGAAAGATACAGACCTAGCCTTGAACCATATCACACACATTCAGCCTATCTTTGATATTCTGAAGACCAATCTCACTTGTTAATAAAACCTTAATGTCTAATCCAGAGTCTTCTAATGAAGCTAGTTACAATTAATATAGCAGCTGACTACATTCTGTAATTTTTCCACACAGATACACCTAAGGTAACCTGCACTCTGATCTTCTAATTAATTAATTATCATAAAAATAAATGGAGGTAAAATATGATCATCTGATTGACATAATAAAACCAAACCCTGCCCTTAGGCAAGGAGCTAGAGCACCTGATTCTGTATTTATTTCATTTCATTTTATTTTTATTTATGTCCCACCTTGTTCTCAACAGGAGAGTGTTACCACACTATACACTCCCACTCTGTGGGTTGTGCTATTTTCATAATTGGATATATTTATGGCTGGAACCCATGTTTGAAAGAATGCTGGCTATAAGCATGTTACCAGGTCACAATGACCTCAGACATGATCAGGTCATAAGTTCATAGAGAGTTAGGTAGGAAAGCCCAGTGCTGGTGAGCTTGTAATAACCCTTTCAAAAACTGAAAGCTACAAGCATGCCTCAATAGAAGGCAAAACTGCCCAGGTGAAGCAATCAGGGATCCTACTATGAGCATATCCTATGGATACCTCTATTCAGGAATCCTATCAATATTTTGTCACCTAGAGTTAAGACAATCAACCCATTCTGGACTCCTATGTCAACCCTGTGAGAAAACCATTGCCTCTTTGTCCACACGTTCACTTTCAGGGCAGGAAATAAGATATTAAACCCCCAGCTCCAACCCCAGTAAATTGTAGTACTTGGACATAATACATGGTACTGAGACCTCTGTCTGTTCTTGCTACCCTCAAATGGCTGTCTAAGCCACCCTGCTTTGACCTTCTGCTTCAGGATTGGTAACTAACACCCTTTCTACCCAATCTCTCTCTGCTCAATTTTTCATGCCTCATTTTCCAGTAGCCTTGTGTGGATCTTGAGAGTGTCTGATTTCTTGTTTGTTAAATTCAAATAAAATACTCTGTTTAACTTTTAACCGGAGTCCTTTCTACAGTTAGTACTGGTATATACAGGTGAAGAGATCCTGCCATTATCCTCCTCTCACAAGCCTCCTTTGAGCTATAACACTCCAAATTCTAAGGAGAAGCTGGCATTGCAGATGGACTTCAAAAATTTCCCACCTTGTAGGGTAACAAGATCCAATGTGGACACAAAACATGATAAATATAACACCAAATAGAGCTAAAAAACAGTAATGATAATATAATTTTTTAAAAAATTAATTACAAATGCTCCAGATCTCATCTGATCTTGGAGGCTAAACAGTGTTTGGCCTAGTTGGATGAGGGGCCACCAAGGTGCTGTAGGCTATATTCAGAGGAAAGTGATAGTGAACCACTGCATGAGAAAACTCCAGGAAATTTATAGGATCACCATATTTGTTAGGCAACCTGATGGCACATAATACTATTATTCCTATGAAAAACTTGTCATGAGTTGCAGAACAGTGAAGGTAGACAGGACAAATCTCTATTAGAACAAAGCAGAAGCTGTCCTCTCATTAGCTAGGCCTTTTCGCATGCCGTTTCTAAAACCAAAGGGCCCCTTGAGCATTGCGTAAATGGGAGGAGCGGTCCATACAATGCACTCCCATTTATGCGATGCTCAAGAGCCTAAAGCGGACCGTGCACGCACCTTTTCATTTTCAGTTTCAAGCCGAAAATGGTGCACGGTCTCACAGTGCTCCTGGGGCCCGCGTGCACTTCCCTGCCCTGCAGAGCCTCGGGAGCCGGCCCAGTCACGCTTCCTGCCTCAGCGCTAGCCTGCAATTCCCAGGTTGCACTGCGGTAGGAAGGGGCGGGGCGTTCAGGTGGCGCTCGCGCGACCAGGAAGCACTGCAGAACTCAAGCAGCAGGGAAGTGGCAGCGTTCCTGCTGAGGCTTTTTGCGCAAGACGCCCACCCCAGCCGCTCGAACGGATAACGTGTGAAAAGGGCGTAAGTGAGGAAACTACTTTAGGTGGCAGGTGCTGACACTACAGCAGCAACTCCCAGCTGTTTCTCCTGAGCTGCTTGACCATTCACCTCACTTGGAAGACACAGCTATGAGTGTTATATAGCCTACCCTGCCTTAAAGTGTGTTGAGGATTCCTGAACTAGCCTGTTGCTTTTAAAGTGTTTTGAAGGATCTTATTCCATTGCACAAGCTAAAGATAAATTTCAGTCGGCTTGTGCACATAGAGTCAGGGAGTGAGGTCTTCTTGTCTTTGCTTCAGTCAGTAAACTTCTTAGGATGACTTTGACCAGAAAAATCAGATTATGGACAAAATACTCAAGGAGCTGTGCTTCACCATGGTTAACAAACAGTACAGGTATATCAGCACCATCTTGCAGAAGTTGGTTTTTTCTCTCCAGTACTTTGTTTAGCTGGACAATCCAGTCTGACTCCAGCTATATGAATAAGAGTTCATTCACATGACACTGGATGGAACAATATGATTATTTATATCAGACAGATGCTAACAGTAGATGGGCAAGTCCAAGGGTCCTAAATTTCTTATTATCTTTATTTCTATCTTTAAATTGGACTTTAACTAGACAGCCTTCAAATGGAGAATCATTGTCTATAAAATAGGACACATGGACATATCCTCTGACTCCCCTATCTATTAGGCAGGCCTGAAAATAAGATTTTGGGGATAAGGGGAAAAAAGAACCCTTTCCTACAAATTTCTGTGGAATGCTGAACTGACTCATAGAAGTGAAGACTCACAATGTCTTCATTTGAAGTATGTTCTGCTTTCATAGAACATTTAAATTGAAAATAAATATTAAATGGAGCAAATGATGCATATGACTAGCTAATTTCTTCTCCACTATATAAATATTTAAGAAAGAATCACTGGCATGTATAACATGAATCTGAACCAAGGAAATACATATACTGATCATCAAATTTCAAATTAATTACCCTCAAAAAACAGACCAATATTGTAAGTCTAAAGGTAATAGAAGTAAAATTTTGTCCCACAAAATCATTAGGAGCCAAAGCTTACGGTGATTAATATCTCCACTGTTATATTTCAAAGTTTCTATTTTTGCATTATACTTTTCAACCAGCTTTCAAAATCCTGATTAGAAGAAATGATTTCTTGAGCTGCATGCATGAATCACTGAATGTCATCAACAGCAATAACAGTCACTGCCTTCCCTGGATTGCGTGCATGTGTTTGAGTGCTTGTTAAAACTGTTGGCCAGATGCTAACCAGAGGTGCAAGCAGTAATTTTTGCAACTGCACACATGGTTCCAAGAAGTGTCTGAAAATGCAAGTAGTGGTGTTGATCTAGTTCTAACTGTTCCCATCTCCACCAGGCACAGTGAAGCAATGAATCCCACTTGCCCAGTCAAGACCAAGCTACTCCAAAATACTTTGCATTGCAACAAGGATAGTTCACCACAACATATTCTTCTTGGGAAAGTTCATTTTCACTGCTGCTACTACAGAGGTTACAGTTAAACTCAGAAGGTGCCTGTGCTACCATGAATGACAGAACACCCTTCCTACTCTCTATGTCCTCCCACCCCTTTATTCTGTAAAAGTCTCATTGTACAATATATACACAGTGCTCCTGGTGAAGAGGAACACTATTAGAACTGGTTCATTAATATGGATAAATGCAGTTGCCTGCATTTTTAGACTCTCATAGGGGACCTAACAGAGTGATTCTCAGGTTTGCCTGCACTTCAGACTTTACCCCAGAGTACTACCTACCTTCTGCAAAGCTAATCTCTTTGCTCCAAAAATACAGTGCTCCCCATTTGCTATTCTTCTTTTCATCCCTGCCAGAGTTCCACTTTGTGCAATGAGTCTCATAGCACTCTGTTGTCTGTTGTGCAATGGATCCCATAGCACACTGGTGCTTATTGCTCATGTGAGCCATGTTGCAAGAGCCAAACACTTGGCTCTATTTGCACAATGGTCCTGAAGAGATAGCTATGTCTCTGCTTCCCTGCTGAGAATATAAGCATTGCATGACATCACAATTAACTTTTATGTGATTTTAAGTTAGTTTATGATGATGTCATTACCTAACTAGCCAGAGAGTGGGGTACATGCACTTAGAATTATTCCATAGCCACTTGGGTCAAAAAGTGTTTTAATGGCCTGTCTAAAGCTAAAGAAAGAAGGGACTAGTCTCTCTTCCTTTGTAAGAGACTTTGACAAGCAAGGCACCACTGTTCTACTTCCTTGAGCTACAAACACAGTCCCAAGGGTTTAAACAATTTACAAATTTAAATCAAACTTTGCTTTAAACTGCTATAATACAATATGTTTTATACCAATTCTAGCACACATACAGTCCTTCCTCCATATTTGCGGGTTTGATCTTTGCATATTTGATTATTCATGTGTGTGTGTGTTTCCCCCCACCATTCTCCTCCTCCCATTCCTTTGTGTTTTGCCAGGCACAGAGAAGGAAAGCAAGTGTCCAGGCAAAAGGCAAGGAAATAGAGGTGGAGGCACACCTTCCTTCTCCCGTTCAGAGCTCTCCCTTCCATTCTCTTGCCTCTGGCCCCAGTGGTGAGAACTCATACTGAAGCAAAAGGCAAGGGAAAGGTGGGGTGAAGGCATGCCTAGGCCATCCTTCTCCCCTCTGGAGCTCCCCCTCCTATTCCCTTGCTTCTGGGCCAGGTGTGGGGACATATAACAAGGGAAAAGGCAATGGAATGGGGGAGGGGAAGCTTGAGTGTGCCTTCCTTCTTACATCCAGAACTCCCTCATCCCATTCCTTTGTGTCTGTCCCTGGCATGCAAAAGGCAAGGGAATGGGATGGGAATTGGTGTGTGTGTGGGGGGGGGTATTTGTATTTTCTCCACTTTTCCAGGGGTTCTGCGCCCTGAACCCTCACAAAAGTGGAAGAGCCACTATACAATTACCTGATGTTCCATGCATACCACAAAGCACAGTGTGGGGTTTCTTGCAGAAATCTTGCGCCTTAACTGTTATTGTGGGCTACCTCAAATCCCTAAACACGCACACAACAAACAATACAATGGCCATTTCCACACAACAATGCTCTTCTGCATCATCTCGCTGCAGCCCCGGATCCAGAAGGCTCAGCAACACCCTCCTCTGCACCCGCTTGGTCTATGCAGAAGAGAACACAATGGTGCCACATCTTCCTTCCATAGTGCAGCCGGGCTTTTTCCATTGCTGCACTATGGAAGGAAGCGTCACCAATGCGATTCTGCAGTTTCTGCATGTCCAGAAGTGACAGGAGCATCGCGTGATCACAGATGCAAAACAGATTTTTTTCCGTTTTGTGAAAACTGCTTGAGCATGACGCTCTGCAACAGGATGGCAGCAGGATGGTGACGACATCATGCGGAAGCACGACCTGCCAACCGCTGCTATCCTGTGGCAGAAACAAGACAGTGATGTCATGCAGAAAGGGCCAATGTCTGCTATAAAGAATTAACCCTTCTATTCCTTCCAAAATTTGTACAGTAGAATTATATTGTCTAATTCCAAATGACAAAGACCGAATTCTCATCCCTGGCAAACATTTTTCCTCTCTCCTCGAGCAGTTTCTCTCCATTTCTTTCTAAAATGAATCAGCAAGTAGCACCTCTTCTGCAGAATCTTCCCATCGATTGGGCCAAACCAATAATTCATAGAGATTACACCACTACAAAGAAGATCTTAACCTATGTTTAACCTATATTTCTACCAACCTAGCCTATCTTAGTGTTTGACAGAGCTTGGAAAAGTGACCTTTGCAACTGTAAGTCAAAAAAAGTAACTTTTCCAAACTCATGGTGGGACATCCACCCCCCTTTTTTTTTTAAATATGGCTTCAAATGGCTTCAAATAGGAGAAGTCAGTTTACCGAATCTCCTGATTTCAAAATGTTTGCCCTTTTTAACCTTGAACTATTTTGGGATCAGGGGTTGATGCTATATGCAATGGCAACCAGGAATGTGAGTCTAAAAACCAGTCAAGCTATATATGCAATGTAAGAGTGTGAGAATTTGCTCAAGAAACATTTTAATAATCCTTTTCTGTGGGAAGGGGAAATTTCCAGCAGCCGCCAGCAATGCAAGCTGTATTTAGTAGTATAATAACATGTTTCTTGCTATGGCAATGTAGTGATATACTCTGGCAGAGAAAACATAAAAATATTTATCTGCCACCATAATTTTAGGAAGACACTGGCAAGGGAATATGTAGGAACTCAAGGGAGGAAAGCAGAAACGTTGCAAAAAGGGGCACTGTATTTTTAAAGTAAAGAGATTTGCTTTGAAGAAAGTAGGCAGTGGTATAGAGGTAACATCTGAAATGCAGGCAAACATGCTGTTAGTTACCCAAGAGGAGTCCAAAATTGCAGGCAACTGTGTTGATTCATACTAATAAACTAGTTGTAATAGCAGTCATCTGTGCCAGGAGCAAGCCTTTTGTAAATCTAATGGATCTTTGGTGCCCATTCAAGACCAAGCCAACCCCAAAATGCTTTGAAAATACAGTGATTTCTACTGGGGAAAATCACATTCCTCATAACAACTGTGAGAACTGCAGCTCAGCCATGGCAAGTTGGGGATTCCAGAAGTTGTAGTCCAAAAAAGACATTTTTCTGAAGTCTCCATAGCAATCCTTCAGATATCCAGGTCCCAGGCTACAAGAAATATTCCTCCAATATAAACAGAGGTCGCTTATGCTCATATTGGTTTCTTCTCTGATTCAGCCTTCATGTTTGATTTCGAAGATGCAAGGGTTCATAGAGATCGAAAGGACATCCAAAGAAATGGATACAGAAATACGGTCAGTGGGTCTGAAACCAATCAATAGTTCCAAGTACAGTAAACCCATGGAATCAGCTGTTGAATGCTAAGTCGACATTTGTGTAAACCCCAATGATCCAATGGGTCTGTTCTAGCTAGGAGTACCAGTTGATACCTGTAACTTGTTCTGTGTCTAAATGTGAGTTTTCAAAGTTGATTAAATCATGGTTAAAATATTATTGTAGTGATGGATCTGCAGTGTAGTTCTGATATGACACAGTGTTCTCAGAAAGTACTCCAAGGTAGCTGTGGGTGAAAGTTTCTTTTCTTTTTGTAACAGTAATCATTATTTCTCTTTTCACCTTTCCCAACCTATTGTTGCAAGAGGATTCCTGCCTCATCACACTTTTTATAGACAAGAATATTGACACAAATATATTGCACTCAGAGGCTTAACTGACAAGAAGCCAGCTAGAAAATCTATTCCAAATGATACAGTAATGGACACTTATCCTTTCTGAAAGAACAGGAAAGGAATAAAGCACTACTTTTCTCCCCAAAATCATCCTGACATTTTTTCCTTCCTTTGAAAATATGTCAGAAGGGAATACACTGAACTGTTCCCAGAGAGCACCTCAACCTTGAAACCTATTTTTTAACAAGGAGAAAGAAATCAAACTACAAAATTGGTATGTTTTTTCCTTCCTATTTTCAAGCACAGGGTAGACATTCTTTGCTGTATCCTTATTAAGTGAAAAGATGTAAGATTCCTTTCTAGGCCCATCATTCACTTTGATATTTTCATTTTTGGCCCATCTCATTTCAAATGTACTATGTAATAATATTTCTGAAACACAAAAACAAAGAGATCAGGTCAGTCAATGAAGGCAGACACATGCTAGAGTTGAATGAGTGGCTAGGTGGAGAAGACAGACCAGAAATACTAGACTTCATGTAATAGCAATCTCCCATGGCAAAGCCATGCATGTTCACCTCTTCTCAGCAAATAGTGTGTATAACGGGGTAGAGAGGACCTACAGGTGTGGACACTGGCACCCGGCAGCTTCTCATGTTTGAAATTTTAATCTGAACTTTAAAGGAGCTTTCAAAAGTGCTTGAGCACTTTAGATAACTCATTTAAAGTTCAGATCATTCATTTAAAGTTCAAACTAAAATCTAGAGCAGATTCACTGCTCCTTTGACATGGAAGCGCCCAGCCACTGCTATACATTGATATAGGCTTCTGGACATGCAGCGAAGAGCGCCTCTACATAGGAAGAGCTCAGACTTAATTAGGACAATGTAGAGAAGGTTTTGTATGCATGAAATCCCATGGATCCATTGCATTGCAATCTGAGATGGAATGCAACCATAAATCCAAGTAAGATTCCTTCTTGGTAATTAAAACAGATTTTACTTTAACAATGTAACTAATGCTTATGTCTTTCTTTGGCCCTTTTCACACAGCATTTGCCATGCGAAAGAGGGCCTGGAGAATCATGTGATTGCGAGGAGCAATCTGCATGACACACTCACAATTGGGCAATGCTCCAGGGGCCAGCAGGGGTCAGTCATGCACTTCAGCTTGAAACTGAAAATGGTGTGCAATCGCACATTGCTCCCGAGCCCCACGCACACTTACCAGGTGTGCGGAGCCTCTAGAGCCAGGCCAGTCACACTTCCTGCCCCAGTGCAGCCTGGGAAGGTCGAGGCGGAGCTCTCGCGTGAACAGGCAGCTCATGCAGAGCTGAAGCAGCAAGGAAGGGAGAGCCTTTTGGCAGAGGCTGCTCACGTGATCTCTGCGCCCCAGTGCCGGAACAAGGTAAGGTGCGGAGAGGGCCTTTGTGTTACTTTAGAATGAGTGTTGGAAACCTGTTCAGACAATATCAGAGATGCCCCAGGTATCCTTTCCACCTGATGTGGTCTGATCTGGCTTCCCAACACAACCATCTTGTGATGAATTGTGCTTGCAATTTCTATAGAAAAAGAGTGCTAGATAAAGCAATTGGATCACTGTTCTGCAAAAAAAAACAACAGTTATCTGTAATTTGACACCTAGTGTAATGGGTACCGTACTGCTACACCTAATGGGAACATAGAAGAGGGCCTTCTAAGGGACTGTTCCCAGGCTGTGGAACACCTTTTCTAGAGATGTTAGTCCGCTACCCTCCTTCCTATCTTTTGGTAGGCAGGCAAAGGCCCTTTCCACATGAGGAAGTTAAAACGGGCCAAGACGTCCTCTCACGGAGGTCGTCCGCACCTTGGATCGGACTAGGTTCAGACTATTTACCTTAGTTCCGCACCTCAGTCCGATCCAAAATGCCCCCAAGTGGTCCTCCAGCGCGCTAAGTGAAGACCGGAAAAATCCGGTCTTTCAATCTTCTGGAGCACCTTCTGACTTGTGCAGATGTGCAGGATCACACCAATGTGAACCTGTGATCAGCCGAGGGTGGGCCGTGGGTGTGGTCAGTGTCGGCAGTTGGTCCGGACCCACGAAGAACAGGAAGCTGCCATTTTCAGCCTCAGTAGTGTGGATCTACAGAACTCGCACTGCTCTGATTCGCCCTGCAACAAGAGAGGAGCGCTGCAGAAGGGCTTAAGGGAAAGTCTGTGTTGCTTCGAAGAGAGAAGAAACAGTAAATAATGGCATGGAGCGATTCACTCGCCTCATGAGGAAAGGGCTAAAGAGCCTTTTATTTCAGCAGGTCATCAAGGGCTAATTGCTCTGGAGGAAAAGAGCTTTTCAGAAAGTGTTGTACTGTTTATTTATTGCTTTCTTTTTAAGGGAGGACACTTTTCATCTTTTTTTTTCTTTTTAATGGGGATATTTTTAATTTTTTTCCTTCTATTGCTGGTTTAACTATATATTAAAAATTTTAATTTGTGAATTTTGTAAGTCCCAGAATGTGTAGTAGTAGTAGTAGTAGTAGTAGTAGTAGTAGTAAAGTAGTAGTAATAACAATAACAATAATAACAATAATAATGCAAAATAGAAATGAGAGCCAAGAGTGTCCATCACAGATTGTTGCTACAATGATGTAACTATAATAATACGGCTACATTTCCTGATGGTGTCTCCTCAGAAAACCTACCTTAGAACCATTTACCTGTCCCCCTCCCAAAAGAAAAATCTCTGAGGCAGTTCTCCAGCTCCCTGGAGAGTCCTTTGTGGAAGGCCTTCATGGCTTAAAATGTAGGTTCATGGAGGCACTTTTGTTCACTGTTTTCATTTGTGTAGATATGAATTGATGTAATTACGATGTCATAAATTGGTTCCCAGCCTGAGACAGCTGGCATGGTGTAGTGGTTTGAGTGTTGGACTAGAATACTGAGACACCGGAGTTCAGATCTCTGCTTGACAATGAAAATCCACATTGTGGCCTTGGGCAAGTCACACTCAGCCTCAGAAGAAAGCAAGGGCAACCTCCCTGAGGTAGAGTAATGTAGTCATCTCAGGCAGCAGGTTCTGAGGATCAGAGAATATACTCTGTCACAGAGAGCTTAGAAAGTTACTTTTGAGATGAATGAATATGAACTATCCAAAACTGAGCAGTGAAAGGTTGATGATATGGCTGTCAGAGCACCATCCTACCATTTCTCAGGCCCTTTTCGCACATTACCTGGTGCTGGTGGTGTCACATGGGGATCGCACAAAAAGCCTCCTCTGGGAGGGAATCGCATCCCCTGCGCTTCCCTCCACACCAACTCCATGCTGGACAAAAGGAAGCATGATAGCTCCACCCCTTCCTTCCTCAGTGCAGCCTGGTACTTTCCCTGGCTGTGCTGGAGGAGGAAGCGCGACGGCCGTTCCTCATGCAAGGTAAGTGCGGGAGGGATGTGGAGGAATGCGCAATCGTGCATCACTTTCGGTAAAGAGCCAAAAATGATATAATGCACGATTGCCGCAAGATAGCTACAGGAGTGACGCGTGATCGTGAGAACGTCATGCGGAACTGCCCTCACAATTCTGTGTCACTTCCATGGCCATTTTGCATTCAAAGTTGTGTGTGAAAAGGGCCTCAGTGTTGAACTGCCTCAGCATGTCATACATATTAATTTTAAAAGTAACTTTCCATGCTCTTTAACCTATTCCCTACCCTCTAAGCCAATGGTTCTCAGCTTTTGGTCCTCCAGGTGCTTTGGACTTCAGCATCTAGAAATCCCAGATAACATGGCCAACGATCAAGAATTCTGGGTGTTGAAGTCCCAAACATCTGAAAGATCAAAGGTTGAGAGCTACCACTCTAAGTTAACCTGTTGTTGTTAGGTGCACTTAAGTATCATGTCCTATTTGAAGACTATTCACTGTTTGTAAACAGACCTGAGATCTTTTGATGTAGGGCTGAGTATAAATATTTTAATTATAATAAATAATAAAAAGACTATACCACATTGAAATTAGGTTCAATGACCAGTCTAATTGGCACTGTATACAAAATAGGAGGAGCCATCTTGTTCTTTACCTAAGATGTCAAAAGACAAGATGGGCAACTGCTGCAGATAGCAAAGAATAAGTTTTGTGTGGAGCTTTAAAAATCTCTACTTTGTTAGATTTTTATTTTATGCTAGGCATAGGAACATTTCCTAAGATACACACCTACATCTGTGTTTCCTATAAATTTTTAACAGGGCTTCTCCCATGGTTATAGCTTCACTCCATTGCATGTTAAGACTCTCCAGGCTTTCTAAACTTACAAAAGTTTGGTTAAAAAATCTTTTCAGAGATTCTTCTGGGAGCTGTTTTCTGAAAAACAATACATTTTACTAGAAAAGTTGCATCTCTCTTTCTTTTTTATTTTTTCCAGCTGTAAACTGAACCTGGCAGTTGTTCCTTACTTTATAAATAACAGAATGCACTGGCTTAAAAACCCAGACTAAGCAGAGTTTGGATGTTTACATTTTTAAAAAAATCTGTTCTTTTTGTGTGTGTGTGTGTTACTTGTCAGAGTTTGTCATTATGATGTTAAAAAGTACCTCGCTGTGTTCACTATTGCATTGCTCATCATGTTTCTGTTGCTTCTCTTCCCCTCTTCCAAAAATAAGATGGATAAAGAAAGACCAAAAAACAAAGAAAAAAACCCCCAAACAAACCCTGTCAAAATATCTCTTACATGCATTAAATGCCCTTGAAAGTTAGTTTGAAAAATAATGGGAAAGCACTAGTCATTTTTCCAGTAAATTAGCTTCATTCACACTTGATTCTAAAATGTGATTTCCTTATAACCTAATTATGTATTTTTTAAAAATGTTATACATAACTGTATTACCTATAACTCATTATTTCCAAATTCTTGAACCAACTGCTTTTGAAGCAGTATTGATTCATGAGCATTCAGCAGATGAAGATAATGCTTGGGAAGTTCCTTTTTAAAAAAAATAGAACTCCCAGAATCCCTTTAGAGATGCTGCAATTTGTAGTCTAAATACAAGTTCTCAAGATCCTGGCCTTCTTGAATGGAAAAGGCCAGCCATTGAACTTGATGCTTTCTGCCCGCAAAGCTATCTTTGCCACTAAACTATGAGGTTTCCTCTTGTATTTCAACACCCAAGTCATTTTAAATTGCTTTTCTGGCACCAACAAAACTCCATAAATTGCTAAAGTATACTGGCATTTCCATTTAGATCAAGTTGCTCTGACTTCACTGTTTTAAACATATTCTGGGTGGCCGCTGCAGTTTTTCAAAGAGCCATTATACGCATTTCAGAGGATGGGGTGGTACAGTCAATATCTTTGTTTTATTTTTAATGTATAACAGAACTGTTTCATGAAAAGCCTGCCTTGGGAATGGATGTTGGGTGACATGAAAGAGTAGCAAATTGTTAATCATTTACATTGGCTGGCATTGTATTGGAGTTACAGATTCATAACCTAGAGTTATAGATTTGTAACTGCTCCACATTTGATAATATTATGTCTTCATGATTGTGGCACTATAAGTGCAACAATCAGAAGCAGGGCTCTTGTTCCAATCTGCACCACATATCACTGGCAGGAGTAGATTGAAAATATTATCCTGCTGAATCCCAGTCACTAGATACCCATCACTTGAAGTGTCCACTGGATGCTAAGGTGAGTTTTTTGGGGGAAGGGGTGAGGACAGGAGACAATGTAGGATCTCCACCATTGTTGTTATTATATTTTCATTCCCGTACATGAGTAGAAATGCTTGTGAGATTTTCTGCCTCACATGCCAAAATAACTTGATCAGCTTTTGGCATCATGTACCTTTACTTGCAAGAATTGGTGCAAAAGTTTGCTGCTCTTACTCAAAAAACAAAAACAAAAATATTTGGCCAGTTCTAATCCTCAACTATCCTTACAGTTTGGAACTAAGACATTCCAAATAATATAGTTACCTGGAACATGTTATTCTATTTTTTGTTTTGTTTTATAAAATGGGATAGTGAATTTTAAATGCAATATAACAAGCACTATTGGTGTGATGAGAAATGTTTTCTATTGACCTTTTAAAGTTAGTTTTGAAGAACATTCCTAGGCGCTTTGATAACTCTTCTCCAGGTTTTAAGTCATTCTTCTCACTTCTAAGAAGTTATTTGAAAAATGGAGTGAAAAAGAAATGAAAATGTAATGAGCAAAGCAACAAATAAACCAACAAATGACATTTACACATCATAACCCTTTAACAGCAATATATTACTTTTCAAACAACATGGCCAAGGTTCTGCATTGCATGTGTAGAGCATAACATTCCACACATTGCCCACATGTAGCTCCACACTTCTCTCCCTCTTTGCAGTTGCTAACCCAGGGTGGGGCAGGCGAGAACTGCTATTGCTATTAAATTGCCAGGGAAGGGAGAAGAGCTACTGAAAAGTAGGGACTATCTCCTCTTATCCCCACTTCAGTTTACAGTTCAGTTGTTATTCTTCCTTTCTCTCTGGAGAACTCCAGTGGGGATGGGAGGCAGTTCCCATTGCTTGCTCACTTCTTTTCCTCCCCTAGCCATTTAACAGCTGTAGCAGTGCCCCCGAGGCTTGCCATCTGCTGGAGGGAAGGCTTGGGATGGAGAACAAGCACTTTTTAAATATAATATTCTAGGCTAAACAACTCTTTCTAAACAACTGAAGGCAACTACACATAAATAAAATTATTATATTACTACTACTACTACTACAACTACTACTACTACTACTACTACTACTACTATTATTATTATTATTATTATTATTATTATTATTATTATTATTATTATTATTATTATTCAGCGAAAGGGAAAGTTAACACACCAAAAAAAAAAAAAGGAGGATGTCGAAAACATTTGGCAGTTTGCTTTAGGAATGCAGAGAATTCTGTTGTTTCCCAGGCAACTAGCTTTTCTTCCATCCTGTGTGTTAAGAAAGGAGTTTCTTTTTCTTACCATAGAGGAAAGAAGAGAAATGGATTCTTGGGATGTGCATCGTTGGAGTGGAGTGGCTACAAACCATGCAGCCCTACATATGTGTTCCAGTCTATAGACCTCCAGATTCCTGCCCATTGGTGGCTAATGGCATGGATGAGTACTTTGATCATGTGTGCCTGAGATGTACCTCATCCCATAGTAGTGAGATGAACCACTGATCATCTCACCAGTGTGAGATGAGGTACCTACACACCTGAACCCACCCATACATTATACCAAGATAGTAGAAAGCTGGTGTGTGTGGATGGGTGTTCTAGCTCACACCTGGCAATTAAAGGCTCATATTTATGTTGCTAGATTGAACAAGAATCTGTGTAAGGGAACTTACTGTTGCAGTTTGTATGCATAGTTTTCAGAGATGGAAACCCAACAAGCCACTAGGAGCTCATATTCTAGTGGAGGAATGGGAATCCTTTTCTATAGCCAGCATGCTTAGTTCTCCACTAAATCAAATATAAAATAGTGAGTTCATGAATATGGAGCCTTACCAGTTTGCATGTGTGCCACTTTAAGTGACTTCTGAATACACAAAAATAAATCAGCAATAAAAATCAAACCAAATGAAATCCAATGGAGTGTAATGAAATAGGGACTTGAGTCATCTGATGAGGTAAATGGCATTCTGATCTCAACTTCCTTTGGTTATGAAACTTGAAATGAAAAGGAAACCATCTGAAAGGATATATCATGTTTTCTGTCATATCTATAGCTGTTACTGAGACCACAGAAATTGACATCTTCCTTGCTGATCATTTGTTCTGAGCCTTGGGGTTTAGCTTCGGTTGACCACAGTGATGACAGCTGAATCTATTTTCAAAGTCCAAGGTGTCTGATTAGATAATGAAAGTCAGAGAACCGCTAAAGCAGACAAGGCTAGAAGTGAGAAATTAGTGCTGCACAATATAGCAGTATTCCATAAAAGACAGTTTTATCCCCCTCACCTTAAAATCTCCCTTGTGTGTACATTTTGAGGATCATCTTTTCCTTCCTTTAATATTTCAAGTTCAATAATGATGTGTGCTAGGATCCTATGGAGATGTAGCACCCCACTGGTGAAGAGAGAACCCCCAAAATGCTCCACTGGCATTCCTAGGCCAAAGAAAAGAAGCAGGAAAGAGAGAGCTGGTTGGATTGACATAACCTTTCGATCTGGATCTCTGCAGTTATAAAACTCAGAGGAACTGCAGGCACTGTTGTAACTTTTATTTACTTTCTTTCCTCACTTCATGGCATGATTCAGAGGGGTGAGAAATTTATTGGATTTGGATCTGGATATCAGCATGCCAAATCCATACACTCTGGAATCATAAGTGCAAATTTTAATGCAATTTGTAATTGGAAAGCCACAGGACCCCAAAGAGCCTATGGAGTAACATATTGGCCCTTTCCGCACATGGGAAAGGAACCGCTCAAAACTGGGACTCACCAGACTTCTTCAGCATCTGGGCGAGTCCATCAGGATGAGGAGCAGTGCAAGCTCGTCGCTCTGCATTGCTCCGGCTCCCAAAATGGCGGCTTCCAGTTGGTAGAGGCTCTCCACCAACCAAAGAAGCTCACCTGCCTAAAGCCCACCCCCAGCAGATCTGCAGGCATGCACTACTGTGTGCCTGCAAATCTGCACCGGAGTGCGGTGACGGAGCGACACGGGGTCGCAAGCTCTGTGCTTTTGAAAAACCTCTTAAAAGAGGTTTTTAAAAAGCATGCTGCATGACCAGTTCCGGTCTCTCCGAACCGGACTGAGGTGCGAAACTACAAAAAGTAGTCCACCCCAGTCAACTCCACGGTGCAGAAGACCTCCGTCGCTCTGCGCCATTTTAATAGCCCAGTGTGGAAAGGGCCATAGTTGTTAAGTCTCATGTATTACCACCTAGTTTTGAAACTGGATCCATGTGCAAGCTGTTTTAATACAGGTACTTGTAGTACCCTTCATAGTTAGGTGAGACCTACACTGACCTTCTGTACAGTGAGGTGGCAGAGTAAGCAGAAGAAGTCTTGTCTATGTAATCCCTGGCTGCACGTTGGGTGGTGGTAACATTTTAAACTGTAAAATGTCCATCCATGCAATTAACTAGCACACCAGGGGGAAAAGTTCCATGCACAAATTCTCTTGATGCAAGAGGTGTTAGGGTGCAGTGATTCATTCATTCATGCATTCATATATGTGTTCCTTTATTCTGATGTTCTGCTGATTTTTTTGGGGAAGGTGCAATCACTTGCCTGTTTTTATATATTTTTTTTATTGTCACTTGCTCTGGGAACATATGGAATAGATTCATGGAACAGGTTCAGGTTGTTTAATGAATAAATTGATTATTTTGTACATTCTGGGACTGTCTGTTTACTCAGCTGGTTGTTTAGAAAGGTTTGGTTGGCTTAGAATATTACATTTAAAAACTATTTAGTTAATGTTATTTCTTATAGGCTGGAACCCTGTTGGTGACATACACATGCATAACTCAAGCTTGTGTGCAGGTATGTCTTATTTTGGGTAAGGTGCAAGGGGTTAGTCATACAAACAACAACAACCCATCTTTTCCCAGCCCTGGGACTCAAGGCAGTGAACAAAAGTTTAAATCTACACAGGTAAAATTCATATCATACCAAAAAAAAAATATAATTAAACTATCAAAGAAGTATAAGTATGGAGACCATCAGGAAGCTCTCTTTAAACCTTCCTGCTCATTGCTGAGCAGGACAAGTGAGTGGGAATGGATTTGTATGTATAGCTATCCATGACACACAGAATTCATCCTAGGCAGAGGTGGACAGCATTATTCTACCCAAAGTGTTAAAATAAAATTGACCAGTAGTTTTCTGTAGCAGTTTTCTGTATCAAAAAATTTGTGAGTAGATGTCATCTTGTCTTTTGTCTCAGCAGCAAAATGTCTTGGGCCAGCCCTACTTTAAACGGGTAGGACTGCCACATCCACCACCCACATGCAGACTGGACACTAACCATGCTGCCAGAAGATTATAGCAATCATAGCTCAACATGTCTGGGGAAATGGGTCAGGGAGACGATCATAATTCCTCATGAAATTGATTTTGATTTTAGAATGATATTGGGCTGGATCAAAGGACCATTAGTTAAGAGGTGGACAAAGTGTGGCCACATGTAGTCTTCAAGGACCCCATAAATCCTGTTCAACCTTCTAAACTCTTGCTTGGTCACTTCTTATTTCTAATCAAGTCTGTTTTTGTCCCTCCCCTCGCACATAGACCCAGGGGAAATTACATTTAGGGTGCATGCTATATCCCTCAGAGGCTTTTATGAATGTGATTTTCCATCAGGAGGACATTTTTTAAGAGGGACTGGCCTTTGACTTGAGGAGGGCAAAACTTGTCTGTTCCAATCTAGTAGAATATTCTGCTTTCCACAGTAGCCAACCAAATCCATCTGGGAAGCCCATGAGTCAGACCTCAAAGCAGGAGCCCTCCCCTGTTGTTGTTCTGGAATTTAGTGGCAGATGAGCTCTGTATCAGAAAGGTGCATATCCATCATAAGCCATTGATAAAATTTATACTTCATTCATTTGCTGAAATCACAGATGGCCAGCTTCTGAGGGTTACAGCCCCTCCCTGGAATCCATGAAGCTACTTAGGGATGTTACCACTGCTGCTGCAATTTGGCAATAGTTATTAATTTTGCTGCAACCAAAATTCAAAGGCTACTACAAAGGCAATCTATGGTGCAAGAGAAGGATGGGAAAGTACTCTCCGGCACCATAGAGTTATGCCTGTGTGCACCATAGAGTTATACCTGTCTCCTTTCCTTCAGAAGAGAAGTGATGGGATGAGAAAGGAAAAGAAGATGGTCTAATCCCTGTTCAACACTGTCTGAACTCACTGGTCTCATCACAACATGTGGCAGTAAATTCCATAAATGTCTATAAAGATGCACTCTCATCCAAGGGAGAATTGGGGATTATGCAAGCCTTGATGAATATTCTTCAGAGTTTTCATTGCTAAAAGAAAGAAATAGCTTTTTTTAAATTTCTCCAGTTTGGGCAATTTGGAAATAGCAGATCAATAAAGCCAGCATAAATGCTTTCTCTTACCAGTGCCTCCTTATACCTGCTGGCTGCCTCCCTGCATCTTTTTAGAAAGCTTTCATTAGTTTTTGCATGTAAAGTAACTAGAATTGAAGAAGGGAGCTTTTGGCACATGGGCTACATTGAAGAAATGACATTCCCCATGCAACTTTCTCTGGAACAGCAGTTCTAACCATTCTTCCCATCAAAGCTCTCCAGTGACTTAAGTAAGCATATGCAAAGCATCCAATTATAGACAAAGAATCCTACATTTATGCTGCTTGAAATAGATTTGTGGAAGGCGCACAGGTGAGGAGTGTGCCCACAAGCCAACTGTCATTATGTCAGTCCCACTGATAGCTGTCTTCATGCCAACAATTAGCAGTTTCTTAGTGCAGGCATTGTGCTTGACTGCATTAGTTTGTCATCCCTAGTGAACTACCAGAAATGGATAGTGACTCTGTGTGACATGAGATCAGAATTACATATCGGTGCATCTAGATTACAGCACACTGAAATCAATAAAGCGTAATCATAGGGCTTGAAGAGCAACTACTGATTGCATTGTCAGTGCTCTTGCAACTCCTGTAATTTGGAGGTAATTGAAGTTGTTGTTGGTGGGGATACATAATCCACTTCATTCCTGTTGTGATCTTCTAGTGGGGTTTAAAATCTTGGAAGCATCCAAAAATACTCCCAATGTTAAAGCTATTTGTTCCTGCATGTTAATTAAACCACTGGTTGGTTCCAGATTTAGGTGTATCCCACTGATCTTATAGAAAAAGTGTTCTTTGCCCCTCTTCACTCCGACAGCCACTCCAGCCCTCCTAAAGATGCTATATGGAGGCTTGTAGGACCCTGCTGACTGGGAGGGACAGTAGTGCAAGAGAAGAGAGGGATCACCAGAAATTGGATCAGGAGGACCTTTAATAGGTAGAACTCTGTTGATCACTGGAACCTGATCCTTGATACAACTCTATGTGTTTTTACAAGACCCTGAATCATGAAGACATGGCATAAAAGTTTCACAGGCAAAAGTAAGTTACACCTCCTCTCTCAGTCCCTCTGGGACTTGCCTTTTAGCTGCTGCCATCCAAGCCAGCCCCAAAACCATTTAGTGCCTTGTGAAGAGTGGTAGGTGTCCTCACAGCCAGACATCATTTGCTGAGACCTCTAGGACATAGCCAGATGTTTCTCTGATGCCCACCATTTTCCACTGGCCACTAAATAGCCATGGAATGAGGGGTTGCAGCAGCTAAAAAGTGAGCCTTGGGGGAAGGATTTCATCATTGCATGGACTTGCTAGAGAGGTCCTCCATCTACAATAACAAAAAAACTATCTTATGAGGGCATAACTTGGACTTACTTAAAAATTATTTCTGAAATAGATGTTGTTCTTCACATTACACTGGTGCTAGTCTGAAAATATATGTATGTACTAATATTCATCTGGTGAGCCATCCTGAGCCCCAGCTTTGGGGAAAAGATAGTATATAAATAAAGGAACACATTACAACAAATTATGTGTGGTATGACATCTAGGGTTGACAGGTGTTCCTTATTATAAGAGATAACATTTTTCTGAGGGTTGGACAGCTTTTCCTTATAGAGTGAACAATATATTAATAAAAACATCCTGTATTTTTGGGTGTGGGTCCTTCATAAAGACAAAAATGTATGCTTCCTGTAATTTATGAATGCATACAATATGTTAATTTTGCAACAAAATCAATACTTTCACTTGGTAGTTAGCTGTAACACAAACTTGCTAATAGCTACTTCTTGACTGTCAATCCTGCATGTCACAAATTTTCGCTGTACCTTATTGCTATTTTGAAAACCTGACAACCTTAGAGATGTCTCAACCTTAAATTTACAATGGAAGATCATCATCTGAATCCTACTGTTGGTCCCAGTGGGAGCAATGAGATTTACATAACTGTTGATTCACTATTCAGTCACTGAGACAATGGATTAATTCTAGCTGGAACTACCAACAGGATTCAGGTTAGTGTCTTTACAGATAAATAATAATTAAGGAAATAATCTGGCAGAGAGTTGATTGTGCTTAAACCAATTGTTTTCAACAGATAAAACACCCCCATTTTAGCAGACCTTTCTAAGACTAATTCAGAAGTTAACACAATCTGTATGAAGGTGTATAGGAAAGGTAGCCTTGATGGTGTTTTGGTACCTATAGAAGAATTGCTCCTGGATCTTCAGAAATAATCTAAAGAAACTGGACAACCAACCCATTTATTTTTTAAAACAACTAACATCCTACCCTTCCAATGTTTTCTTGCCATCAGCTACACTATGATAATTTAAAAGGGCCATAAAATATACAATAAAATACATGATAAAATAAAATGATAAAATAAAAGCAACAATTTAATATGAAAAGGAAACACAATAAGGATCATGCTGCTTCAAAGCATTTCGGAAAGAATGAGACCATTCAACTTATCCCTGGTGCAAAAGCAAAGTCCAGCTAGACACCAAAAGTAAGCTACTCTTCTCTTTAAGAGAGCAAGAAAATATGACTATTTTTGAGATAACCTTTCGCTGTCCTTTCCTCATCTATGGTCCTTTCCGCACGAGGCCAGGAATCACTCCATGCCATTACTTACCGCTTCTTCTGGGCTTGAAACAATGCAGACTTTCCCTTAAGCCCTTCCGCAGGGCTCCTCTGTTTATTCCAGGGCAATTCGGAGCAGTGCGAGGTCTTTAGATCCACACTGGTGAGGCTGACAAAATGGCAGCTTCCTGTTGTTTGTGGGTCCGGACCAACCACTGAAGCTGACCACATCCACAGCCCACCCTCCGCTGATCACAGCCTCGCATTGGTACTAATCTGCACAGCTGCACAACTGAGCAGGAATGAATTGGCATGCTCTGGAAAATTTAAAAACTGCTTTTTTGGGGTCTTCACATAGCGCGCTGGAAGACCACTGGGGGGGGTATTGAATCGGACTTAGGTGTGGAACTAATGTAAATAGTCCAAACCTAGTCCGATCCAAGGAGCAGACGACCTCTGTGACAGGATGCATTGGCTCGTCTTAATTTCCTCATGCGGAAAGGGCCTATATTACTATTAGCTGATGAATTTCAGTGGGAGACCTGCCACTTTAATTCTTTCTTCACCCTTTGTGTCTCTTTATTATTGTTTTATGGCCATCTAATTTTAATGCAGACCAATTTGAGAGTACAGGCTATGAAACAGCCCCATTATATGAGAAATAATAGCATTCATTTATTTATACTGGGTATTTTATTTAATTATATTCAAAAATCCTACCTTTCAGTATTACTGCTCTTAGGGCAGCTCTCACCCATATGGCTCTATGATGTAGGAAGGACTCTAGCCCAGTGATGGAGTACCTCCAGTTTCCATGAAGAAGATTAAATTACTGGCATCATCCCCAGTTCAAAAAGATAAGGTCACGTGAAAAACTTCTTCCTGAAACCCTGGATGATCTGCTAGCAGTGTGGGCATTTCTGGGTGAAATGGGGAGCTTCCTATGTTCCTAAAACAAAACAATCATATTTTCAATAATGGACACATAAATCAAAGAAAGTGAGTAAGGGCAGTGGTAATCACTGCAGGATAAAACATTAAAAACCAACTACAATTTATTTGCAACTGCAGTTTTGAATAACATGTAATGATTGTTATTGTTGTGCACCTCCAAGGTATTTTGGCCTTATGGTGATCCTAAGGCAACCCTATTGAAGTGAAGATAACTAAACTGAGGCTGTCCTACTTTGGACATATTGTGATGACTAATTGGAAAAGATGATAATGTAGAAAGGATTTTCTGGGCAAGATTTGTTCAGAGGAGGTTTGCCTTTGCCTTTACCTGAGGCCAAGAGAGTGTGACTTGCCCAGGCTCACCCAGTGGATTCCCTATGATTGAGCACATATTAGAACCCTGGTCTCCAGAGTCACAGTCCAGTGCTCAAATCATCAAACCAATCTGGCCTCTACACAGGCAAATTGTTGGGAAGTTGAACTTATAATGCATTTCCTACACACAGTTCCTGTTGGTGCCCTAGTTTTTAGCTGTTCTGTGAATGTTATCTCATCACTAACAGCAAAAGAAGTTTAGCTATACATAGCTATTGCTAGGGCTGGGAAAACTTGCCTTTTTTTTTCTTTTTGAATGATGGTTCTCATTATCCCTCAGCCAATGCCCTGTAGGGATTCTGGGTGTTGTAGTCCAAAGGGGAACCTTCTTTCTAGAACTGGAAAAAGCAGCTTTCCCCCAACCCATTACTAGATTCTAGTGTAATGTAGAAAATTAAGTTGTGGAGGTGGGATGCATAACGATGAAAAGAAAACAGTTTGCATGTTGCTTTGTGGGTGGCTTCTGTGGTTTTGGTCCCTTGCTGCCTCTGCGTTGCGTAATGGGTGCCATTCAAAGGCTGCATTTCCAGTAAAACTCAGAGAGCCGTCACACAATTTCCTAAAAGCAGCTGTAGAGCTGCTTGGCTACTTCTTATAACTTGTCTAATTTTATTGCATTTCTAGAAATGACTTGTTTCTATACAAGTTTCAATACAAGTGATAGGGACCACCAACACCCAGGCTTCTAGTATGTTAAATGTACACACACATCCACCCTGAGCCCCTACAGCAAGAAGGGCACTGCAAAGACAAAAGATGAAGGACAGTACTAAATTTCACAGACAGAAAGGAGAAGGGATACTTGGAAGATAGCATTCTGAAGTAAGTATTGCCAATAAGTATTTATATAAGTAAATAAGTATTGCCAATGTGTCCCAGTGGTTAGAGCAGGGATGTTCAACTTGCAACCCTGTGGCTACATGTAGCCGTTCAAGGCTATTTTGTGAATCCTGGCCCCTAGAGCTGTCAGCACTCTAAGCCCTGATATTTCAAACAGAGATGAAGGAATGTCTCCAGGCAATATCACAAATGGCAGGTCATGGTGATATCGTTAAGTACGCGTATGTGAAAAGGATCTAGGACTCTTAGTAGGCATGAACATGAGTCTGTAGTGTCATGAGGCAGCTTTAAAAAAAGACAATGCAATTCTGGGCTGGATCAGTAGGAGTATAGTGTCTAAGGTTTTTGAGGAAAAGGGCTCAGGTTTAAAAGAGGTGTCGTATTGTTTTAAACTGTGCTGCTTTCATTTTATCACTATAAGTGTATATTTTAAATACTTTCAGTATTTTTGATACTTTAATTCTGGTTTCATGTTGATTCATTTTATGTTTTTAACTGTATTGTAATAATTTTAATTTGTAAGTAGAAAGACAAGGTATAAATAAAGGCCATCATCCTATTTAAATTATTATATTGTTTTAATCTGGGATCATTTTATTGTTTTAATTGCATTCCACACTGAGATCTTATTATAGAGATCAGGATAGAAACAAACAAATCACATTTTAAACATGTCACTTTCACATACACAAACACTATTTGTTGGTTAGTTCCAAAGGTACCATTGTTTTCAAAACCAGAAGTGGACTTCTGACTACTTCCAGTTTTATTCTTTATCTCATTATTTGGCTTAAATGACATTTTATCTGCAGAAATGAAGTTTCCTATGTAGAAAGCAGCATTTCCCATGTTTATTTTCAGCATTTTCAATGTTATTTTCTGTTCTTTTCTGTCCAAAAAACTTGCCTGAGTAGAAAATGTTATTTTCTGTGCAGAAAGTGTTATGTTCTGTGCAGAAAAAAGTGCTATTTTCTGCATTTAAAAAACCACAAAAAGCACACAAAAAACCCCCAAAGATGCATTTTTTTCATAGAATATGTCCCCAGCTGCTAATATGCTTTAACGATTGCTTGTTTGTTCATGCATTAAGAAGGAAAGATAAATATCTTCATTCTTGCCTATGAGAATGACATTTACAAAGATTTACATCTTACTGTAAGCTGATATGCTAAGCGAAGCTACAGTTACTGTGTTACTCCACTTATGTTATGTCCGGTAAGAGCACTAGATATCCTTGTGATATCAAATAATTTGGCCTTTGTTTGACCTTTCTCTGCCACCCTACTCCATGTGTTTGCAGAGGTCCACCGGACAAGCACGAATTGGGTGCGGCCATTAATGGTTGTACATTCCAAAACCTCATTCAGGCAGGCAACTTAAGCCTCTCTGATGCTTTAGGGAAAAACCTCCCTGCAAACTGGCTTTGCTCGGCGTGTATCTACACAAAGCTGCAATGCCAAGAGCCGAGCCATTCCTTTATGTCGGGCCATCAGCGTACTGGCCATACTATTGTCATCCAGCGTTAAGCTCATCATGCAAAACCTGACCTTTTTCAACTTCTTTGTCCTGTTCTAAAATCCCTTTGTTCTCACCGAGCATAGCATAGCCTGTAGGCACAATCCACCCTATAAAAAGTCCCCACTTTTGGGACTACCTTGGATCACTTTGGACTTCCATCTCTCCTTGCTGCCGGTTTGTCCAGTGAACTCCCCTCAGCAAACCCCGTTGAGCTTTCTCTCCCGGAACCCTGTCTTTCTCTCCAGGACTACAAGACCAGGTGTCGTATTACCCATTCCCCAAAGCTCTCTATCTCTATTTCCAAGTTAGCTATTGTGTGTGTTGTCTTGTTTGCTGTTTATCTCTCAATAAATTAAGTTCACAGACATGATGAAAGTTCTAAAAACGTTGGAGCTAGGACTTTCAAGTGTCTTAACTTGCCTGTATGCATATGCAAATCATTGGACTTCAGTAGAATAATCAAGTCAGAACCGGATTGTCCCAGTCTATTTTCTAGTTCTGATTGTAACCTAAATTGGCTTTGAAACATCCAATACAGTATGTATGTGTGTGTATAAAACTCTTTATGGTATCACTGCCAAAAAAAAAAATTGTATGTGAGATAAGAAATTTGTTGAGAGTTGTGCTCTTACTTGGAGATCTGCCCTAAAGGATTGGTTATGTTTTAATTCTTTTAATGTATTTAATGTATTGTTGTAGTACCGCCTCGATCCATGGGGAGAGGCGGGATATTATTATTATTAATATTATTAATATTAATATTATTATTAATAATAATAATAATAATAATAATAATAATAATAATAATAATAAACTGTTATTTTTGGTTACTTTAAAACTCGTCTGGCTGCGCTCCCTGACCTGAAGCCGTAGACATAGGGTAAAAGATCCTAGCTACTGTTACCCTGAGAGTGCTCGAGCTTAATCTTCCCAACTTGTGCTTTTATTTGGTTATTTGGGCACCCCTCTGGGGACCCCCAACATACAGGGTAACAACTGCTGCCTTCCTTCTCCCAGAATGCCTCTGGGTCCCATTCTGGGAAAATGAAGAAGATATTTGTTGCACTATCTCTGGTGCTTTCTCTTTTCAGTGCCAGACTTAGCTCTGTTGCTGGTACCTGGCTGGGTAAACCGCTTAGTAGAGAGTTGGCTTCAGATCGTAAGTGAGAATGAGTGCTTCTAAACCCCCTGTCAAAATGGCTTCAGCAGCTACTGCCATCTTTATTTCCTCTGTGTGTGAGGGTAGTGGCATAGGGATGGGGGGTAAGGGGGGGAGTCCATCCTGGGTGGCAGTTTGGGGGGGCGCCACTGCTCCTTGCCTGCCCTCCACTTACCGTTCCCCTCCTTTGCCCACCATCACCCTTCGCCCACCTGCCATTGCCCCTCCCCTGTTCATGCCAAGCTACACCACTCTGTGTGGGGGCTCATTGGCACTAGTTTTTGTGATATTAGGAGTCCCCTGGACGAGCAGTTGACCAGGAATCTCTGAGACCTAATGCTAATCATGAACTCAGAGCATGTATTATCATTTGGATGACTAGAGGGTCAGTGAACAAATAGATCAAATGTCAAATACAACAGCTCAGCCCTATAATGAGAGTTGATACTTTAACGAGGGAATCTGATATTTTTCAGCCAGGTGAGAGAAAAATTCGAGGAAATCATAAAGTCAGTTTTGTAGCTAAACAACACAAATCTGGACGCTCTTGGGATGTTTTATGTATATTTTATAACTCAAGTAACTTTTTTAAAAACAACAACAACAACAACAACAACTCATAGTTCAACCGTTGTTCTCTGTGACAACTAAACATTAGACTTCACATTAACATTTATTGCCACATAGCAAATACTTTTAAAGAGATACAAGAACATGAAAATGCTGGTGATTCTGAAACAAAGTTCATTGCCCTTAACCTGCTTTACCAAAAATATTATTACCATGTTTGCACCTTAAATCCTAGGTTTTTTGTGCAGGTCTGAAAAATGTGTTCCTTTTCCTCCACAAGAGGCAATTCATTTTCTAAACTCATTATAATTCCAGCCCCCCCCCGCCCACTGTTTTACTTTTTTTAAAAAAAATCAAATTCAGAAGTGGACTTCTGGTTTGTCACTTTTTTCTTTTTAAGTTTGGATGTCCATGTATCCCCTGGATGTTTCTGGGGCAGAAAAGTGTCCCCCTCACCCAGACTTGCCAAAATCTAGATCTCTAGACTTTCCAGAGTTTCCCACTCCTGATACAAGAACTCTGTCCCTAAGAAGAAGATCCTTTTGAATTAGAGCAAAGGGAAAGTTATGGATCCTCTAGTCTGATCCTGGTGCACAGTTTGGGGCATTAATTTTAAAAAATAATTATTTACAGTTATAATTCCAGGGTCTGAAGAATAGTGAATAACTACTATATTACAATTTTGTAAAAGTAAGTTTTTGCTCCTTATCATAAATAACTAAATGAATCCTTTTCTGGGGCCCTTTCTGCAACTCACCTTTTCTTGGCACTAGAGTGCAGGGATTGCGTGAGCAGCTTCCAGCAAGAAGCTCTCTTATCCCCGCTGCTTCAGCTCCGCATGAGCTGCCTGGTCCTGAGCAGGCAGCGCTGATAGCCCCACCTCTTCTTTCTGCAACAAGCCTGGGAGTTTCCCAGGCTGCGCTGGGGCAGGAAGCATAACCACCTCATCTCTGGAGGCTCCACACACACATCAAGTGTGCGCAGGGCCCTGGAGCAATGTGCAATTGTGCACCACTTTTGGCTGAAAGCCAAAAATGAAAAAGTGCACGAGTTGTGCCTGCCCTACCCTGGAGCATCATGCAATTGTGAGTGCATCGTGCAGATCGCTCCTCACAATCGCATGACACTCCAGGTATCCTTTCACATGGGAAATTCTGTGCAAAAAGGGCCTGAAGTCTTGCATAGGTACACAACCCTGTATCAGGGAATACATGATGGAACAGTCAAAAAGCAAGTTGCAGGTAAGTACACTGTTCGTATATGCATCCTTTCGAATAGTTTACAAAATCTATATGAAGTTTAGGCATTTATGTTTAGTCCAGAGCTGTTTTCTCTCTCTTTCTCTTGCTGTCTTGGAAGGGTTTCAATAATATCAATTACATCTCTATAGATCCTTATTAAGGCAATTACAATTCATTTAACTGCAACCAAATGTTTAGACATAAACGTTCCACTTAAGATTTAAAATACAATTTATATGCGTGGCTGCACAACAGTTCAAAATCATTTATCCCGTTTTATAGGGCAATAATACTGGGAAGGACAATCAAAGCTTCTCAGTTACAGTATATATTCATTGGAATACCAGTTATGGTACTTTCCTAGGCAGAGGTAGTGATAGAAATACACAACATGGGGCTGGGCAGAACTTGTTTCATTACCTCTATAATCCATAACCATATGGCAAGGT
Organism: Ctenosaura bakeri; assembly: GCA_948474755.1. NCBI lineage: Eukaryota > Metazoa > Chordata > Lepidosauria > Squamata > Iguanidae > Ctenosaura > Ctenosaura bakeri. The sequence continues at coordinate 236,852 of CAOLHI010000617.1, forward strand.
GGAAACTCATACCATTTCCTCATGGAGTCACAGTCCCGCTAGGGAAATGGGATGAGAGTGGTTCGTGGGCTGTGCTTCTGCATAATATCATTGCAGTCCCACTGCCATCCCATCCCCATGCATCATGATCACATGATATTCGCTTAGTGGATTAAATCCATTAAGCGCCCATGATTGTGCGATGCTCCCAGACTTACCTGCAATAAGGAAGGGCAGGAAGTGTGATAGTGGTGCTTTCTTCCCCAGTGCAGCATGGGAAAGACTCTGGCTGCACTGCAGAAGGCAGACATGTGTCCCTTATGCTCTCTTCTGCAGGGACCCAGTCAGGTGTGGAGGGGAGCGTTCCTGTTGTGCTGCCTTCCCAGCAACAGCACTGCCAGGATTACAATGGGACAATGTAGGAGAGCATTGTCATGCAGAAATGCTGTAAGAGATGTATATTGCCGTACAATCCCTCTATATTTTAGCAGAGAAATCCTAGAGTCAGTTTGTGTTGGATGACTGAGCGATTTTGGGATTAAAGAAGGCAGTCACATTTTGGATAGTGGTAAGCCAGATTTGGTATGGTTCCCTGCCATGCAAAAAAAGTCAATATGCCTGACTTCAACAGGCGTGCATCATACCCTTCCATGTTTCACAGGTGAAAACTGGGCTACATGTAGCCAGGCATCAGAATATGATCAAAATGGCAAAAGTCGACTGGGAGAGGTTGCAGTTTGCTTTTTCTTAACTATCAGGAAGGGCAAGATTCTTCTCCTCCCCCACCTCACCAAATTATCTGAATGCAAACTACTTTTGCACTTTGAAATCATTGTGCAACTGTTAAAGCAAGATGGGGACAAAGGAGATAAATGGGAGAAAGAGAAAGAAACTGGGACATTTTTAAATCAGCTGAGAAAGTGGAATAATAGAGAACTAATTAGGATCATCCCTGCCAAACCAGGACAGTTGGAAGATATGCCTGCAGGCATGCACATGTTATATACACAGGACCAAAAAATTCATTAACTTTAGAAGCTGGGACAATGGGTACAATTTTGCACCCCTTGCATATGTATTTTGTGCATTGTACATTTTCCATATTCCTATGCCAGTTGTTGTTACTGCTATTGTTGTGAAATCCAAGGCAGATTACAGTATCAGTAAGATTAAAACAGGTGCAAGACTTTGGAAAGCGGAATTAGCAGTTATATGCCAGCACTCCTAACTTCAAAAACTCCATTGTCAGCAAACAAACACCAGAAAGCTTTCAAAATAATAATAATAATAATAATAATAATAATAATAATAATAATAATAATAATAATAATAGAACAAAAATAGTCCTCTTAAGAAAAGCTGGGGAAACTTTAAAAGATTTGCCTGGAAAACAACAGAGAAGGATCTGGACAGAAATCCTGGGGCAGTGAGTTCCATAGGAGCTGACTTCTGGTTTCAGAATAGGGAAAAATGACATTGGTTGTGTGAAAATAGTCATCATGTGAGAATACTTGTTATATTGTGGACTCTCCCGCCAGATGAAACATTATGTTATGTTATGCATTAATTTTATTATTGTCATAAATTGGCATTAGTAGCTAATAATATGTGGATAGATCAGTGGACATTGGTCTACCTACCTGGGGAAGTTTGATTTGTCAGAATTCAAAGCCAGGCTTTTGCAGTTGTGCCTTCAACTTATCCATCTCTCTCACCCAAATTTGGAAATTCTTTTTGCAACAAACAAGCAAATAAACAAACACCCCAGTTTTATCTCAGTTCTTCAGATTTTTAATGATGAAGGCATTTCTTTGTACTCAAACTTTGGTCCCCACCACTTTCTTGTGGTTGTGTCTTCATGTCATTTGGAACTACTGGTGACCCTAAGGTGAATCTATCATGGGGTTTTCTTGGCAAGATTTGTTCACAGATAATTTGCCTTTGCTGAGGCTGATAGTATGTGACACACCCAAGGTCACGTAGCAGGTTTTCGTGGCTGAATGGGGAATTTGAACCCTGGTCTCTCCAAAGTCCTAAATCCAACATGCAAACCATTATACCACATTAGGTCTATGCCACTACCTCATGGTATATATTGTTGTATAGTAAGATTCAGGCCCATCTTACCAAGCACATTTTGAGATATCTTGAATGGGCAGCAAATTCTTAGCTATTTAATTTTTTATCATTGTATTTTCACTGCCAGTTAGGCTGGAAAAGGGAGAGGTGTTAATGAGATTTTCAGACCCAGGTTCTTAAATAAATTGATAGTCCTAGAGTACTGTGCATTTTGAGGAGGATTATACTTGCTGCTTTACCTCAGGTAGTAGAATATCTTGGGTCAGTCATATAAGGCTCCTCTGTCTCATGAAACCTTTTTTTTTATTAAAAAAATTAGACTTTGTGTGTTTCAAGTATTCTGTCAACAAATTTCCTTCCAGACTGAACAAAAAGGCAGGTTAAAAATTAATGCATAATATTATTTTTTGTAACACGATGTTTCAAGATTTAATGATTCCAAACCGCTCACCGTTCTTTACTCCTAGGTTGCTGTTTTCATTATCACAGGCATAATAGTCCTGAAAGAGCCTTGAACTGTCTGAGATAAGTTCATTTGTGCACCACACTGTTACAGTGCTATTATTCCACTTTCAACATCTGTGGAATTCTGAGGTTTATAGTTTACTGAGGCCAAAGAGCCCTCTGGCTAAACTGAAAACCCCAGGATTCCATAGGATGTTGAAAGTGGAACAATAGCACTTTAACAATGTAGTGTGGAAATGGCCATAAAGGTGCCCTAGCAGTTAACCACTGGAGGACAGTGGTAAAGTGGAAACCACCTTTTAACTCCAAGTGCCACAGTGTTTTGTTTTGTTAGTTACAGTATATGCAAGGCAACAGTGGATGAAAAACATCATCAAATTCCTAGAACCTTCAAAATGATTGTATATTTTATATTGTTGTTTTCTTATCTAGATGTTTCTGGGGTGTATTTTCTGTTGGTGTGTCTGTGTGTTTACGAAACACACTGCTGTGCACTAGCTTTGATTAGTTCAATACTCAGTAACACTCCCTATATAATGATCATAATCATATGCCCTCATTTTCTCTTTTGTATGTCTTTGCTAATGAAAGAATCATGTTGCTGCTATTTCCATAAAATAAATAGCTCATTATATTTGATACATAAATAAAAAAATCAAATTGTCATGTCATATACGTGCCAGGGTAATCAAAGATGACATTGAAAACTCATTTGCACAACAAGTGTATTCAGGTTAAAAATAAATTTCAGTGCAACAACTGCGTGGTAGTCATTAATACCAAGACAAGGACCTTTTTTATATAAAGATTTAATGAAAAAAATTGTTCAAAAAATTATTCTCTAAATTGGTTTAGTATTTCCCTATTAGCAGAATTCCTTGTGACAGATTTGAAGCAATGCATTTTAATTTTTGTCAACTCAAATAATAAATTTTATATAATACTTCAAGGCGGAGTATTTAGGGTTAGAGATCATTACATGAATTGTGATAACAAATAAGAAGCTTTACTTCAATGTCTTGTTCATTAAAAAATCTATTAAAATGACTACCCTGCTCTGCTTGTGAGGTTCTCGAAGGCCTCTGGATGGTCATTGTGGGAAACAGAGAGGCCTTTGATCTGCTCCAGCCTGTTTTTTCATATGTTCCTATGCCCAAGCCAAGAATGATATAAACTCATTTGAAATCGATCTATTTTGATTAAAGTGTGCAAGTCCAAATTCTGGCTTTCCCTTAAAATGAAGGTAGTAGTGGACTTAGAACAACTTGTGGTCTCTCAAGTGATTAGTACACATTATCTGGTCTTTGGGATGGCCTGAAAACCTTACAGGAATCAGGATCCATCTGATCTTGGAAGCTAAGCAGGGTCAGCTATGGTTAGTGCTTGGATAGGAGACCGCCAAAGAAAACCAGGTGATGTATGCTATAGTTCAGAGAAAGGAACTGTCAGAACTACCTCTGAGTACTCCTTGCCAAAGAAAACCATATGAAACATTCATGGGGTCTCCACAAGTTGGAAGGCAACTTGAAAGCCCATACACACACATGCAAACATCTGGTCTTTGATTACAACTGCCCCATCTGGTGGAGAACAGAATTTCAGTTCAGAGTCTCTCGTTTTGGTCACTGAATGGTTCTTGGGCTCAGGACTGGCCTCTCTCTCATTCAGACTGGTCATTGGCCTTGGCACAGAGGAAGAGCTAGAAGAGATTTCTTATTTGGGCTGAGGCTTTGATTGAGCAACTGTGCTCTTCTTGGCACTGTTGAATTAATCCACTCTGATTTGGTCTGTCTGCTATTGATCCCTTGGCTCTGGTTCAGCCCTCATAATCTTTCTGTACACATTTAGTTATTATCATAAGAGATTTATAGAAAACTGAACCTTTGCCAGCTTGCCAGTCTGTGCTGATCTCATAAGTGGCTCATCACTGAAGCAGAGGAGAGTGCCACATAAATTTTGGGTAAGGTGCTACCCTTCCTCATTCTGTCTGTGAACCGCACCTGGCTAATCCAGAGAGCTAAACAGGGGCACTTCTTGATGTGATAAGACTTTGACAAAAGATCTTTTGATGTCTTACCTCTTCTATCAAGTAAGCCTAGGTAGGCTTATCCAAGGATGGCCATGTTTTGAATGCCAGTGAACATTTAGGTCTACATAATATTGTTTTGTAACACACAAGATGTCTCAAAATTTTTACTTATTGTCCAAGAGTGACTTTAGAATAGATCAGGAGATCTGTAGGAAGTTTAAAGTGTGACTAGATTCATCCACTTGTCCCTTCTTGGGTGGTCAGGCCAGGGAACAAGGAAGGAAGTCTCCAAAAGAGATCCAAGACAGACTGCCTGTTGGCTACCCACTTGCCTTAATCCATGTATGTTTGGCTAAGTATGTGAGGGAAGAATTCACAGTGCCTCTTTGTCTGCTGTTACAACTGTATGATTACAGATCTGTTGTACAGAATGTACAGCATAGGGCTGCAGCCATCTTTTGCCTTCATGGGCATGTTTGGTGGGGATGTGGGAGAGGGCCTTCACTGGGGCTGCTTCAACCTTCTAGAACTCTCCTCCTATGGCAAAGTGAGTTTCCTCTTTGCTGTCTTTTGGCCATTAAGTTAAGACTTTTCTGATATAAGAGAATGGAAATTCAAAGTCCTGGATATGGTAGCGACAGAAAAGCTATTTTTTTCACTCAAAAATAAACCAATCCAGGGCACTGAAAGAGAATGGCGAGGGGTACTGAATTGGATAAAAGAGTGAAATAGGGGGAAAGAAAGAAAGGTTGTGAGAAAGGTGGAAGACAAAATGAGGTGGTAAAAGATAAAATGTAAATAGTTAAATATAAGATAAAAGTAATAGTTTACGATTGTCGTAAAATAGAGATAATGTATGGAATGGAATGTCTATACGGAATGGAATATTAAACTCAGATTCAACAGGGAAAATTGATGTCTGGAAGCGGAGAGGGTTTTTTTTAATTTTTTTTCATTTAAAATTTTAATAAAAATTATTTTTAAAAGAAGTTAAGACTTTTCTGTTCCAGCAGGTGTTTGAGACCTGATTGTTTTATACAACACGTTTTCTGTTTTAGTACTGCCCTGCTCTTAATGTGTGCTTTTAAATTAATGTTTTATATGGTTTTAATTCCGTTTAACGTTATTTTAACCTTAACTTTTAAATGTTTTAGCTATATGTGGCTTTACTTGTATCTCTTTTTATTCTGTAAGGTGCTTTTGAGGAAAAGGTGAGACATAAATAAAGTAATTGATTGACTGAAATAATTATTTCTGGACACAAGTTCAAACCATGATCCTGACTATAATTTAACCATTTTCCCACTGGACTATAAACATAACCGCCTTTTCTCCCAGTGTTTTCTATTTTGAGGCAATAGTATGTCCTCATGTGGTTTGGCTCTTTAGTTGTTTCCTCTCCTCTCTTGGTAAATGAAACAACCCTGATATCAGTGTGTGTGGGGAATGACAGCAGTACCACCCAAATAAGAATTCTGCTCCCCCAAATGAAATTTTCCTTGAGGCCACCCAAATTTCTAGTATTGAAGTAACTTATAGTTTATATAGCTTATATAACTTATAGTTTAACAATGGAAAGATGCTTTACATGAAATTATCTGCACCCTTCCTTTGTGTAGGCTAGAGGTCACATTGCATATAAAGACCTTGAATACATGGAGCAAAATGCTGAATCTGCCCCTCTCTTCCCATTCCATGAATTTACACTGTGGGAGTCCAATTTCTTCCAGTTTCTATGTATGGTTGTGAAAGCTGGACAGTGAGGAAAGCTGACAGGAAGAAAGTAAATTCGTTTGAAATTCGGTGCTGGAGAAGAGTTTGATGGATAGCATGGGCTACTAAAAGGACAAATGAATGGATCTTAGAGCAAATCAAGTCTGATTTCTAACTAAATGTGAAGATAACTTGACTGTGGCTGTTGTACTTTGGAGACATCTTGAGATCATGTGATTCATTGGAAAAGACAACAATGTTTGGTAAAGTAGGAGGCAGTGGTGAAAGAGGGAGACCACACTACAGGTGGATAGACTCAAATCAAGGAAGCTGCAGATCCCAGTGGAGAGCAGTTGATGACCAGGCCTCTTGGAGATCTCTCATTCATAGGAATACTATAAATCAAATTGATAGGAAATAACAACAATACAACTATAGGAATCTCTACACCATGCTTGTTTTTCTATTACAAAAGAATATATATCAGCAACAGTAGCAATATAGCAACTGCCAAAGCCCACATATAATATCTGGGATATTTTTGCTATTTCTGCCTGGCACTGCATGTACTGTACTAGTGACAAGCTGAGCACACCTACACATATCCTGTTTACACTGAAAGCAGTGCTGATCTCTCCAGCAGCTACCATTGCCAACATTTTTATCACATCTCAAGGCATTTCTTACTCTACCATCAAAAGAAATGGGTGCTGTCTGACAATGCCCACCTCCAGCACCAGATTCAAAGACTGAAACAGTTCACACAGGGCAGTATTATCTCTTTTAAAGCCATATTAGCAGATCTTAACTTTCCGTATGTGCCTGCTTGCTGTGGAGAAATACAATATGTGAATTGGCCTTTCATGTCAATACTCAGTCAGCGCTCTGTTCTTTGTTGTGGGAGTTTTTTCAGCAAAATTAACCTCTTGAGCAATAAAGAAAGCACCTCCATGGAAGAAAAATAAAAATGAAGGAAAGAACTGAAATCCAGAGAGCAGCTTATTGTCATGCCTGCAACACAGTTCCCTATACAAGATCCTTGCAATCAGGATTAGCTGGTAGGAAGTTTGATTCCTACAGTCACCAAAGGACCACAGCTGACTTATCATTTGAATAAGAAGTTTTACCTCAAGATAGTCCTTGACATGGGAATGGCTAAAGAACTGAGACTACTGTTCAGCCTCCAGTAGCCTTCAGGAAGGTTATGTTTCAGCTTATTATGAGATTACAGGTTTGCTTTAGATAAGTCCTTTTGCCTCAGGCCGATGCAGTCTTAGGCCCTTTTCACACTGTACCTTGTCGTGGCAGTGGGGAGTGGCGCTCGCGTGAGCAGCCGCTTGCGTCAGCAGCTCATGACAGCCTTTCTTCCTCCTGCATCGGCTTCCTCTTAGCGCGACCGTCGCTAGCGCCCTGTCCCTTCCTTCCACAGCGCAGTCTGGGAGCTGTAGGCTGCGCTGGGGAAAGGAAGCGCGACCCGCCCGGCTCGCCGACTCACTGCATGCAGGAAAGTGCGCGAGGGCACCACGAGCATTGCGCGAGCACGCAGTATTTTCGGCTTACAGCCAAAAATCAAAAAATGGACGTGCGCCCCGCTTTAGCCTCGTGAGCGTCGCGCGAGTGGGAGTGTGTCATACGGACGCACCATATGTAAATAGACCTAGGTAAGGAATACCATGTGAAATAATCAATAAGCTGGGATGTACAGATATTTTCTTGTAGAATTTGTATTATTTTAATGGCTTACATTCTTGTTTGTGGCCTTTTTTATGTTTTTGTTTGACCGAATCATCATCATCATCATCATCATCATCATCATTATCATTATTATTATTTCTCTCGGGACCTTTCCACACCAGCAATAGCATGTGTATTTCTATATCGCTTATCAGCTAAGTGCTCTCTAAGTGGTTTACAATGTGTTAGTTAATTGCCCCCAACAAGCTGGGTACTCATTTTACCGATCTGCAGAAGGATGGAAGACTGACTCAACCTGGAGCCTGGCACTATCAAACTTACAGCCTTCTGGCTGCAGTACTGGCATTTAACCACTGCACCACTACACTGTTATAGTGCCATTATTCCACTTTCAACATCCTGTGGAATTCTGGGATTTGTAGTTTACGGAGGCCAAAGAACTCTTTTCCCTAAACTGCAGACCCCTGGATTCCATAGGATGTTGAAAGTAGAATAATAGCAGTATAACAGTGTAGTGCAGAAAGGCCCTCAGTCTCAGAGGAAAACGTCAGCAAACCCTCCTGATCCGATCTTGCCAAGAAAACTCTGTGATAGGTTCACCTTTGGGTCACCATAAGTTGGAAACAACTTGAAGGCACACAACAGTAACATGAGCAGCATAAATACAGTTAGGGAATTAGAAGCAGTTTGTGAGGGCTAGTTAGGAGGAGGGGAATGGAGAAGATCTGAATTGGATTTTGGGTCACTAAAAATATGGAGAGAGTTCAGGGAGAGGTTATACTTGGATTGAAACAGAAGAGTTATTGTGTGCTGTGTGTGTGGATCTGCATAAGGCTAGATGTTTAATCGTTATATAATAAGCCTTTAGTGTTTTGTTTTCTATAATCTGTCTGATTTTTTTAATTTCAGAAGTGAAAAGGAGAATTGGTCATGCTTTACAACACTGAACTCACAGGTTAACACAGCCACTTGCCCAGAATAGCAGTCACCTAGAGTCCTTGTTATCAGATCCAAGGAAGGGATCCTGAAGGTAAAAGGGTAAAGTGACTGACAAGAGCATAGGACTAAAACTGTGGATCCAGCCTGGATAGAATTCCCATGACAATGGTAATCTAAAAGGTAGCATGGCTTAGTGGTTAAAGTGTCAGGGTAGCATTGATCTCAAATCCCTACAAAGCTCACTGGATGACTTTGAGTTAGTCAAATTCTTCCAGCTAATCTATCATAGAGGATTGTTGTGATGAAAAGAGAGGGGAAGGAAAGCCATGTACACATCTTGTGTTTCTCTGGAGGCCGAGAAAGAACATAATATGCAAACATACTTAACAAGGAAATTGGATGATTGGTCAAGTGGGAAGTCCTTTGTTTGGATGTTATGGTGAGCAGCACATTATGATTTGGAAGGAACAGGTCTGGATCCCTGTTTAGCTAACTGTGACCTTGGGCCAGTCACAGTCGCTCACCTTTATCAACTTCACAGAGTTTCACTGTGGAGAAACTCTAAGTATGTTGTCCAGAGCAACTTGGAGAAAATAATGTAGTTGTTAGATGGTTGGACTGAGGACACCCAGGTTGAAATCCCTACATGGCCATGAAGCTCTCTGGGTCACCTTAGGCCAGTTATTATTTTTCAGCCTAATCTTACCCTCAAGATATTTGTTGTGAGGAGAAATAATGAGGAATTGTAAATTGCCTTGAGGTTCTTGGAATGAACTCTCTCTCTCTGTCTCTGTCTCTCTCTGTGTTTCTCTCTCTCTTTGTGTGCCTTCAAGTTGCCTGTCAACATTGTGACCCCATGAATTTCATAGGGTTTTCTTAGGCAAGGAATACTGATTTTGCCAGTTCATTCCTTTTGAGATGGTAATTTTAGCTAATATATGTGATTCAGGGTACATAGTTACCTGCAACAGTTTTTTTTAAAGGTTAGGAGTTGAGCAGAAGGTGAAAAATGCTAATAAAATAGATTATGAGTGTTCAAAGACTTTATCAGACAGTATTGTGTGCCAGGTTTTTTTTTTTTAAATAAAAGTGTCATTGGAAAAGGTTAAGTTTTCGCTCCTACACCTTTTGCTGTGACTACTTATGTTGTTATCACTGTTGTAGCTAGATCATATGATGATAATGCACAACCCAACAATATAATACTGTAGATTTTGTTAAAACTGATCTTATGAAGAACATTGTTGTTCCACTGGCTCTTAGAAGACAGCACTCTGTGAACACGTTCTGTGCAGCTTGTGATACAAAATAAATTTACCTATTTTGTATGAATCACCCTCATCAGCTACCTTCATGCACTGTCTTCCAAGTGACTGACATTTCATAAGCCCTTTCCGCATGGCATTTGCCATGTGAAAGGGTGCCTGGAGCATTGCACGGTTGTGAGGAGTGATCTGCATGATGTAAACGCTCCAAGGGCCAGCAGGCACCAATTGCACCTCTTTTCATTTTCGGCTGGAAGCCAAAAATGGTGTGTGATTGCGCATTGCTCCCAGGCCCCACATGCACTTACCTGGCATGTGGAGCCTCCGGAGCTGAAAAGTCCCAGGCTGCACTGTGGAAGGAAGAGGCAGGGCTCTTGCTCAAGCAGGCAGCTCGTGTGGAGCTGAAGCAGCAGGGATGTGAGAGCCTCTCACCAGAGGCTGCTCACGTGATCCCTGCACCCCAGCACTGGAAAAAGGTAAAGTGCGGAAAGGGCTATAGAGTAGCAGAGTGCTTCTGCTAATGAGGGCACAGGAAAACTAGGAACACTATCACACTACAAAATTATAGCATGAAGATTTAATTTTAGTTGCTGTAGTTTCATACTATTTAGAATTGACATTTAGAATTCTTAGGCAGAGAACTCTAGTGCCTCACTAAATAAAATTAAACTCTAGTGCCTCACTAAATTAAAAACCCTAGGATTCCATAGTATTCAGCCAGGGCTGTTAAAGTGTAATCATAGTGCCATAATTGTGTAATGTGAAAGGACCTTTGCTGTATAAACCTAGGTTTTCCCTTTGAGGTGGAACCCTCAGCGTTCAGAACCTAGAAGAGTTATTTTTGGGGCTGATACCAGGATCTGCAAGTCAGCATCACCACTGTGAGTGATTAAGGTAGCTGTGGTTCAAACAAGTAACATTTTCAAGATCTGGAGATTTCATGTCACAAAGGGATCCAACAGTGATAAGACAGGTGGCTATTTAGTGATGTCCTTTTCCCTTCCAATAGGTGGATAGGAGGGAGCAGCTTGCAGGAGATGATAGCAGAGGAGGGAGTGGTACTTGCAGTTCTGCTTCCCTGGACTTCATGTAATTGTAGTTGTATAGAGAATAGGAAGTGAAGAGGACTATTGTTTTATCAAAAACTTTATACAGCTTCTGCGCAGAGCTTCAAGGATTACTTTGTAAAAGTGAGTGGTTACAGTTTTGGACCAGGATGTCATTCATCTTGTTTTTATCTCAAAACCCACCCTCTATGCAGGAATTAAAAAGAAAAAAGAGGAAGGTGAGAATTCCATTCTTTTCTTCTACTTTCTCCCTTCTTTCTTTCTTTCTCTTTCTTTCTTTCTTTCTTTCTTTCTTTCTTTCTTTCTTTCTTTTTTTTTTTTTTCTTTTCATGGTATTTGAGTGAGGGGAAGAGGGACATTTAGGGCTTTATCACACGAGGCCAGTAAATCACACTTACAGCAGGATAATAGCAACTTTGGCTAGGACTTATCACTCTATCTCATTTGTAAATGAAACATTTTCCAAATGGGAGGGTGTCCCATGGGGAGAACAACAGAAGAAGAATGAGGTAACATTAGAATGAGGAATGAGGTAATGATTTAACAATCATTAAATCTTAAAGGTCCAATCCTTGGAGATTCACCCCATTCAGTCTTCCCAGTTGGGGACAGAGTAGGGAATCTCTGTTACCTCTGATTAGAGGTAACCTCTGCCCCCCACTGTGGGCAATGTCCTCCCCCGCAAACATTGTCATTCACACTCCCTGCAGTGCACAGGGAATTCCCCACTATTATCTCTGAATTTAACTGAGAGATAATCACAAGGACATTTACCTAAGACACATGCCCCTATCATGGGAGATAGAGTGATGTGGGGAAAGGTTCTGGGACCCATGGGTCAATTGTAGTTGGAGTTGCACCTAGGGAACCTGCCATGTTCAACAGCATGGCTATCTTTGTGTTATTAGAGGTATAGTGATGCCACCACACCTCATTCAGCTTATGGAAATTGAATGGGTGGGCATCCAGCCTAGGATGTCAAGCCAGTTCCCACCCTGGTTTAAGCCTTCATCAGCTGTGAACTCAGGTCCCAATCCAGACTGTGATGACACAAGTGCTTTAGAGGTCAAAAAGGGTTTTAAAAGCCTGGAGCTTCATGAAGGTCATCTTGTCCACTCTTGTAAAATGTATATCTACTGAAATTATAACAATTATTTCAAATTTTGCAGCTAAATGTATAAATTAGGGTGTGCAATATGTTAAGCATGTCGGTATCTTCTTCAGTTCTCTTTTATGTGGTGCATTTCCTACTTTTCATCATGTTTAAATCTCTACTGTATATGTCCCAATGCTAACTGTATTTATAGCCATCCTTTCTGTCAGTGGTGGGCAAAATGTGGCCCATGAAATATCACCTAATCTTGCATATACTGGATTTTTTTCTCCTAAAATGAAAATGGTCAGTAGTGCCCCTTTGAATCTCCAGGGGGCATTTAAGCCCCCAAAAGTCTTTTTTCAAAAATCTTAAGTGACCAGAAGATCACTGGGGTTGTCTCATTTTGCCAAACAGTAGGGCTGGCCCAGTGCTATGTTTTTGTATAAACCTCTCTCTTGATGTCTGGGAATCTTTGATCATGCATCCAGAATGATGTTTACAGAGGCTTCCATTGCTTCTTTTCACAATAGCTTTTCAATGAAAATTGATCACCAAACTTAATTGTAGGACTATAAGACACACTACAAAGGTACACTTGCAAAGCAAGTTTCCTACATGCTTTGCACGTGGAATTTCTACTGAATTACAAACAAAAATTATAAGCTTAACTGTAAGGAATCCAGTCCTACAAGAGATTTGATTGTCAATTATCATGATTTGCAAACTGTTCACTAAATGTTTTGCATCTTTTTGTATGTGAATCCATATAACAGAAAGAAATTGCATAAGGTGACTTTTATACAACCTCAGCTTAGTGAATTTGGAGAACAGATACTTGCTTAATTGGACCAAAGTAATATCAGCATCATTATTTCATGCTTTACCAAAACATCCTGGGTAAACACAATATGTCAACTTTTCAAGCAACAGCCAAGAATTGTGCCCTGATCATTAATACCACAAAGCTGGGACCAATATAACCATGTACAAATCAGAAGGCAGCAGATGGTGGACAACATTATAAGTAAAATATTTTTTTTTCCTTCAGAGTGGAGCAACAGGAAAGCATTAGATTCATCATTAGCATGTTTACCAATAAACAAGGCACTTACCTATGCAGTAGTCTATAATATTCTTAAGCAATGTCATTTATTGTATTGGACAGAAATGCTTTGTTCTAATTATGTATAACATATTTATACATATAACAAAATCTAGTTAAAACAAGTGCTGGCTATGTGTTTTTGCAAAATGACATTTGAAGCTGGTTCACACATATATGTTCGTCACTTGATAATCTATGATGACATCTGTTGGCACATGAAGTACCTGGGATATCTCAGAGTAAATAATTAAATCTTGGACACAGCCCATTTCAGACCATTCAACAGCAATCTATCAGGTGAGGAGACATATGGTGATCTGCATACCAGAGTTTAGAAAAAAGATAAACAGCCCACCATATGACTAGAGTCAGGGGCATGGGACCCCAGCAAAAGTGGAAAAATCACAAATATAAAAGTGTGTATGTGTTTGTGGGAAGGGGGCTGAGGCATGGTGGGTACAAACCAGGCCAGAGAAAGGAGAGGAAAAGGGGGTGAGTCGGCATGGTGGCCCTATACTTCTTCTGTCTCATCATCTCCTTCCTTACTTGGGAAGAGGGCATCAGGATAAGTTTTGTGGTGTTGAGAAACTGAGCCATCTTTAGCTGGCCAAGCAATTACTGGTGGTGGAGGAGGAAGAGGAATGCTGCACAACCTGGTTGGAGCCAATTAACCCAGAAAAGAAGCACCTGAGATGGGGGATAGGGGTTGGAGAAACTTGCAAATACTCAAATCTGTGAAAGTCAAACCCACAAATTTGGAAAGCTGACTGTATTGGAAATTCAGCTCTCAGAATACCACTAAACCAATACAGCTGTGTGCTGTCCCGGAATCCCCCAAACCACCTAAGTAAGTTATATTTTCTTAAACAGTCTTTGTTCATTTATTTCAAAATTTATGCAGCAAATTCCTTTGCATGTTTACCCAAAAACAAGTTCCATTGAATTGAAATGAGACTTTATTCCCAATTAGCGCACTGGAAAATAACTGTTTGGACTTCCACAGAACCACTGTCATTGGTCCAGCCATCTGCCTGATGCACTACAGCACTGTGATGCTCCTACGCAAATGGGGCAAACTCTCTCTTGAGTCAACACTTACCCTTTGTTACCTTCTTCTGCCAGTTAATTGCACACCCTTCTACCAGCTTTGATCCAAAATTAATCACAGATATGGGATATTTTTGCAGCAAACTATGTACAGGTGATCTAACAACTGGGAAAGGAAAAGCCAGCATTTCTGGAGAATGTATTTGGAAATCATACAAAGAATATTTCTTAATGGACAATTTCAGTCTCATTTCTACTAGATCAGATCTACCCAACCTGTCTATTCTGACATGCAGCAGCTTTTCATAGGAACAGTCAAAAATCTTTCCCATTGTCAGCTGGCCTGTTCTTTTAACTGAAGATACCACGGATTGAAATAGGGATCTTCTGAGTGCAAAACATGTCCTCTCTCACTAATTCAAAGTCCATTTCTTTCCCTCAAAGTTGTCTGAGTACCACTTTGCTGTTTTGATTTATGTTGCTATGTGTCTTCAAGTCAACTCTGACTTATGGCAATCCTATCTTAGGATTTTCTTAGGCAAATTTCATTCAGAGGTGTATGCTGTTTCTTTCCTCAAAGTTTGAGAGGCCTTAAACTAAGACTGTTGTACCTTGGACATATCATGAGAAGACATTAGAAAAGGCAAAATACTGGGTAAGGTAGAAGGAAAAGAAGAAGACTGCATTACAGGTGAGTAGACTCAATCAAGGAAGCTACAGCATTGAATCTTCAAGACCTGAACAGGAGATCTTGCAGATCTCTCATTCATGGCACCACTACAAGTTGAAGTTGACTAAATGGCAATTAACAACAGCAAGGTTGAAAAAGTGCAAGTTGTTCAAGATGACACAGTGAGGTTTCCATGGCCAGACAGTGATTTGAATCCTGGTTTCCTGGAGTCCTAATCCAGCACACAAATCACTACACTTTGTTGGCTCTACAATCTGTTACACACACCAGTCAAGCTGGCATATTGGAAGGTTAGTGCAGTGAAAATAGAGAGACCATGCCAACAGTAGATTTGTGGAAAGCCATGTCAACTATTTTGACTCCAGCTTCCAGAATCCCCCAACCAAAAAGTTATTTGCCAAAATATAACTTTTTCAAGCTCTGGATTGTTCATTGTGTTATTGCTAACGAATTAGTAGTACCAAAAACTGGGGGCAGTTCGGATGGATCACAAGAGCATCCCTGATGAATTTCATGCAAAACCCATTATCACACTCCACCAATGTAGAGAGGACAGGCTCTTAACATGCCTTTCTTCTATTTTTCTACTTCATGAGTAGATTAGGGGACCAGATGTACACTCTTTGCTCTGAGTCCTTCAAATCCTAAAAATGCCCCTACAATTCAAGTGTAGACAAATGGTCTATCTGGAGTTCTTTCTTTCTATAGCAGATTTGAGAAGCTGCTTGTCTGTTTCCAATGAAATAGCATCTGTGTGATTAATCCTTATGAAAGGAAGGAGGCATTTTGGGAGATGGCTTTCAGGCTTGCAGCCTACAGTCACCTCGTAATAATTTTCAAGATCACCAGTTCTAATTAAGTTACAGCATATTACGAATGTTCTGTACTTTGAGAAGGAGGCAGAAGGACATGAGGGTTGAATTCTAAGAAAGAGGAGAAAACGTGTCTCTCTGCAGAGCTGTAGAATTTGAGACATATGGCAGAATTGACTAGAGAGCAAAGAAGTGTTTTTCAAATCACAGTCTTCTACTGTTAGCTCTGCACAGGATAATGAGACACACAGAGTTATCCTAAAGTGTTCTAGAAATATTCTCCCCCTGTAATGTCAAGAGCAATTAGAGTGGCCACTTACCAAAAAGAGGACAAATAAGGGAAGAGAGATTTAGAGGCAGTTTTCACATGCTAATCTCTGTGTTTAGACACACATTTAGAAATAAAAGGTGGCATTCCATATTGCAGTCACAAATTCATAATCTAAAGTTATGTATCTGTAATTGCTTTGCATTCAGTAAGATTATGTAGTAAGAAGTGCATTCAGTAAGAAACTACATACATGTCTCTCCATCCACCTTAATAGCCAGCAGCTGGATCAGGTGAAGAAGGTCTATTTAGCTGGAAATTGGGAAGCAAGGAGGAGGATGTTTCCACCTTCTCCCATGTGCAAGCAAAGCTGCAAAAGGAATTTGGAACAGGAGTCCTGCTTGTAATTATTACAGTTTCACTCACTGGCTGGTGGGTATTGGAAATATGATCCTCCTTGTGCCCCAGGCACCAGCTGAATAGACCTCCTTCACCAGATCCTATTACTGGCTGTTATGGTGGATTGGGAGCCAGCCGTTCCCAGGGTTTCCATGACTGGGTGGGAATTTGAACTTTCGTCTTCTGGAGTCCCAGTAGACAATACAGAACTAGATTAACCACTGGTCTAACTTTTTATAGGAAGACATCCTACATCCTGAAATTTGGTTTCAGCAGGAAAGTAAAACTTACCTTGCAGCCATTAGTTATGGTGGCTATATAGCATTTCCAGTATAAAAGATGGTGTACCAGTCTTTGGGGAACAACATTGGAAGAATGTAATTTCACTCATGTCTTGTTTGTAGGCTTCCCAGATACATTTGGCTGGCCATTGAAGAAACAGAATTGTTGACTAGATGGGACTTTGGTCTCAGCCAAAAGGGCTCTTCCAGTGTTTTTTTTTTTTGGGGGGGGGACCTCTAGAATTCGTGAGAGGACAGCATAAAACCTGAAACATTCCACTCAAAATATCTAAAATGCCTTTAAATGTCCTTAAAAAGTAAGCATAATTATTCTTGCAGTATATGCATGTGTATACGATTCTCTCTCTCTGGATTTATATCAGAGAGAGAGGGGGGAAGGGGGAGAGAGAGAGATGGATGGTGGGGCAGACATAGATAGTCCGTCTGTCTGTCTTCCTACCTACCTACCTGGCATCATTCCCACTTGTTACATTATCCTCAAAACATGACTAATTCAGCCCTCATCACAAACAGGTAGCTCATTACAGGCAATGACAATCTACTTTACTTATAGTTTGTTACTTCCAGGTTATCAGTCAATGTTGACCTGATTTGGTAGTCTCAACTCAAAGAGACCTATTGACTCAATTGTAGAATCATTACTGGAGGCAAATCCTATTGATTTAATGGGTCTGCCCAAGTTGACTCTAGCAACAAGAGTCAAGCTAATATCAGAAAATGTGTCATCAGCAAATGTGATTGCTTTGAGTTGGTACTGTTGCCTTCTATGCTTTAGGAGTGTCTGATGTCGATATATTCTTCTCCTGGTAATAACAGTAATCTTTTGCTGTGTATTCTTTTCTGCTAAGAAAAGAGCAGAAGTGCCTTGCACTTGAGTTAGGCTGGCATAGCTCTGGCTTGGTAGCTACTAGTATAATGAGCTCACAGGATCAGACTCTCAGTTCCTCCAGATGTGATGAGAAATCCTCAAAACCCATTATGGTTTGTAATTTTTTCCTTCAGCTTTTGAAAAGGAAACTGTCTTTGAAACACTGTGATAAATATTTATTAAGAGCAAACAAAACAATAAGACTGATAATTGAGAAAAGAGACTACATGGTCACATTTATTTTCTTAAGTCCTTGTACGTGCTACTTGATTTTTTGAAAGCAGTGACAACACACTATTATTAAGAGTTCTGAATAAAAATAGACACATAAAAAGCTGGTGCTGGTTTGTTCCTTTTCATTTAGCTTAATTCCTCCTTCAGAAATGTACTTTACACATTATTAGAGATCTAATGTGGGTGGGATGTGTTGTTGAGGTTGCCATGGCTACTTTTTTTTAATGAGTTTGGAGACTTTATTATCAAACTTAATACATACATAATTACTGCTTCTCTTTTGTATAAAAGCCTTTTTCTTTCTCTCCACCTCCATAAAAATCAGATGAGGGAATGAAAAGGCAATGATTTTGAAGCCAAATAAATCAACTGCCTCTTTCCCACCTATTGCTGACCAAAAGGAAGGAGAGGAAGTATTGTGAGAAAATTGTCACTGTTAAACAAACTTTGGAAACAATCCCATGTTCACAATGTATTTGTGTCACCCGTAAATATTCAGTCTGTGACTCTAATCAGCTAGTTTTATAATTCCAAGAAACACTCAAACGTGAGAACAAATCACATTTGCTGCCACAGCTTGTTCCAAATGATTAATGTTTTTCTCCCTCTTTGCCAATTCATGTTTATGAACAAAGTAGGGTAAGAGCATTCATGGCTACAGAGAACTTTCTCTAATGAAAAGAATGAACACAAGAGTCCCCCAGGTGCTTTCATTCAGCAAAAAGTCCTAATCAAAGCACATTCATTGCCCCCGATAGAATTACATAAGCACACGCTTATTGGAGTTTGGAAATGTTCCATTTTGGACTAAAACTCCCAGAATCCCTAGCCCATATGGCTGGAGGCCATGCTGGCCAAGGAATTCTGAATATTGTAGACCAAAAACAACTTTCACAAGCTCTGATGTTTATTAGCTAGTAGGTGCACAAATGTAAACACTTTTAAACCTGGTATTTCTAAAGCATCTGCTTTATCATTATGCAGTTTTTCTTACTAATTAGATAAGTCCACAATAGGGATGATCGTATTTTAAAAGTCTGTTTCTAGCTGTCACGAGCTGTGAAATAACTTGAGAATCATGATGACTAAATCTAATTGCTAGTCCAGTGGACCCACTGCTAGCAGGGATGGGAAGAATATTCAAAGATTCAATGGGTGGGGGTGGGGAGCTAGAGAAATCAAAAAGGAGCTTCTGGGCTGCCAAATAATCCCAACAAGGAGAATCCTTCTGAAACCCACTTCTTTTTATCTTCTTTCAAGCATTCAACCCAACTTGAGGACTACTCCAGCTCCTCCAAGTCCAGAAACACCTATCTCTTTCCCTCCACAGTCATGTAGTGATTGGCAGGAGGGCTGTGGTAGCTGAACAGGAGGATCACAACTAGCTGTCCTGAGAGCTGGTGTATGATGATGACATAATTCTCTGGGAAATCCAGATGACCACTGGAAAGGATGCCACAAGGTGTTCTAGCCATCCAAATATACCCAGAATGATCCTCCTTACTCAGTAGCTTCCCCATCCACACACTGGCCAATAGGTGTTTGTGCTGGTGGGGGGCAGCCAAGCCACGGCCACTGCCTTTCTTCTTTTGAGACTGGAAGTGGCAGCAATACTCTTCACTCAGCTGATTCTGTCCCTTCCCACCACTACAGTAGCCTTTCTGGGTGGTTGGGAAGGGACCAGTCTGGAAAGGATTGCCATCTGTCAGAACAGTGGCAGTCATTCTCTTTGTGCTTCTGCTCTCTGCCTTCCTCCTGCCAGCCCACTACACTGGCCATGCAGGGGGAAGGGGCTGGGGGACAGTCAAGTGGGGCTTGCTTGCTGCCACCTCCTACAGAAGAAAAAAGGCAGCAGGGATGGTCACATGACATAAGGAAGACAAGGGCTATTTCCGCACTACAGTATTAAAGGTGCCATTCCACTATCAACCTGGTATGGAAGTCTGGGGTTTGTAGTTTAGGGAAGGGTACTTCGAATTCTCAGCCAAAGAGCTCTTTGGTCTCAGTAAACTACAAATCCAAGAATTCCACAGGGCGTTGAAAGTGGAATAGCAGCAGTTTAACACTGTAGTGCGGAAATGGCCAATGAAATAAAGATGTCCTCCTATAGCTTGGTTCAAGCATTGATCAAAGTGGAGCTGGTAGTCAAGAAATCAGAACAAGACTAAGGCCTGGAAGCATAAGCAGCTATGCAGGAGCCAGATCCTTAAAGGTAAACATACATCATGAGACACCAAAGGCCATGCCACTGTATTTCTGATCTCTATGTATGATTGTGAAAGCTAGACAATGAAGAAAGATGACATGGAGAAGATCAGCTCATCTGAAATGTGGCAATGGAGGAGGGTTCTGCAGATACTGCCAAAAATACAAGTAAATTGATCTGAAAGCAAATTAGGCCTGAAATTTCATTAGATCCCAAAATGATTAAAGCAAAGCTAACATAGTTTGGACATGTCATGAGATGACATGAGTTCTTGTAAAAGATTATAATGCTGGTGAAAATGGAAGGTAGCAGGAGGAGATGAAGACCATGTTTCAGATGTATTGATCCAATCAAGGAAGCCTCAGCTGAGTCTTCCAGATAGGAGTAAGTGATCACTGGTGCTGTTGGAGCTCTCTCTCTCTCTTTCTTTCTCTCTCTCTTTCCTTCCTTCCCTCCCTCCCCCACTTCCTTCCTTCCTTGGGTCACCATAAGTCAAAACTGATCTGATGGCAAATAAACTGTAGTTGGAAAAAAACAAATTTGATTTAAATCTGTATATTGTAAAACAGTGCTACTCAAAGTGGTGGTCCCTAATCTTTGGATATTAGTCCCTGGCAAGTTTCCATGAAAGAAGGAAATAGTAACAGTTAATGCATACAATTAACACTCACATTTAAAAAAAAACTGGAGAGGAGCTGAATAGAATCAGAAATGCGAGGATGAAGAGGAAGACTTTAAGACTTCTTCCCCTGCCAGGGTCCTGAAAAAATATCACTTCCTCCATCCACAGTTGCTATTTGGAAAACCTTTCATGTTGCCAACAGAGGTTTCCCTCCTGACTGAAACAGCAGGTTAATACCCGTTTCTATATCACCACTCTACCACCCTCTCATGGGCTATCTATGACCCTTGAATTCTAGATTGAGAGACAGATTTAAGGACCTAATTCTCAGTATCAGATAAAAGGAGCTACAGATACATTAGGCCAATTGATTCTTGTTCTTGTCATGGTGACATTGGCCCTTTCCACACGGACTTAAAAAAGCAGTGTAGATCGACCTCCACGGAGGTCGTCTACACCATTATGCGAATTGGGGTGGATTACTCTTGAGTAATTCCACACCGCAATCCGCGGTTTGGCGCCCGCAAGTGGTGGCACCGTGTGCTTTTGAAAAACCACATTTTATGTGGTTTTTCAAAGGCATGGGGCATCCAGCCCCGTCCAACCCCGTTGCAGCGCCCGTGTGGATTTACGGACGCGCGAAAGGGCGTCCCTGCAGATCAGGCAGGGGGCGGGATTTCCGGCTGGCGGGCTTCTCCGATTGGTGGAGAGGCTCCGCCAGTCAAAATCCGCCATTTTGGGTGCTGCTGGGCACCAAGGATGCCGCGGGACGCTGCGGCGTGTGGAACAGCGAAATGCGCTGCTCCGCGCGGCGACGGAACAAGGTAAGCCCTGTTTTGGCGTGGCTTTCCCCGTTTCCCCGCCCGCATGTGGAAAGGGCCATTGTTCTTATTATGGTGATATTGCAGACACAAGCCTGCATCATTCTTCTGACCTGAGATCCCAGAAGTTGAACTTGAAACCTTCTGCAAACAAAGTATGTGCTCTGTTACTCAGACAGGATCACACAGAGTCCTGGATTTATAATCCAACCTGGTTGTTTTCTACCTATGATTATGATTTGGAAAAGTTACTTTTTTTGGATTATATATTCAGAATCTAGTAGCCTTGCTACTAGGAATTATAGCCCTCAAATTTACATTCATGAGCCTATGAGGCTGACCTCCATGCACTATGATGAATATTTGCATGTTATTGTTATATGTCTTCAAGCTAACTCTAGCTTATGACAACTCTCTCATAAGGTTTTCTTGAGCAGGGTTACTCAGAGAACGTTTGTCATTGCCTTCTTCTCAGGTTGAGAGCATATGTCTTGCACAAAGTCACAAAGTGGATTTCCATGGCTGAATGGGTATTTGAACTCTGCTCTCTCGGAGTCCCAGTCCAACATGAGAACCACTACATCACACAGACTCTTGACATCATATAGTACTATGCATGTAATCCTGTGGAGACCATCTATATACACATAGGAAGCCTAGAGAAGCCAGGTTCCTGATTACACAAAAAACATTGTGTGCCTGTAGACTCTATGAAGACATTCAACTAATTTGCATGAGGGGAGTAAGAGGATGTTAGGGTGGATCTTATCATTACAAAGATTAAAATAAACATCACAGAAAGCAGATGCTGGTGGATGCGATTCCATATCAACTCTCTATCTGTTTTTCCTGGGGGAGACAGAGATCTGTACATAACTAACCTACCTGGAGCCCAAAACTAGCTTGTCACATCAGGTGTCATAGCAGAGGATACTATCCCATTGCCAAGATTGAAGTAGGTTTCAACTACCAGGTAAATTAGCTTCCAAAGTACATTTGGAGGATAGGTTGTGGTGCCATCTTGTCCTCATACAGCAGATTGGGGCAAGAGTGAACATTTACAATGATTTCACGTGCTGGGAAAACATTAAAATGTAGTAGATGCAATTTCTCCAAAGGAAGGGTGCATTTGTATGCAGCATTTATAGAGCAGCTTACTCTAGCTAATCTTAGACCATTATTAAACTTACAAGCCTTCCTACAAAAGACCTTGTCTCCTTAACAATAAGGACAACATTTAATTGTAAGGTTAGAACCTTGCTAGTTATTAGAAAGCCTTTGAAAATTGCTTTTCATTTATACCCCAGGCTGTGCCCTTATTAAATTGAAGGGTTAAAATGTTTCCTGCTGATATGGTTTAAAGATCTTGTTACTGCTTGATTGTATGATACATAATCGGATTAAATGGCAAGATTTTGGGTTACATATGATAAACTGAGGTTTAGGTTAAACAGCAAAGTGTAATAGGAAAACAATAGGGAATAACAGGCAGTGTTGTGAATTTGCAGATGTTCTTGCATCACAGGTTTAGGAACTTGTGCTATTCAAAAAAGAACTCCCATAAATAAATGCACAAAATGCATTTGACTGTGTATGTTTGTATGCAAATTTTTGTTGCTGGTTGTTCAAAATCCCCCCACAGCTCTATACACACTGGGCAAGGTTACTGATAAAGAAGGTTTGGTCACACATTGCCGCACTGGTCACCTTGAGACCCAATACTAGATCCAGAGAAGACTCTTAGGTGGGCAAGGTGAGTTATAAGAGCCCAAATGTTGGAACTGCAGGGTTAACCTGGTTAGGGGATCCATCACAGCAATCAATTAATTTTTGGAGTTCACTAACATTTGACAGAACAAATTAAGTTAACTGAAGTTGCAAGCTCTGCAAGCATTTTAGATTTTAGGTATAACAGCTTCCAGTGCACTCACATTTAGTATGCTTAATATGCAGTGTATACAATATGCCTTTCTATGAGCCAGGTGTCACCAACACATTAGAGCAATAGTGTGGCAATAGCAAGCCAAAGGGGCACAGAAGCAAACACAAGAGATAGCTGAAAACATGACAGATTGAGTCTATGTGAAGGAGGTGTCTGAGTCTTGGCAGGTATGCAAACAGATTGTTGAAAGCCACTTACCAAGGAAAAGAATATAACACGTCATATCACAATTGCAAGTTGTTATGCAGCATCCAAATTCAATTTCATCCCAAAACAGGTTTACAACATAAATAGCTGTCAGGCCCCTGTAATAATCCTGGCTTGCTTGTATGGAGGATCAATTACACCATGCCCTGCTTTCAGCATATCTGCAGTTTTGAAACTGCCTTTTTTTTTCTCTTGTTACCCTCTGTGATAACACAAGAAACTGTTCAAAAAGTCCAAGGGCTTACTTCTGGAAGCTTCACTCATTCATGCAAGAGCTGCTGTCATTCTCACGAGTGAGCTGTATGTGCCAATTTTATCACATACAAAAGGTTAAACCTTAAAATTGTCTTGCAAAATTTAAAGCAAGCTTCCATGTAGCTAAGCAGACAGCAGAAAAACAGACAGGGAAAAACAAGGAAGAGCACATCTCGAGGGAACTGAATGCTAATTCGGTGCAGAAGTAATTTAATGCAGAGATTCAACCCCAGATGTGTAAGTGTTAAACACTTGAAACTCTGTGCTTGAATGGTTTAACGTTTCAGGGGGCTTTTTTTTAAGTATGAGTCCATCATACTTGAACTAAATGGTGGTGGTAAGACTTTTTGTTTAAAAATGATTTTCTAATCTCCCCCCCCCCACACACACACCTAAAAATAAAAATAATAGAATAGTTTCTGCCAATTTCCAACAGTCTTTTCTCCAAATATGTATATGATGATGGAATCTCTAATCCAAGGATTTCAGACTGACTTGGACTATCTAGATCCATTTCAAACTGACTTCAGGCTAGATTAATGGGGCAGAAATTGTTTTGATCATAGTGACAGATGAATCATCTGTAACTGTGGCAAAGTATCCTTGCTGGTTTGGCTGAATTTCTCTGTGGCTTTCAGTGCCATTAACCATGATACCTCTTTGGACCACCTAGTTAGGATGAAACTTGGAGGCATCGTTTTTCTAAGGTGATGCCAATCCTTGTTGGAGGAATGATTTCATAAAATGGTGCTGTGCCACCCTTCGTGTTTGTTTGTTTGCATGTTGTGTGTTTTTTTAAAATAATGGCCTATAGTTATAATTCTATCCAATGCAATTCTGGGCTGCATCAATAGGAGAATAGTGTCGGAATCAAAGGAAGTAACAAAACCATTCTATTCTGCTTGGTCTGACCTTTCCAGTTCTGGGCACCACAATTCAAGATGGATATTGACAAGCTGGAACATATCCAGAGGAGGGCAACCAAAATGGTGAAAGGCCTGGAAACCATGACCCATGACGAGTGACTTAGGGAACTAAGTATGTTTAGCCTGATGAAGAGAAAGTTAAGAAGTGACATGATAGCCGTGTTTGAATATTTGAAGGGATGTCATGTTGAAGATGGAGCAAGCTTGTTTTCTACTGCTGCAGAGACTAGAACATGGAGCAATGGATTCAAACTACAGAAAAAGAGATTTCACCTAAACATCAGGAAGAACTTCCTGATGGTAAGAGCCATTTGACAGTGGAATATTTTGCCTTGGAGTTTGGTGGAATCACCTTCTTTGGAGGTTTTTAAACAGAGGCTGGATGGCCATTTGCTGGGGGATGCTTTGAATGTGTGTTCCTGCATAGCAAGGGGTTGGACTCAGTGACCCTTGTGGTCTCTTCTAACTCTATGATTCTATGATCCTATCCCCACTCTATTTAACATATGTATGAAAGTCACAGGAGAGGGTGACTGGAGTTTTGAGTTCTTGTATCAGCACAGTGCTGATGACATCTACCTTTATTTATCCTTTCTGTTTAAGACCAAGGAATCCATTCAAGTTTTACGTTGGTGTCTGTAGCTGCTAACAGATCAAAAGAGGCAACCAAATTAAAATTTAATCTAAAAAGACGAAGTTGCATCTGATCAGGGAACAGCTCAGATCAGATTGTGCTACATGGTTCTGCTTTCCTCTTGAACATTCATGTTCATACTTGGATGTCTTCTTGTATTCAGCCCTGAGTCTGTAAACCCAATTTTTGTTGTGTGTGTGCCTTCAAGTCACCTGTTGATTTATGGTGACCTTATCAATTTCATACAGTTTTCTTAAGCAACATATACTCAGAGATGGTTTTGTCAGTTCCTTCTGAAATATAGCCCGTCTCTGCTGGTACTTGTTAGCAGTCACCCATCCAAATATTAACCAGAGCTGACCCTGCCTAGCTTCCAAGATGAGACAAGTTCTGGTGCCTTTAGGATATTTAGGCCTAGTGGCCAGGAATATAATGCACAGCTAAGGCTCTTTCTCCAACCACACCTAACCACACCTGTTCTTGGTGCTATCATATGTGACCATGGCAATAGGTGCTTTAGTTACCTCTCCACTGGATTACTTTAGATTGTTGTAATACAGGGGCTGATTTGGAAAAAAATGTTTGGATATTTCAGTTGGCCCAAAATGCAGAGGGCAGTCTACTGATTATAGGGAACATGTGACAACATGTGCAATAGCTTCTCAAGTGATTACTTTTAATGCCTTAACATAGTTTGGGGCCAGAGTATGTAAAAAACTGAATGTTCCCATATGTGCCTTACCCATGTTTTAAAATCTTCAGGAGAGGCCCTTGTTTGTCTTGCCACCATCAGAAGCACACATGGACAGAATACAAAAAGGGCTTTCTTAGTGGCTGCTCTCAGAGTCTGGAACTTCCTGCCAAGAGAAACCAGTCTAACTCTAGCTCTTTTGTCTGTCTGCTGGCAGGCGAATTGTCTGTCTGTCTATCTATCTATCTATCTATCTATCTATCTATCTATCTATCTATCTATCTATCTATCTATCATCTATCTATCTTTGGGCAGACTTTTAAACTGTCTTGTTTGTTGAAATAATATGGTTGATGCTTACTTCTTTGTTACTTATATGTTCTGAATTTGCATTTTAGTTGGATTTTTCTTAGTGGTAATCTTGACTAATGTTTTCTGTGTAAAAGAAAGATATACATTCAGTCAATCAATCAATGAATCAATCAGTCATTGTCACATTTACTACTAATCCAGGCAGTGGAAAAAGTAGTTGCAAAATAGCTGTTGCAGTCTTGTTAGGCTGCGCTAAACATCAGGATTGTGCACAGCACTGCTAATTAAGCTTGTTCAGATCTGGATTGATCTGGTTACAACTTTTTGGGACCTTTTCTCATACATTTGTATAAATCTGTAGAAATTATAGATCCTAAACAGAATATTAAGCCAACCGAATTTCAGAGTTATCTTCAGTGTAAGTATAAGTATAGGATTAGTGTAGTAATTATGGGATTATTCTTTTGAGTTGTCCTTTAACAATCTCATTCTTAGAGACAATATTTTCGTGAATTAAAATCATGTTCAGTTAAAACCAAGTATAGTATAAAGGGATAGAGTTAGATTAGAACGGAAGGGACTTGTGTTCAGATCTCCTCTCCACCACAAAACACTCTAACCGGCTCCACTGGGTTGTTGCAATATTAAAAAGAGAAGAATCTTATAGAGTGGGCCCTCTGTTCTGTTCCAGGGATTCCTGTGTTTAGGAAAAATGAAAATGTTCATACCCATTATATTCAATGGCAGTGACATGTGCATGGATGCTTCAGCATGTCTGTGTGCGTGTCACTGCTATTTTAGGAATAGGGAACACTATGTTTCATGTGAACTGGAAATCAAGCATAAGGAGGTCATGGTAAAGAAGGGGCCACTGTACACTACTCTGTAACCCTTGAAGAAAAGGCAGGATGTTGATGCAGTAAATAAGTCATTGGATTCATCATAAAAGCACTGTAGATCAGGGGTACCTTGTTCCAGAGCCAATCTTTAGTATCATATTCTCTAAGCAGGAGTGGGGAAAGATTACCATCCAAAACCTTTAAGAGTTACTGCCTGCTGATGTAGATAACAATGGGCTGGCTAGATTACTAATATCCATAGACCAATTTGATATAAGAGCTTTTCTGTACTGCTGCTAGCATGTCCTTCCCAAAATACTACTTCAACTTTGCCCATGCTTTTTGATTCACCAAGCTAAATGCAATCCACCCATCACAATGGCCATAGCTTGGGAACAGTTCTTTTTTGGGGAGAGGGATTAAATACTCTCCTAGCTAGCATGGCTATGGCCAAGCTGGGACATTCTAGGATCTGTAGTCCCAAAATGGAACTTTTTCAAGCTCTGATAGTGAACCATCAGAGGTTCAGTTGAATTCCTGGATTTCAGATGTCTCCAGCTAGCCAGGCACAACTAAGTTAATGGTGCCACAGTGGCCTCTTAGGTCTCCAGATGTCTTTGAATTTCAGCTTCCAGAATGCCTGATCATTTGTACACTGTCCTCCAAAAATTGTAGTCCAGCAACATCCAGGAACCTAAAACCATTCACATGGACAGGTCAGCTTCAGTCGGCTTCATGAGTAAGTGATTGAACATCCTCTACTACTGCAACTTGATTAAGCTAATAAAACACTATTCTTTTCTCCTCTTATGTGGCAATGAATATACTACTACAGCAGTGGTTGTAAAGAAGCGTAACTTACTATTACTGCTATATCAAATATTTGTTCAAGGTTTTTGTTAGATTGCAGGATATTTTGCAATGTTATTATACTCAGATGGAATGTGAAGATGACTCAGGAAGCATGATCTGATCCACATTTGTTTGGAATTAAATCCACTTACTTCCCTGGAAGTGTGCTTCAGATTGCACCATTCAGATCTTTATTTTTTGCACAAATAGTTTGAGAGGCACCAAGTAACTTTAAATATCTATTTCAATGACTGCAGTGAAGTCTTGTGTGATCAAGTGTTTCAGACATCCACTGCCTGGGCCCCTCAAGTCTAGGCTAATAAAGAAGAAGAACTCTATTTCATGATTTAGTAGCACTTCTCTTTCAGCCACAGTGCTGCTCAAATAGGCAAGCATTTATGGGCAAATATCTTAGCCTGAATTGTGTTGAATATTAACTGTTAAAGAGACACCAGCAAGCAGGAAAATGATTGGTATATATGTTCTGTAACAAAAACATCTGGAATGTATTAAATATATATTTTGCCACACTTTTCAGCCAAAAAGGCTTCTACAGACGACTGTGAAAACAACACAACCTCTCCCCTAGCATGCAGTCTGACAGCCCATTCACACTACACAAATATAGTGCTATTATTCCATTTTAACTCCCATGGTTCCAGCCTATGCAATCCTGGGATTGGTCATTTAGGGAGAACCATTTAGAATTCAGTGCCTTACCAAACTGCAAGACCCAGGAGGCAGACCACAGAAGGAAAAAGAGGTAGGGAGGGAAAGAGAAAAGCAAATTCTTGATTAGTTCTTAGGTTTTTTTAGAGCAGCATGCTTGAACAAGGACAAGAGACTAATGAAACTATGTCTCTCAGAAGGACTAGTGGAGTAGTCCTGTAGCTTTCCCTTTTCCTTTGCTCCAGCTTGATATAAAGACTGTCACCAGCCATGGGAGCCTTCATGGTGCTGGTCTTTCAACAGAGCCAGTGAAATAGCTTTCCAGTACATTTTCCCCATTTTTGCAGTCTGCCTTCCATTTTGATATATTACCATGAGAGTTTAACAGACGTAACTTTTTTGAATTGCAAGAAATTTGTCCCTTTGTATACCAATGGCCATACTGGCTGGGGGATTTTAGGAGCTATGGCCTAAAAAGTAACTTTTCCAAGCTGTCATTGATATTATGCCTGCCTGAAAAGTAGCATGGCCAAGTACTCAAGAGATGAGGGGTCCTGTACTGCTAATAACTCTGTAGAGGTCACATTACAACTTTGTGTAATTCTTTCTTCTGCATAATAATTATAGTTATAGACGCATTAATAGAAGCACAGTTTCCAAAGGGATGGATGCAATAATTCCACCATAACCTGTTCTGGCCAGACCTCATCTAGAGTACTGAATTCAGTTTGGGGCACTTCATTTTAAGAAGGATATAGATATACTGGAGAAGGTTCAGAGAAGGCAACAGGGATGATAAAAGGTATGAAGAACACAACATATGAGGAAAGGTTGAAGGAGGTGGACTTGTTCAATTTGGTGAAGAGAAGACTGGGAAGTGACATAATTGTTTCTTTAAATACTACAAGGGCTGTCACAGAGAGGAGGAGGCAAACCTGTTCTCTGCTACACCAGAGGATAGAACCAAGACCAGTGGTTTGAAGTTATAGCATAACAGATTTCAACTGAACATTAGAAAGAACCTCTTGACAGTAACAGCAATTTAGCAATAGAACTGATTGGCTAGAGAGGTGGGGGGGTCTCTTTCTTTGAGTGTCTTCAAAAAGAGGCTGGACAGATACCTGTTGAGGATGCTTTAGCTGGAGATCCTGCACTCCTGCACTGAGTAAGAGGTTGAATTTGATGGACCATGAATTCCCTTCGAACTCCATGATTCTATGCAGCTACAGGGCAGGTTTGAGCATCTCAGCATAGAATAGAATAAGTTTCTTGATTAATGTAACTCCTTCCTACATCTCTTTATCTTCTTCAGAAAATAAGAGTAGGCCACTTTTTTTTCCTAGCATGACAAGGAGGATCAGTTTAGGGAGAAGCTTGATAAGTCAACGCTTATGTAAATACTATCGATTCAATGGGTATATTCTAAGAAGGATTGACAATTGGATTTAGCTCAGAGCTGGGAATCATGTGGCCTCCAGGTATTAGACTGCAACAAGACAACATAGCCTATGATGAAGATTCCTGAGAACTACAGTTCAGTAACATCTGGAGGACTGCATAATTCCCACTCCCATTTCCCTGATTTAGGCCAAGGTATCTATGTTTTCCTAAAACTATGGACTGGTAGGTATTTTCATTTCACAATGACACTAAACTTCCTCCTCACTGCAGTTGCTACTTGTCAGAGTGTGTTTCTCCATGCTCCTGAAGGCTTTAATAAGAAATATTAGTTGAAAACATCTGTATTTACTGCTGTTGCCCTCATACAGAAAATATCCTTGCTGTGACATAATCTTATGTAGTTTCATATACTTTCAGCTTAACTTCTGAAAGATAAGTCATTTCATATATACATATTAGTGGCAGTCCACTCTTATTGATAGACCATCAGTGAATTAAGAATGGATTTTAAATGTATTATTGATGTTTATTTTTATATTTTTATTATATTTTATTTTTATTATATTTTATTATAGTTTTATTTTTATATTTTTTATATTTATATTTTATATTATATTTTATTTTTTATATTTTTCATTGTAGAGCATAGAAGCCAGTGAAATTTTTCTAGGAAACAATAAGGGAGATAAAGCCACTTCCTTAGGCAAGCAAAAATTCAGTCATCAAGACAACATTTTAGATGAGAGTAGATATTGGGCACCGGGATTTTCACACCACTGTGGATTACACATTTCAATTATGGCTGTTTGGTTTCCTGAAATGTAGAACTGTTTGTGTGGTTGTTGTTTTCAGTCATGTTTTTCAAAGAATACAGCACCCACTGAAGTGAAGCCAAATGTTTTGTTGTATTTAAAGCCTGCAAAAGTTGATGCATTGGAGTAAAAGTACTGTATGAAGATGTATTATCTCATTGTACCAGAAAGCTGCTTTCCACTCAGCTTTCCGGTCAGAAAATTGTGTGCAGTAAATTTTATGTGACAGACTACAGTACTCTATAATGGAATAAAATAAGAAATACAATTGCTGCCACTATATCTGTCAATCTATTTCATTTTATGACAAAGTTTTGCTTTATTTTATGCACATGAGGTAGTGTATGTGAAAAAAAAAGTTCCATGTTTTTTGTAGTGGCAGCCTGCTCACCACTTAAAGTTCTTTAAAAGGAAAGTGTTACCCTGATTTCTGGGGTCCCTTGGGGTACACCTCAATATGCTTCACATGATGGGGAATGGAAACTAGCCAGAGCACAAGCAAAAGCAATGCAAGAGGCAGGGTAACCTAGCGGGGTCTTTTTACCCTGTTTTTACGGGGTCAGGCCGAGGCGAAAACCAAATGAAGATGTCCAATAAAATGATTTTATTGAATGAAAGTCTCATGCACCAACGCAATCACTCACACACTCACTCAAGACCTATTAAGAAGCAAAAGAGAGGAAACTGGATAGGGGAATATTGAAGGGGTTGTAGCTGGGGTAATACTGCACCTTTTCCTGAAGTCCTTGGTCCAGGAAAAACTGTGGAGAAGTATAGCTCAGCGCAAGAGGGCTGAGGGGATTACTCAAGGGACAGAGAAACGGTCAGCTGGGATGACCAGGAGTGATCCAAAGAACCACTCAAAAACTGGGACTATTTGTAGGGGGGAAAGTACCTGGAGGGCTAGTCCTTTCCCAGGGGGAACAATGGGTGTTGCAACGAGGAAGGAGCTCCACAATGGTGACTTCCTTTGCGTGATAAGATTACAATGTATTGCCAAAGTCTCAGGATCTTCGGCTGCATTGGGTTGTGGTGTGACTTCATGTAAATGGTCCTTGCCTGATAGGATTTTGCTCAACTTGGGGCAAACACGCTAATCCACTCAGGTCGGCTTCTCAGGGGCTGAGGACCCTTTGTTTACTGTGGGTTTGCACAGCGTGAGGTCTCCTGGGGCTACGTGACTGGGGATTTTACTAGTCTGACCTGGTTTTCAATCATTCAACCATTGCTGCCTATGTGCTCATTCGAGCGACCTCTCAGGCACATGAAATCACATTTAATATGACAGGGTTTTCCAGTGGAGTAACAAAAGACTTGAATTCAATACTATTTAGCTAAACATAAAAGTGCTGCATAGAGGCATCCAGTTCTGAATAATGAAGTGATGTACATGCATATATGAATTAACCCAGAATTTAACAAATTTCATCTACACAGCCAGGGACATTTTATTTTGCAGAGGGTGGTCCAGGAATGAAATGTGTGTCTTGATGGCAAAGACAGCAAAGTTTTGGTAAAATTACATTTTGAGCTACAGCTCCCAGACCAGAGTCCTGTTAGCATCTTACACATGCTTAAGTTCCTCTGTGGAAGTGATTGGACATTTTTGTCCATGTGTAATATTTCCATTGGTTTCAAAGTTGCAGAAGCACATTGTGCATGCAGTGCCATTGTGAACACATTGTTTATACCAAGATTTTTGCAAACCAGGGACTTCATTTTTCATCTCTTTCAGCTTTTATGGATACATTTACTTCCATTGTGAATATAAATACACAATCCATCAATGCTATAAAATCTGAAGAAAAATGCCAACAGGTGCACCAAGTAAGGAAACATATACATCAATCAGTCTGACATACAGTGAATAAACACTTCTTAAAAAGATGATATTTTATTGAAATCTTTAGTGCTGTTATTTACAAAGTTAGGAGTTAGTGCATGATCTGGTGGAAATGCTTTCATGTTTTAACATGAGTTTACACTGAAGCTACAAAGGTAGAGACTGAAAATGGAGCTCTCACAAACCATGGAAGGCAACAATAAAAAAGCTGGCAAATGAAATTCACTACAAAAACTGGGAATAGCAAACTGAGACTGACACATTTTCCATTGAGGCTGTGGAGAAAGGTCTGAATATTTCCTCCTACAGCAGCTAGAGGGATGAAAGAAAATTTGCTCAAGAAAGAAGCAGCATAGCATACATTTTGAAAGACAGAACCCACAGCTTCTAAGCGTTATTAGGCCAATTAAAATGGTTACAACTGTGGGTTTCAATAATTCAAATACAGCAGTGGGAAGGGGGAAATATCTTCAGGCAAAACAGGGTGTCCACTGTTGTGTGTGGCTTAGTGACTTTGGGTTCTTCACAAGGACTTCTATAATTTTTATCTACATAATATGAGCCCTAGTTAATGAATGGCTGAAAATCTCATTAAATCAAAAGGACCTTTCAAATGATAAGGGGCATTAATGACAAATTCCAATATCTTGGTAGCAGGAAAAACAGCTCATTTTTACTTATTTACTTAAAATATTTACACACATATTTACTTAATAAATTAATTATTGTAGGGAACCCAAGGTAACACATGTTATTCTCCTATTTCTATCTTCCCAACAAGCCTGTGAGGGTTGATATCATGAGGTTGCTAACTCTTAAGAAAATCTCATACATCTACTCTTGAAGGCAGAAATATTACAACAGCATAAAAAAGGACTGAAGAAATTGCTTGAACTGAACTTAAATAAAAGGATACAGAGCCCACAACAGTTTGAGATGCAAGCTAAGCTTAACTGAGAGGACAAATTATAAAATACAATTCCAGACTTGGGGGGTGAGGGAGAGAAAGAGAAGCTAAACAGAGCAAGTTGATGGATGAAATACAAAACTTTAAGGAAAAACTTAAGAAAATTTTTTGATAAAGAGATTCAACAAAAGTTTAAGTAACTTCAACAACAGTTTTCACTGTTTATCATCCAGGAAATGAATGGCAAACTACTGTTGTTATTGTGTGTCATTTCTGACTTAGGGTGACTCTAAGGTGAACCTATAATGGGGCTTTCTGGGGACTAAGAGTTTGTGTCATACTCAAGGTTTGTGTCAAGAGTTTGTGTCATGCTCAAGGTCACCCAGTGGGTTTCCATAGCCAAGCAGAGGAACAAACCCTGGTTTCCAGGGTTGTAGTCCAGTACTCACTACATTACACTGGTTCTCTCAAATAAATTATTGTTAGAAAAAGGGTGGATGCCAAATTCTTAGAGAAATGCCTTTATTACAATGATTCATAGAGAAAACACAGATGAGACATTAACAAACAATTATAGATCTATTTAATTAGTAAATAATGTTTATAAGATACTTACTACCATCTTGGCAGACAGATTGAGAAAGCATATTTATTGGAATATCTGTGACGATCAAAGTGGTGGTTTTTTTTTTGGTTTTTTTTTTTGTTGCCAAAAAAACAGTTAAAGAATAATGTAAAAACTGTTCTTAATATTAATGAGTTTTTGGAACATCATAATGACAAAAAGGGCTTTTTTAAAAAATATATATTTATTTATTTATTTATTTATTTATTTATTTATTTATTATTTTTGGCACAGAGAAAAGCATTTGATATTTTTCTTGGAATTACTTATTTCAAATATTGCAGAGAATGGATTTTGATGAAACTATTATTATTTAGGCAATATTGGGCATCATGTTTATATGGATGTATGGGGGAAAATGTGATCCAAAGATATAAAATTTACTTTGTGCAGTAGTTTAAAAGAAAAACATGTATAATAACATGATGTGCAGCTGGTATGTAACAATAAGCTGTCAGAACTATCTCAGAATATTTCAGACCAATTTTGGCAATGCCAAAATAAGGAGGAGTCCTTTTTTCATATGTGGCGGACTTATAAGAAAATATAAAGTTACTGGTCTAAGATTTATATGTTAATCAAATAAAAAAAGAAATTAAAGGTAGATTTCATAAGGTTACCAGATATGTTTCTCTTAGGCATTATGGATAATGAATTGGATGGTAAATATGGATCACTCCTTTAATACATGACAACAGCAGCAAGAATATTGTTTGCTCAAAATTGAAATTGGACTGAAACACTGACAGTCGAAGAATGGCTTGCTATTATCACTATGTTAGCCCAAACAATCAAATTAACATGGATTCTAAAGGATTAGTCAAATGAAGGCTTTCTGAAAAATTGGAAACTTTATAGACTTTTTGAGCAATGAGACATCTATAGATGTAACCATATGAGGTTATGGTTATTAGTAATTAGTAGGATTATTTAGCTTGGTCTGTAATGGTAAATTATTTTTTTTCTTATTTTTTTCCTTTCATTACAGTTAGGAATAGAAGGTCAGAGCTCTACTGTGTTTTAATTATATGTGTTTTTTCTTTTCATTTCTCTTATTTTTTTTCTTTTTGTCTTTTCTTTTCTTGTATATTATTTTGTTTCTGAATTACACTGTTAGTGTTAACAATCAATCAGTAAAAGAAAACCTGATACAAGGGTTGCCACCTCAGGACTACCTCAGACCACAAGGTTTTAGATTCGGAAATGGGTCCTGATGGTGTCATTAAGCACAATACCTTAAGCATCATCCACCCTTGCACGGAATATGTCATACAAATTAACAAACACCAAGTCTGACAAACGAGGAAATGCACACACTCTTTTCAAGGCAGCGTTCTCGTCCTGAGATTCTTCCCCCTCTGCCTGAGAAGATACTTAGCTCAGGTATGTGGCCGATGGCTCACTTTGGGCAGTCACATTCTCTCAACCTGATATATCTCAGACAGATGCGGTGAGGATAAAATGGAGACTGCGTGGAATAGTGTTTCTAGTTTGCAAGCTGTAAAGTCATTTTCTCTCAGCCTGATGCACCTCACAGGGTTGCTGTGAAGAAAAAAGTAGGAGATCAGTGTAAGAAATGAATAAACAAGAAAATAAATTAAGCCTAATTGCTGGCAATACTATCCCAACAAACACTATGACTACTTGTTTATATAGCCTGAATGGGTCTCTTGGTGTTGTGCTTGTATTCTATCAAAACAGTTACATCACCACATTTTGAATAGTCTGACAGCATAGGCATTTAAGCAACAATATGAATGAAGCTTATCATCAAAGAGGGTTTCCTAACATCCTACTGAGGAAGGAAACTTGTTCAGCCACAAGCAATGACAATGCTGAAGTTTTCCTTACATGCTATGCCAGCAAACAACAAAAAAAACACAACTCCTTCTTTCCCTTTAATGCACAAATTAAACACTTAAATACGCTGCATAGACTTGCTTTTAAAAAAAAAATCACACTCTTTGGCCATGCGTACATTTATTTCAAACTGTATCTTTTTTATTCCAATCTGTTAAGTCCTCTCCTCCCCCCACCAAAAAACCCCCCTAACCTCTTAATGGCCTTCCTACCACTCATGTCTGCCCCCTCTCCCTTTTAAAGGATTTCCTTTCATTTCTGCAGGATGTTCGGTGCTAATAGAGGAAGATTGCCACATTTTCCCTGAATGCAGGACCACCTGCGGCTTAAAATAGTGCAGTGCTTTCTGTGGGTCAACTTTTAAATTGTACGTGTCATATTTTTCAAGGCCTGCATTTAGGTGGTTTTCTCTCACACTCATTCTAAAGGTAAAAGACAGCAGCGAGGTGTGCCTTAGAATTAAACAGCCCCCTGGAGTGGTGGCCTAGACAGTTCGAACCTACATCCTCATTTCAGTGCCTGGGGCATAATTTTACAAAATACATGATTCAGAAGCAGATCTATAGCGGGAACATCCGCATAGGGATGCAGAGATCTAGCAAAGGAAAGCAGCAGGCTTTGTATTCTGAAGCTGTTGGCTGAATCACACTTCAATATATGCAAGACTCAAGGACTTAAGGTTGAGCGAGTGATGGGTGAGAGTATCATTTGTGGGGGGGTTTTTTTGTTTTTTTTAAGAAGGTCCCATAATAAGAAAAACTCAATGGAAAAAAAAT
Source organism: Ctenosaura bakeri (assembly GCA_948474755.1). Lineage (NCBI taxonomy): Eukaryota > Metazoa > Chordata > Lepidosauria > Squamata > Iguanidae > Ctenosaura > Ctenosaura bakeri. The sequence continues at coordinate 274,105 of CAOLHI010000617.1, forward strand.
TGAGATTTTTTTTTAATGAATGTAGGAGAAACCCAGAACCAAAAGATCAAGAGGTAGCTGTGCTGGACCGTAAAAACCAATTTTAAAGTCCATACAGAGGTAATACCTTTATTAAGATAACCAGAAAGATAAAAAAAAAAAATCTTGGTGCTAGCCTTTGAAAACAAAGTCTCTTCAGCATTGTTGCTTTTTTTTTTAATCTTTTAATTTTTTAAAAAAAACATGCAGGGAAAAATGCATGTTTTTTAAAAAAATCTAATATCATTGTTAGACTACTGAATCTGACATTAGATTCAGTTGTCTACATGTTGACTTTAGATGGTATGTAAGAAAAAATAGGCAGGCTTGGGATGGGGGAAGTCTGCGTGCAGCTCTGGGCCCCAATTTACCACCTCTCAAAAACCCTGCCAGCCACCTAAGCCCCCCTGAAATTCCCAACACGTCTATTTTAATTACTGTGTGTGCGTGCGTGCGTCCCACACGCAAACGTATGCATGTAGGTTTCATCAGAAATCACAGTACACCCATGAAGGATTGGCTGCTGACTCCTGTGCATTTGCCAGTCTCTGGTGCAGAGTATTAACTTAGGCTGCTTAGGCATGACTCCCAATGACCTTGGATTTTCTGGGAACAAAAGCAACAAATATAGGGCAATAAAACCTGACTTTCCATTTGAGATTACTACTACTACTACTACTACTACTACTACTACAAAAACTCACTGTGCCTATTGAATTTGGCCATTGCAGAAGGTTGACAATTTTGCTTATTTTGTCTTTAAGCAAAACTTTCCACCATTTGCAAATTTCATCATAAATTCTGTGGCAAGAACTCAAGATACCACACATTTAAATATGCGAGAAAGTAAAGCTTAGCCAGTGTGATTGCCTTTCAGGAACTGCTGAGTAATAGCAGAACATCTGATTTGTGTTATGATTCCTTCAGACGTACAAGTTATCACCTGAACTTATCAATCATAAATTGGCACTTATGTATATTTGAACTCACTAATATGTATGCTATACTAGAACAAACAAACAAAAACATTCTCACACAGAAACTTTTTTCTAGGTGGGGTACAAATTCCTGAATTCCTTAGCCAGCATGACTGTGTGCAGAATTATGGGATTCCAGTCCAAAACAGTATTTTTTTTCAAATTTTGGCCTACTTTGGGGCTAATTCTCATGGTATAATAATTCTCATGTGGAAGCATCTGGAAACACAAATACTTTGTTGTAGTGTCAGCTCCATAAAGAAACATAGAGGTATGAGAGAAACTCTACATTACTGTGCAATGATCTTTCATCCTTGACTTCCATATAGCTCATCACGGGGCAATCTGGTAGATATCTTTGATCAATGTCCCTCACCTGATAGCCCAAACTCCTCTCATGCCTCCAGTTACATTGTTAATGCCCATTAGGATGCACAGACTATAAATGCCTCTGGTTTCTCTCTTTCTCTCTCATTCATTCTCTCTCCCTCCCCCTTTCTTCCTTCAACATCTGAGAGGCCATTCTGCAAGCTCCAGGTCCATGAACTTCTAATTCTGTGGCTTACAACACTTAAAGAGGGCTTCTGCATACTTCAGAATACAGAATTAGTCACCTGGATAATCCATTCACTCTAAAAGTCTATTCTAGAAGGAGTTTGTATGAGTTTAAAAATTTCTTACCAGCACTTTAATATTAATATTTCAAAACATTTACAATTAAGGAACACAAGTATTGTATCCTTGATTGTAACCAAAGATCCATATTCTGAGATCTTGCCCTCTGCTATGATACTGGAGCCAAATCTAAATTGTCAGGGGAAATGAGATAGTCAAATAGATATAATGGAATTTATTGTTGGTAGTACCTCTTTAATTATTAACTACCTTTTCTTCTTCAGTGCTAATTTTAAAAAAGACCACTTAACACCTGAAAAATTGAACATGTTATTTCTTACATTTTTTTTTTTAGATCTCAGTTCTGCTTGATGGTGCCCAAGTAACAAACCTGAAGTAATGTTGGCCAAGCACACTACTGCTTAGGTTTGGAGTCACGAGGACAACAGGCATCTCCTGGGACTCTGGAAGATGGAGGAAACATAAGTCAGAGCATGCACATTTTATCCGCACATGGTGATTTTCTCCGAAAGAGAGGAGGTAAGATGACCTAAAGGTCTTCATTCAATCAAAAGATGTTCATTCATAAAGGACAGCAGGATGTTACATGATTTGAACAACAGAAAGCAAAAACACCGTCAAAGATAGCCATTTAAATTTGCAATATATTACGTGTGATACCTTGGATGAGTTTCATCACTGATAATTCTGAAAAGATAACATGATGGAGGGAAAAGGATCTTTCTGAAAGGAGATTAGGAAAGATTCCTGTTTTTCTATTACAGTACTTATCAATAAAAACAAAAACAAAGAAAATGGCAATTATGGTGTTTTTTTTTAAAAAAAACAATCTTTTTAGGAAACTAGACATGATGTGAAAATTGCAGCAGTATATCTTTGTCCCCCTAATATGACAGGCAACTCCCATCCACTTAGGCTTGTCAGGTGAAATAAGGGACAGGGCTTCAGCCTCTTTCACTGCTATGTAGAAGAAGGAATTTCCGCAGGTATTACTTGTCATGGAAGCAACACCCATGACATCCCCTCTTCTACACAACTACTAAAGGTACAGGAGGCCCAGCTAACATACTTAATATTATTGTATTATGGGGATTGGCAATCCTTGTTAGTACTTAGAAGAAAGACGGCTAAAGAATATCAAGTGATCTAGGGCACATTTCAGAGGAAGGTAATGGCAAACCACCTGTAAGTGTTCCTTGCTTAAGAAAGCCCCGTGAAATTCATGGAGTCGCTGTAAGTCAACAGGTGATTTGAAAGCAGATACACACACACACACACGAGCAGATGCACTGAATTTTGCATAAATATCCACTTCTGAGTAGATATGTATAGAATTGCACTACACTCCACGTTTGAATTTATCATACCAGGTTTTCTTTCCCAATTTTACGTAACATCTAGTGGGCATAGGACAACTAGGATCAAGACAGCAGGGTTTAACCCTTCTTTCTGCCACAGATTTGAAACTGAGAGAGATGCTTTGACTGGTGGAAGCTGTCTTCCTACAGCTATTACAACATTCAGGGTGTGTGCATGCATTGATTTTCATCAGGAATGCAGTGGGAAAAGAATGCAGTCCTTTCCCCTCTGTGCCATGGTCCCAATCCTTAGCACACTTGTTTTATTTAGAAGTAAAAAATAAAAAAGAACAGCAATCCTGCTTAAGTTCCTATCTTAAGTTCAGTTTATAGACATAAATTTCAGTAAATTTATGTATATATTTCTAATGATACATTCACATTAAAATTTCAACAAATTTCTGGATGCAAATTTGCCTAAAAAGCATATTTTTGCAACTATGTTCTAATATGTGTGATGTTTTTGTGTGTCTGCTCTTCTCTTATTTAATATACAAAAGTCAAAGTTTGTGTATTTTCAGGTGAAGACTTGACCTTATATGATTGGCTGTGTCAGGCAAAAACTTCATATGATTAGCTACCTAAGAAGATTCTATGGAATCCTGGGGTGTGCGGTTTAGGGAGGGGACTTTAAGAATTTTCAGTCAGAGAGCTCTTGAATAGGCCAGTTGCTATGGAGATGAGGCCTAGCAGCAAAGAGGAGGGCAGTGTATTCCCTTAGGAAACCAAACTGTGTATGTTAATAACTCTGAATACAGATCGGATTGGGGAATATGGGGAAAAATTACAGGTACGGGACAAGATAATTTGAGGAATTAGCAATACAAAATCTCAATTTTTTCTAACAAGTATTACCTATGAGAAAATAAAATCCGGGGCAACACCAGGTATATACACTAGCATATATATATATATATTAGACAACTATCACAAAATTCAGATATGTGCATATTTCACAGAATAAGTGAATTTTTGTTCATGTATTGGTTCAAGGTGGGAAATTAGGTAATTTTGCTTTAAAATGTGAACAAAAGACACCTCTTCCCCATCCCTATTAATTAGTGATTTTTGGTGTAATGGTTCATGGTGTAATGATTGGAGTGTTGGACTACGCTTAGGGGAGACCAGAGTTCAAATTCCAGCTCAGTGTAAAAAAGAATATTCAAGGTAGCCATGTTGGCCATACAGCCAACTACAACAAAATCCACAAAGGAGTGATCTCTCTTTTGGCCAGCCAAAATGCAGAAAACACATCATGCAAGCTTTTGAAGCTTCACTAGCTTCTTCATCAGGTAAAAATGCTAAAAATCATACAAGAGAGAATAAGTGAGGACATTAGACATGAAGAGTCATAGGGCTACATTCTGTCTCAGATGTTACTCTGTCATCAGTTAAGATGGTCTAGAGGATAGCAATGCAGGCAGAAGCTACTCCTTAGCCATGTGAGAACCAGAGACAAAGGGCAATAAAAGCGAAGTAATAAAATTTCAACTCCATTAATAACACAAAAGTAAGTTCCCTTGAGATCCAGCTGTCCCTGTCCCCTATGAAACTAATTGCTCCTTTCCTAGGCAGAGGACACTGAATTTCTTATGAAGTCTCTGTATTGTTATATCTGGAAAAACTTTTAGGTGCTATACAGTTAAAACTTGTTAATTGTAGTCCAATGAAAAAGTTTGGCTTTGCTGAAGGCAAAAACCTCAAAGAATCAAGTACTAACCCATTGTTTCCTCTTGTTAAAGTTTCTTCTGTTGAAACAACATTCAGTACCTTCAAATCCAGGAAACATATTCAAGGGCAGAGAATGGGCCAATCACACTCTCTCAGCATAAAAGAAAAGCAATAGCAAACCTCTTCTTGCCAAGAAAGCCCCACAATAGGGTTGTCATAAGTCAGAAGCAACATAAACTCAGCAACAAAATAACCTTTGGAGAACTTAGTTGCAAGGATGATTTATACAAAACGTTCATTTACGGGATGCTAATATTTGCTACACAGCCAAGTCAATGTAGGAGGCAAGAATCCCCAGGAATGCATTTTATGACTTACATCAGCAGGTAGGAGACATTCTGACAACTTAGTTGTTGATGGGTGAAGGCAGCATAATCCCACTGAGAGCAACAATATTAGCTCTGCTGCATGCTAACGTCTTGGTTTGCAAAGAAAAAAAAACATAGCTGTGCTATGGAGACACACTGTGAGTGGATATACTTCTGAGATTAGGTGCCATTTTAATATATTCGGTCTTCCGCATTGTCACACTGAGCTGTCAGTCAATCAAGCCATAACTAGCAGCAACCACAGTGTGTGCTATCACCCTTTTTGACTACTGAAAATATTACTGCTTAAAAAACACACTGAGTCAAAACAGCACACACAGCTGGAATCATTGCTTCAATTACAAGGGACAGCTGGGTCCTAACATTGACTGTAGTTCTGGCAGATGTGTTAGTGTATATCATGGTGCTGTGTTATTTGTATATAAAACTGTGGTCCATTCTCTGCTGGCCTCCTTTTACCTATGCAACATCTACTGTGAACATAGGTAAGGCCATTTCCACACTGGGAATTTAAAATGGTGCAGAGTGACCTCCAACGGAGGTCTTCTGCACCGTAGAGTGGACTGGGGTGGACTACTTTCTGTAGATCCACACCTCAGTCTGGTTCTGCGCAACCAGAACTGGTTGTGCAGCGTGGTTTTTAAAAACCTCTTTTTTGAGGTTTTTAAAAAGCATGGAGTGAGCGAAGCTGTGTAGCTCCATTGCCCGGCTCTGGAGCAGATTTGCAGGTGCGCACAAGTGCATGCCTGCAGATCTTCTGGGGGCGGGCTTTCAGCTGGTGAGCTTCTCCGGTTGCTGGAGAGCCTCCACCAACCGGAAGCCGCCATTTGGGATGCTGGAGGACTGCGGAGCAGCAAACTCGCGCTGTTCCTCATGGCGACGGACTCGGCCAGCCGGAAAACAAAACCGGAAAGCTCTGTTTTCGGGTGTTCCCCCCCCACATGCGGAAAGGGCCTAAGTAAGACTGACTACTTTCCAATAGGAAAACATGTAATGTGTCCATCTTTCCCAATCACAGATGCAGTGATTGGGAATGCCTTTATCTGCTTGATTTCTACACATCATGCTAAGATACAAAATTACATGTGTTGGCCGTCCATTAATGTGTTCTGGAAAACAAGTCCATTTTTAGCAACAGCTTTTCTGACAGCACTCATACTCATACATACAGTTTTACTAGAAGCCAAAATGATTAAACTGAGGCAGCATTGTATAGTGCTTTGAGTGTTGGACTAGGTCACTGAGAATGCCAGGAAACTGGCCTTGGAAACCGACTGGGTAACCCTGGGCAAGTCACATTCTCTCAGCCTCAGAGGAAGACAAGGACGAACCTCCTCCTGAACAAATTCTGCTGAGAAAACTGCATGGTAGGTTTGCCTTAGGGTCACCATCAGTTAGAAAGGACTTGAAGGAACATGACAACAACAGTCGTACTTTGGACATATCATGAGATGGCATCTTTTTTTTCCATCAGATTTTGTTTAGCTTATGGTAAGTCTGTGAATGAGAGATTTCCAAGAGCTCTAGTCATCAACTGCCTTGCTCAGGTCTTGCAAATTCAAGGATGTGACTTCCTCGATTGAATACTACTTACATTCTGCAGCTTCAGTCTTTTCTTTTACCTCTGAACACATCAGCAGCTGAAATCCTTTCAGCCTGAACATAGGCCATTTCCGCACTACATTCTTATAGCCAGTCAGCCCCTTCCGAAACTGCAAACCCCAGGATTCCATAGGATGTTGAAAGTGGAATAATCGCACTATAAGAGTGTAGTGCGGAAATGGCCTTAGTTTCCTCATTAGATACAGTGCTACTTATATCTGTCCTCTTTTCTTCCCCACTGTTTGTTTGAGTGCTGTTCAATCTGGGAATCTCGTCTTCTGGCACTATCTCCTGTTACATTTTACATGATCTCATCATAGGGATTTCAGGGTTCAAGACAATCAGAATTGGTTTATCATTGCCTTCTTCTGAGCAGTGTTAATGACTGACACCACTGTTGTCCCTGAGATATTCTCTGCTAGTTTCACCCCCATTACTAGTGCTGCTGCTGAGTAGCTGTTTGGCACATTCAGTATGATTCCTTGGCAAAATTCTATCTCACATAGAAGACCCTCTCACTAGCTATTAGAAGCTTACCACTCCAAAAAGGTAGTACCAAGGTGCTGGATGACATAACTGACTGGAAAAGATGGTAATTCTGGGGGAAATGGAAGGTAAGAAAAGAGGAAAGCCATATTACAAATGGAGTGAGTCAATCAAAGAAGCTATAGCTATGAGTTTGCAAGACCTGAGTAGGGTTGTTGATGACTGGGATTCCATCAAATTGAAATTATAATACTGTTACAGTCTGATGCAGAAATGGCCTAAGTGTACAACTAAGTGTTATTTTTTGTGGGTGATCAGCCTTGAATGGGGATCAGTTGGATATGTGATACTGATGAGAGGCATAACCCTATAGTAAGGTTGTTACCCTGTTTACTGGGGGTCCCAGGAGGGACACCTAAATAACCTGACAATTACACAAGATGGGGAAATTAGTCAAGAGCACTGGTTGGCACTACGAGAGGCAGGGTAACGCAGCAGGATCTTGTGACCCAATGTTTACAGGGTCAGGCCAAGTCAAGAAGCAGACCGTGTTGGAAATAATGAATGATCTTTATTAAATACAGGCACACAATGTAAGCAACACATGCACACAGATAACTAAGGAAAATAAAGGTGTGAGTATGATAACGTGATTTTCAGAGGGATAGTTGATCGGGTGATACGGAACCTGTTCCTGAAGCCCAGAAAGAAGATAGAGAGCAATGCTGGGGTTCGATGTATCGCAGCACATGGAGCTGAGGGGAAGCTCGCCAAGCAAAGCGGCAGCAAGGTGGTCTGCAACTTGGGAGCGATCCGAGGATGGTCTCGGAATCAGGGGTTTTTATAGGGAGGAATGTGACTGCAGGCTATGCCTTACTCGGGGAAAACAATGCATTTTAGGAGCGGGACAAAGCTTTGGAAAGGTCAAAATTTAGCATGATTGAGTTAAGTCCGAATTGACAAAGAGTTGGCCAGTATGCAAACGCAGAGTGCTTGGCAGTTGAGTATTCAGCTTGCCAAGTTGCCTGCTCAGGGCAGGGAGTCCTTTGTAAACAGTGTGCATACATAATAAGGATGTTTGCAGAGAGGTCTCCTAAAGCGGTGTTCTGGCTATTTCTGGCCTGCCTGGGAGGAGAATGGAATGTCCAGCAATTAGTGGCTGAGCCTAGTTCTGTGCTTGTCCGGGGGCCTCTCAAACACGTGGAGAGGGGTGGTAGAAGAAAGCCAAATTATGACATCGAAATGATATCTAGGGGTATCTCCAAGGAGATCTAAACTGCAATAACAAGGTCCTAACTTAATGCAGTTAACAACTACTTTTAAAAGTAAATTGCAGCTATGGGAATTCCAATCCAGGGTAGGACCTCAGCATGTGATGGTTTTATTTTTTAAAAAATAAAATAAGTTATTAAATGTTAATGAAATAGATTTGCCTATGCATTGTGCAATGTAATTTTAAACATGTAATAAATATAACAGAAATTACCAGGAAAACATTACATAGAATCAATAGATATGCTGACAAAGCACAGAAGAATATAAATGCAAAAACTGTAATGATTGTGAGCTATAAGAGCAACAATCCCCAACTGCAGGTGATCTACAGTGTATTTCATGGTCTGTTAGCAGCCATTAACATTATTTTATTCTATTTTATTTATATTCTACCTTTCTTCCAGCGTAGGGTTCAAGGCATCTCACAACCACTTAAAAACATAGCGCAACTATTAATACAAAAGTTAAAACACAATTATGCCAAACTTCGATTTAAAAAAGAAAAGAAAAGAAAATTTATATTTTTAAAAAAAGAATTTAAAAAATTTAAAATATAATAAAATAAAAACACATCACCCCCATCAAAAGCTCCAACTGTTGCAACATATTAAAAACAAAATTCCTACTTTAAATAAAAGGTTTTTAACTGCGAACAGAAAAACAACAAAGAGGGGCCCCACCAGACCTCCCAAGGAAGAGAGTTTTACAATGTGGGAACAGCTAACAAGAAGGCTCTCTGCTGTGCCTTCACCAACTATGCCTTTGATAGTGGTGGGACCAAGAGAAAGCTGTCCCTTGGACATCTTAAAGCTTAGTATGAATGCATGCACAGTGTGAACACCGATGCTCCTCTAGAGCTGTGAGACATTCCTATTTTGGACTACTGCTCACAGAATGTCCAGCCAGCACAGTCATCCTGGATGCAGAATCTGGGAGCTGTGGTCCAAAAAGAGAGTTTTGCCATGCTCTGCTCCACTACTATTACTACATAGCTCCTGCAAATGCTCCATCATCTTCATGCCTTGCTTGCAACCTCCCAGGTGTATCTGAAAGGCCACTGTTGCATATAAACAATCCCCAAACACAAAAGTGCTCTTAATAAAATATATACAGAAAGCAAATCTTTTGCCCACAGACAAACTGGCCAACCAACCTTCTGCATCTTGGGTCTTTCCAATTATATCTGTCATCATTAACAGATATCCTGGCAACAGATGAGAATCTTTGAATGCTTATGGGGGGGGGCATGAAAGGGACTTTTTGAATGTACAAAAGCCCAACAAAGAGAATCTTCCCAGCCCTTTTCTTGTCTTTTCCCCTTCAATCCTCAGATAGACTCACCTTCCAGTGTCACATGGTGAGTACGAATGAGAGAGCCTGGAAAAGATCCTAGAAGGCTATATCCTATAGATCAGTGGTTCTCAACCTTCCTAATACCACAACCCTTTCATACAGTTCCTCATGTTGTGGTGACCCCCAACCATAAAATTATTTTCGTTGCTACTTCATAACTGTAATTTTGCTACTGTTATGAATCGTAATGTGCCTCAGATAAGGAAGTGTACAGAAAATATAATTGTTTTAATTCTGCTACATCTAAAACAGTGTCACAATGTTTTACTGTTATGATTTCCATGTACTGTAGTTTTAATATAGTATTTTATCTCACTTCTTTCCTTTCTAGAATTCTTATTCTGTCCTGTGTTTTCAGTACAATTACAAACATGGCTGTAAATCTCTTACAAAGTTTACTTTTACAAAAAGGCAAATAAATGTAAAAGACATATTGCTTCAATAATAAACAAAAAAGAAATAGTGACAAGATGCCATTTTCATGTGTCCTGTATGCATATTTTTCACATGTCCTGCAGAAATTCAACAAAAGTTCCACTATGCCAAACCAAATGGGTTGGATCCAGACACCTGCAAGTGGAATTCCAGTCAAAAAGTGCTCATTGAAGCGGGATGGTAAAGAGATCACTTTTACTGATTTCTTCTTCCCATCACAGCTGTGTCATCTGCTCTACAGCACTCTATAAAGCAGGCTGTAAAGTAGTGCAAAAGGAAGGAAAAATCAATGTAAATTGCAACCCCTTATTCCTTCTTTCATCAGTTTTTTTCCACAAACAAAAGGAATCTCTTCAAATAGAACAAGAATTCTGGTTCAAAGCCAATATACAAGTCAGTCTGCCCATTAATACATGATGCAAGTGTATTACATGTTTATTTAATTTCTAAAGATCAGCACTGATAACCATTCATTTAATTTCTAAAGATCCACACTTGGAAAGCTCAACCTATCCTATGCCACAGCATTTACAGGGCTAACACATTGCAAGCAATGCCAGTATACAAGAAAAAAAAATCTCGGATCCACATTTTCAATGGATCCCCCTTACTGTTCTCTTAAATCTTTCATTTAAAAAAAAGCACAAAAGGGTTGCCTTCTCTTCTTCTGTTAATATCCAGTCCCATACCCATTTCCCGAGCGAGCCCCCAGGATTGCGAGCACGGCAGAGGGCTGCAGCCGGCCGGCTGGCCAGAGACGGGGCAGGAGGAGGGAGCCGAGGAGGGGTCGGGGGTTGGGGGTCGGTGGACTGGGTATCCGCACCTGCCCGCCTTCTCGCTTTCGCTCGCTCCTCGCTGCCCCCCTCTTCCCCGGCCTCCACCGGCCGCTGAGGCCCGGCCCTCTGCTGCTGCCTCCCTCCTGGAACGGCAGGGGCGACGATGCAGCGGTGCATCCCACCTCACCCCCCAGCCCCTCGAGCGGTCACTCCCAGGCTCGGTCCATGGATGTGGCTGCATTGGCTGCAGGGCTGGGGTTTTCTCTGAGCGGGTATGCGTGCATGTGGTGAGAGGGGCCTGATGGGCCGCCGTAGCCCCTTCCCCTCCCACAGGGAAGGGAGCTACGGTTCCGCCCGGCCTCCCTGTCGCCGCACCACGGCGCCCGGGGGTTGCTCCCGTGATGGCAGGCCCCGCGCCCAGTGCCGCACCCAGCCTTCCCTGCGTGCCGGATCAGACAGAGGTGTTGGTGTGGTTCACCCCCAGCTCATACTCGACCACAGCCAGCCACATGGCTCGCAGGCGCTCCGCCTCACTGCTGCCACCGCCGTGGCTGTCGTCTCCATCTTCGCCCACACTCGGGGTGTCTTTGGCCTCACCCACCTCCTCAGAGCCCAGCAGTTGCTTAACGCCTTGGAGCAGCTCCTGGGTGCTATCCTTGGAGCGATAGGGCTCGGTCTCTGGGTCCTTCTTGGACTCCATGTACGAGAGGTTGAGGGCACTATGGAACTTCTTGCAGATCAAAGCCCACTCTGAGGGTGCTGCCATTTCTTCCATCACTCGCTCAGCGGCGTTTCTCTCAGCGGGCTTTAACGGCGCCCACTCTCGCCTCTCCCGTTGGCTAGTCCGCATGCACGGTCAGAGACCATGAGAGGGAATGGGCTCTCGGCTCCCGCTGCCATGACTTTCTTCCCTTAGTTAAAATGGGGGCGAGATGGTTCGGGAGCGTCAGAAGTTCAACCTGAGAAGGGCTTGAAGTGAGGACAGAAAGGACATGGTCCCCCAGAACGTTGTTAAAAGTCTATTTTTCACCATTCTGGTGCCTAAAGCTAGTGGGAATTACTGTATAGTCCAACAGCAAGCTCTAGACTAGGTGTCTCGGTTCCTAAGACCATCGGAAACATGTGTTTTCCGATGGTCTTAGGTGACCCCTGTGAAAGGGTCGTTCGACCCCCCAAAGGGATCACAACCCACAGGTTGAGAACCGCTGCTATAGATCCTTGGCTTGCATCCCCCTTCCCCCACTCTTGATATCTCACAGGACAGATAAGACTTTTTGGTTGACTTCCATGCCAACCCTCCTGACGTCGTGCAGGGCATGCAAGTGAGGAAGGCAGCCAAGGAACTAGAAGCCTACAACTTTTCAGATTTTGGCTTCCCCCATGTCATATGAGAGAAGGCCAGGGGGAATTGCCACCCACACTGCCAGAGATTTTCTTCCCACTTGAGACTTCTTCAAAAACTGTATAGTTTTCTTTTTTTAATTTATAAATATGAAAATAATCATTAACAATCATTCTTGAAAGAAAACAAATAGAACATGCACACTGTGATATACATAAACAAAACATTTTCTTACTTCATTCAACATTCTTACCTGACTCCCCTGCCCCCAGTGAGAGGAAATAAAAGGTAGAATACATACGGTATTGTCTGTCCAACAAACTGATATTTACTAACTGTGTAGTACATCTTAATCTCAAAAGTTAATATTCACCATTTTAATATCTCTCAAAGATTCCTGAAATACATAATCACATTATCTCAATCTTTGATAAACCTTTCAAAATTGTTCCCTCTTAGAGCATAGGTAAACCTATCTATCTGCATCACATCATACTTTTCAAAGACATCTGGCAGCTAGGAGACAATTGATTAAATTATTCAGTTTTTCCCTTGTGGGAATGAATGTTTTTAACACAACACATTCTTAATCCTGGGTATGATGGGACTTGTAGTCCAGAATAACTTGAGGAGAAAGGCTGATCTGTATTGTGAAGAGTTGAGCAAGGTTTCATCGTCTGCAGTCGTGCTGTGCTAGCTTGTTAGATTAGAAGGAACAGCTGCCTTTTGTGGGCACAAGTTCACACTTATATTCTTTGTTTAAAGGTAGCATTTGAACTCACTCAGAATCATGTGCTTTTATTATTTGGACCTGCAACACAAAGTGGAAAATGGCAAGGCTTTGAACTGCGAAGCACATTAGACAAGAAAAAAATTCTGGAGTCCAAAATGAATTCTCTTTTATATTATTGCAGCACCTATGTTCCAAAGATATTACAAAGCATCTTTTGGAATGCAGTCCCCCAAATCTGTCTTTCCTCTGTAAAGCTTTTGCTTAAATATGCATCAAGCATTTAAAAGTTACATGCAAATTTAAAAATGGAGTTCCAATGACTTTAAAGCAGTGGTATTTCATGACTCCCATATCAAGGGGTGGGTTTTAGTTCAAGATTTAAAGGTATAAAAGCTTCCAGGGCACCAAAAGTTTTCCCTTTGCTGTTACAAATGAACTAGTAGTTATAACTTTGCAGACCTTGGTTATTATAGAGACTAGCACATTGCTTTGTGTTTCTTCTCTAAGGGAATTCAGAAGCCTGTGAGTTTCGAAAAAAAGGAAATGACCACTGTTTTCAGGGTATCAGTTTCTCAGTGAGAGTAGAAAGAAAACCTTAATGGTACTTCCCTGAAAGTTGAATGCTGACAGCTGATGCTTTGACACCTTTTGACAACTCTTCACTTCACTGAGCCTGTCCTGCAATAACCATCTTGCAGCTTGAGACATATACACACATAATGGGAAAGATCTTGTTTCTTTCTTTCTCCCTTAAATTTGTTACCATCTTGCTGGAAGGTAAATTCTGGAAGATCTGAAAAGCTCGTGATACTTTTGCCACATTTTAATGGTCCTAGTAAATGGTATTTATTATCCATCTCTGATATTTGATTTTAAGTGTTATGTGTGTAGCTGGGATCCCTTTCATACAATTATAGTGTTAAGATTTCACTTTAACTGCCATGGCTGCATACTATGGAATCCTGGGATTTGCAGTTGCAGGGGAGGGTATTTAAAATTCTCAGTGGAAGAACTCTAGTGCCCCATGTATAATAAAACAACATTGGTGCACTATGGCAGTGTAACAGCACTGGTTTAGGCAGTGGTGCTAGGAAGGGAAAAAAAAGTCAGTAGACCAACTGCTGTGAAGGAAAGCAGTGGAGAAATAGGCTTTTTGGAGCCTATTGTAATTTTGTAATTTGTTTGCCTTCTCTACCACCATTGAATGATCCTGAAAAAACACAGCCATTAGTTTGGTGCACCAACATGGTTGTAGCTCAGCACAACAGGGGAATGGGCCTCCTATAACAAGGAGAAAGAAAATCTGCTGGCTTTGCATTTTCCCACATTCAGACTTTGAAACTCTCAAACGATTTCTATTCTAAGTATGAAAAAAAGATGCAGAGCTCCTGTTTTAGAAGGAGAATTTTGAGTTCCTAGGAATAGCATTTCTCAGTTTTTGGGGCAAAAATTTCCATGGGCTGGAGTTGACAGGGATCTCACAAATCTCTGGGAGGCTGCAGTGCAGAATTGCCATTCCTGCTGTAGTGTGTAGTTTGACCCCAGGTGCTAGCCTATTATGACTGCAAAGTAACAGCTAGCAGGATCAGCGAGATTCTCCGTTACCCACATTGGAGAAGCTGAATTGAATCCTCATGGAACCAACAGTTGGACTGATAGCTGGAATGGAAGCTGGATTATGTCCATGTGTTCTTTCTCTACAGCTAAAAAGGGGGGCTTTAAGTTACTTACTGCATGTTTAACTTCTCATATTGTTTGGTCCTCAGTGTGGGCAGCCATATTTTTTTTAACACATAAAAGTATCTTTAGATTTTTCCATCTTGTAAGATCCCAAGCTACAGCATATGAAGGAAGTACTTTGGGAAGGCACAGGACATGCCAATTCTCCTAATATTTGTTTTTTTCCCCCTGAGTTTAGGCTTTGGTTTCATCTGTGTCCACTCATTCCATTCTCTTTTGTAGGATTATTTGCAGCAGTATCTTCAATCTGCACCAAGTCTCTTTCAAGGGTGTGTTCTTAAAAAATTGTTTTCTGAAATGGTTTTAAGGGCAAATTTGCATCTGTTTGATTTTTCTTTTAAAAAGATCTTTAAATCTTTCTTTAAAAAAAAACTTACATTGATAGTGTTGCAGTGCAAACGTGTCCCTTTCCACTGATGTGCTTTCACATTTTAGCACTAATCTTAAGAAAAATATTTTTAAAAAGAAAGGAGAAGAAAACAAAACACGTTGCTGCGATATGTCCTAGAATTAAAAAGAAGCCAACATGAGGATTGGAATAAAATGTTGCCGCTGGTGTCAGGAATTACCAGAAGAGAGTCCAGGACAACAGAAACTTCATTTGTATGTTTTAAAAATAACATGAGAACCACAGTAACAATTAATGCAATATCGCAACACATTCCTCTACCTGGAGAAGCCCTCCTTCTAAAACAGGAACAGCTTCCCATGCTTCTTTTTAAATAATCAGAAGTGAATGTTTTGTCAACTTCTGGTTTTGTTTTCTCCATTAAAAAAAGAAGAGTCACAACTTGGGGCCAATGTGGCTCCCCTAGTTTCTTCAACATTATAGTATCTAAAATGTAGGGGCACATCCTTTTAAACTCTAAAGCAATTGGATTTACAGCCACAATCTAGACTGGTTTTGGTGTGCACAGGGTAGAGAAGGTTTAAACTATTTTCCATATTTTTTTAAAAAAACTAAATCTTATTCCTGCATGGGCTTACAAAAATGGAGAAAATCTAAAGGTAAGGTGTGATGGACAGAAGAGCTAGAGGGTCCACCCCATTTTGCAGGTTAACCTATCACAGGCCTCAGAATACTGGGAAAGAAGGAAGGGAAAAAAAGATTTGACTGTTTAACCAGTAGGTTATTGCTCAGATAGAGTAGAAATTGATAAAATATCTAACATTGGTGAGAAGTAGCTAGTCAGCTTTGTTCTTGTTGTTGTAAAGAAAACTTTTAATAAAGAATCTGTTCCTAGTAGTTTAATTCTAAATTCTTTCATTCATTGGATTGAGTACCAGGCACACATTATCATGAACCTTGGAAAAAACATACTTGCCCATGTCTGGAGCTACCTTAGAGTTCCTCTAACAAAACCCAATGAAGAGTTTAGTAGAGGAGGTGAGGTAGGTTAACAGGAACGTAAGGTTAAAGAACAAATGAATAACCTGAAATGGGCTGTCAGTCATATAAGAAGTTGTTGCTGTCCTGAGCACTGAACAAGCCGTTGCTTCCAAATGAGGTTGCATGAATGCAGAGTTGGAAGAGATGTCTGCAGTAGGGTAGCATACTCCTTTATCTAAAGGACTCTCCGGTCCAATCCCTATTGCAAGATAAAGAATCAGTCAGAGAGAGATTATGTACGTATGTGCTTTCAAGTCACCTGTCAACATACGGTGACTCCATTAATTTCATGGGGTTTTCTTAGGAAAGGAATACTCAGAAGTAATAGGGGTCTGTGGAGCAGGACAGAGGACTACCCAAAGAAAAGCAAGTTTGAAGGTAGGGAGACATGGATGGATGGAGAGAGAGAGGGACAGATAGACAGACAGAAAGAAAGAATAGTTTTCTTAAAAGGCCTATATTGAAAGGGAATTCACTTCAAGTTTTGGGCTGAACTTAAAGGAAACTGTACAAGATCCCAAGAGGGTTCAGCACATTGTAGCTCCTTTGAAGTCTGGACTAAACCCTGAAGTGGATTCATTGTCCCATTAATATGGAAGCCACCAGCTGCGTATAACTTGATTTTGCAAGGATAAAAACTAAAGTTTGCCTTACATTTTGTCCACTGTTGTTGCTGCTTTATTGATACTAAAAAAAAAAAATACATATTTGGCCTTTTTTCAACCTGATACCTAATAAACCCATTGCTTTTGGATAAAATGTGCTTCAGGGTAAAAGGGGGAAATTGTCAGTTCATTCTGAAACTGGTTGCTGAACACAATCCCTTGATTATTTCTAAGAGGAAGATGAGCACATCCTGTCTGAAGACTAATTATCCCATGACTGCTGGCATGGTTGTGCAGACTGGCATGAGGTGAGGGAATCTTTTTTCCTAGATGCTGTCTGGACTCCGAGAAACTGAAGAAGTCAGCAGGCCAAGGGGGTGAAAGTGTTATGCGTGCTGTAAAAAACCGACTGCCAGCCACCCTTCCTTATAAAATTTCTTCTAGACAAATCTTTTAAAATGCTACATGTTTTTTTCCCCCTCATGGGAAAATGAAAATCATTTCCCCTCCTAAAAAGATACACTTAAACCATCACAATGCAACTGACTCAGCAACGATTACTTTAACCTTAACATTCAGAGCACTCATGCTACCATCACCACAGAAAGCTTAATCTGCTTTGTACAGAAGCAATACATTCCGCTCCAGGTAATTTATATATCACTACCACTAGTCAGTGACATTAAGGTGAAGTCCTTGTCTCTCCAACTAGCTGTCCAGAGTTTTTAATTACAACAGAGGGCTTGGAGGTACTCTTTTAATCTAATGTACTGGAGCAAGTGACAGACCTGTCAGGTCAAGAGGGAAAATGAAGTGTTGCTAACACTCATGAAAAGAGATATGTGTGTAAATAGAAAGGTGTTAAATTCTGCCAGCAGCAGGGACTACATATACTGTCCCGCATAACTACAAATTACACATGGCAGAATAATTGTGCAGCGATCCCTTTATTTAATCTGAGGTGGGAGGCACAAATTTTGATGCCTTCACTGTTGTTTCAATGTTGTCCAGTAAAATTATGAGTTAAGAGGCCATCGTATACACACTGCTCTGGGTTTTGGTTTGAGGGCATTGCTATCACTCCAGTGCCAGCCACTACCTGTATGATAGAATAAGTAAAGGAATAATCATAAAGAGACCTGACTGCTTGAGGAAAACAACCATTTTGAGTGTGCTGTCTATTATGTCTTGACAATGGGTTTGGCATCCATTAGGTCTATTAAATAACATGATTTAACCTAGTTTGTTGCTCTTGTACTGTACCTTCAAGTTGTTTCTGACATGCAATCCTAAAGCAAACCTATCACAGGGTTTTCTGGGTCCAAGAGTGAGCATATAGGGTGTCAAACTCAATTTCATCTTGGGCCGCATCAGCATTATGGTTACCCTCAAAGGGGCAGTTGTTTCTGTACCTATTCTTTATCATATTAAATAATTGCCTCTGCATTTGATTATTACTGGTTTTTAAATTGGCTTCTATCTGCATCAACTTTTCTTTTCTTTGATATTTTGGAGCTATTTGATCATAGTTTATGGTCTCCATACGTCTGCAAAGTGACACAGAATTGGTCAGTATATCCAGTATATCTTCCACTTTCTGCTCTCCAGACCCTCTCTGTGCCTTTTTCTTCCCTCAGACTCTCTGTGCCTCTTTCTGCCCCCCTGCCCCTCTCTGTACCTGGTGAGCCCAGTCCCTACATTGTGGGCCCCCAGCTGCTGGTATTCTGAAGAGGGGCCCAGCAGCCAGCACTCGCAATCTGCTTCTACTTCTGATTGCTCCTCTGTCCAACTCTTGTGGGCCATGCGGAGCGTTGCCATGGTAACCCATGGCAATGCTTTGACAGCAAGACTTGGACAGAGAAGGAGTCAGAAGTAGAAGTATATCATGAGTGCTGGCTGATGGGCCCCTCTTCAGAATACCAACAGCCAGGGGCCAACAATATGGGGATTGGGCTCACCAGGTGAGGGGAGTGCCACAACTTCAGGAGAGGTGCAAGGGCCACGTGAAATGGCCTGGTAGACCAGATTCAGCCCATGGGCCATGTGTTTGACACATGTGAAATAGACAATTAGTAATTCTCCAAGTATCATTTGACTACAAATCAGAGAACCATAGAATTGGAAGGGGCTTTAAGGGCCATCTAATCTAGACTCCTACCATGAAGAAATATACAGTCTGTTTAAAGACCTCCAAAGAAGGAGTGTTAGGTGCCCTCCAAGGCAAGTGTTTTACTGTTGAAAAGTGCTTATGGGAAAGAGATTCCTCCTAATGTTTAGGTGGAACCTCTTTTCTTGTAATCTGAATCCACTGAATCCATGTTTTCCGCAGCACCAGAAAACAAGCTTACTCCATCTTCTACATGACATCTCTTCAGATATTACAAGACAGCTATCATGTCATCTCTCAGTTTTCTTTTCTCCATGCTAAGTATATCCAACTCCTTTCCTTATAAGGCTTGGTTTCCAGATTTTTTATCATCTTGGTTGCCCTTTTCTGGACATGTTCCAGCTTGTCAATATCCTTGAAATAAGGTGCCCAGAACTGGACACAATATTCCAAGTAACATCTGTCCAAAGCAGAACAGAGTGGCACTACTACTTCCCTCAGTCTGAAGACTATAACCTGTTGATGCAGCCTAGAGTTGCATTGGCTTTTGGAGATGCTGCATCACATTGTTGACTCATGCTTAGCTTGTGGCCTAGTGAGACTCCTATATCTGTTTTGCATATACTGCTGTAAAGACAGGTTTCACCCATCCTAGGGTTATTAACTACCCCTGACCCACTTGGTGTTATCTGCATATTTTATAAGCATGACTTCTCTTCCATCATCTCAGTTGTTTAGAAAGATATTGAATTGGACTGGCCTCAGGAGAAAACCCTGAGGAAACCCACTTGTCACATTCTTCAAGATGAAGGACAAACCTCATCTGTCCTAGCCTAATTGGTACAGCAAATATTATTAGCTCAACCTAATGATGAGAGATTATGTGACTTTCAGTTCAATAACACCTTGATGGCCACAGGTTTCTCATCTCTGGCATACAGCTTCTTGGAAGGACTTTTAATGCAGGCCTGCAGTAGAGTTTCTTTTATAGCAGAGGTAGGCAGCTTCTGTGAGTCAGAGGCGGGCATGTTTGCTTTTCATCATGGAAGAGCCACACCTTCCTCCAATGTCCCCTGCAATTTCCTATAGCAAATCATGAACCCAAAAAGATCTGCCATTTCTATGTAATTGTGGTAGGACCTGGAGCCTGCGTTCAGGCAGAAAATACTTTTTCTTCCCCATAAACATGGGCTGGCTAGTTATTTCCGCTCAAAAAACAGGCCTAAGCACCTTCAAAATTTACATTAAAATGGCATATCACGCACACCCCTGGAACTTCATACAGAGTAATTTTTTTTATATATAGATTCTTATAGGAAAACTGTCTTTGGGGGCTGAGGGAGCAAACATCATCCTACATAAAAGATCAATAGGAAGGATATCTAGCAGCTGTTGAAAACAAATCCAATGCTTTTCTATTCCCCAACAGCTTGTACAAATGTTTTTAAATGGGCCTGAAAACAAAAGTGTGCAGGACAATCAGATTTTTGACAGAAGTGGGTCCCATAACCAGTAAAATCCTGTCAACATGTGACAGCCCTGCAACTACCACACAGAACATGATGAACACAGTGTACCTCAGGAAAGAGTTGCAGAACATACTGAATCCCTTTAGCTGTAGAAGTGGAGCTGAGGCCAATATTGTACTGATTCATTAACTACCGGAGTGACTCATTGTGGTCAGCCTTTGAAAGCTGAAGTCATTTTGACTAGGAAGATTAAATGTATGCCTCAAGAAGAGGATTGTCAATGACTTACCTACTAGTGGCTGCTTCAAAGTTCTCAGAAACATCAAGAGCTCTGAAAGGACTGGCGTATTGATAGGGAAAAAATGGCACTTGCATGTTTGTGGGGAAAACCCTCCCACAGAAGTGGCATAAGACAAAATCTATGACTATCAATGTATCACAGCAATCTTTCTGAATCTCGAGCTCTTCAGATTTGGCAATTACCCTAGCCAGCTGGAGTTCACTTGGTTGTGCAAAGCTGTGTTAAAAGAAGGCTTCTTCAGTGGTGACTTCATGTAGAATGCCCTACCCCAAGGAAACACATGTGGTTCCTCCCTTGCAAATGTACTAACATATAAAAGTCAAAGTTTGTTTGTCTGTCTGTGTCAGGCAAGAAGATCTCATAAGATTGGCTGTGTGAGATGAAAACATCATATGATTGGCTGCCCAAGAAGATGTTATGGAATCTTGGGGTTTGCAGTTTAGGGAGGGGCATTTAGAATTCTCAGCCAAAGAGCTCTTGGGCCTGGCCAGTTGCTATGGAGATGAGGCCTAGCAGCAAGGAGGAGGGCAGTATATTCCCTCAGGAATCCAACCTCTCTACATGTTAATAACTCTGAATATAGATTGGATTGGGGAATATGGAGAAAAGTTACAGGTACTAGACAAGACAGTTTGGGGAATTAGAGACACAGGATCTCAAATCTTTCGAACAAGGTATTACCTGTGAAAAAATAAAATCCCAGGCAACACCAGGTACATACACTAGCAATAGATAAGGCTATAACAACCTCTTTAATCCAGTTACCCTTTTAGTGATTTGGAGTGCTTTAACTATTTTTTAAAATCAACATTACTTTAATGCTCTAACTTGCTGCTGCTCTTTTTATCTGATCATTTTATTTGATTTACTGAATTATATAAGTTTTTCACTGTGTAGGCTTATTAAGTTTTAATATTTTAATGTTAATAATATTTAATATTTTATTGTTATGGTGGCAGTGGTTGTCTTGGCATGTTGTTTTACTGACTGTTTTAAGCTTTCTTGGAAAGATAATCCATCCTGAAGTATGATTTTTTTAAAAATGAATAAAATACCCGCAGCCATTCACAGAAGAAGCCACTGTTTTGAATCTGATGAAGGGTGCAAGCCACCTGAAGTTTGATGTAAAATCGAAGGCTTTGACAGCCAGAATCCATAGGTTGTTGTGGGTTTTCTGGGCGTTGAGGCTGTGTTCTATTAGTATTTTCTCCTGACGTTTCACCTGCATCTGTGGCTGGCATCTTCAGAGGATATGGTGGCATGGAAGTGATACAGAGTATATATACTTGTGTAGTCCCCTGGGTGGAAGGGAGCAATTTGCATGTGTTACAGTTGGCCTATTGTTACATGGGATATCCTCCAGGGTTGTATTGTTAGTCAGGGGATATGCATAACTGTATTAAGTACATTAGCAGCCCATTGTGTTGTTCTCTGTAGAGGGACCTCCAGGGTCTGGGTGGTGTTCATTGGTATGTTTGAGTCTTGATTTTAGTGTTCTTCAGTACTAGTAGCCAAATTTTGTTTACTTTCTGAGTTTCTTCTTTCCTGTTGAAATTGTCCATGTGTTTATGGATTTCCATGGCCTCTTGTGCAGTCTGACATAGTAGCTGTCAGAATGATCCAGAATTTCTGTACTTTTGAAAAGCATTCTGTATCCAGGTTGGTTTATAACATGTTCTGCTACTGCTGATTTTTCTGGCTGGATCAGTCTGCAGTGTCTTTCATGTTCTTTGATTCATGTTTGGATGCTGCATTTTGTAGTCCATATGTAGACTTGTCCACAGCTGCAAGGTATGCGATAAACTCCAGCAGAAGTAAGAGGATCCCTCTTGTCCTTTGCTGAACATAGCATTTGCTGAATTTTCTTGGTCGGTCTGTAGATTGTTTGGAGTTTGAAGTTTGTTTGTGTATTTGCTTATTTATTTGAAACAGAATATTCTTATTCAGATAAATAAATGAAATCAATTAATCATAGGCATAGAGATGGGTGTGTTTTGGCTGGCATCCTGTGAATGACATACAGAAGCATAAGTCCATCTTATGTTTGCATGTATCTTTTACCTTCCTACTGATGGTTTTGCATCTAAACCTTTTCTTGAAATATCCCTGGTTTCCATCACTATCTCATTCCCCTATGTTCTTTCCCCCTCCTATTCCATGCCACATCTAGACACGGGCAGTGTTTCAGAAATTGCCTTTCACCAATTTCTACTGACTCCTTTTTAATTATTATTTGGGAGTTATAGTCAAAGCGTTAAAGTGCTTTAGCAATGTTCCACTGGTCAAGCTTTGGGAGCATTTTCTTTTATTGCTAGTATTCTTCTTTGCCTCACTTGATCTCTATTGAATCTGCTGTCCTGGGAAAAATTGCTGTTTCTTGGAGGTGGCCATCTTAGTGAATGCTAGAAAAGCAGAAACACACTGAGGTGGAGGGGCTGGTTTAATTTTGGGAAGTACAGTACTGGTTTAATTTAAACTGACCTGGGGAGTGGAAATCAAAAAGGCTTTGTATGTGCTAGGAGTTCCCTAGTAATACATCAGAATGGGGAAATTCACTCAGATCCCCCCCCCCAAATTGGACAGGAAGAAAACCAGGGAATTTCTGGTTTTTCCAGTTTGTCTAGATGGACCCTTAGAGTATATTAAGGAAGTCAGCTGCAAGTTCTTACAAACCAGCGAGCGATCTGCCTTTCTCTGGGCACTTTGCTCTTTGATAATATATGAGGACTGGAGCATAGGAGTGTAAAGGGACATTGCTAGCAAATTATCTTTTTTCTCCATGTGATCACTAAGCTAACATACTTATTATGAATAATATTTGCCCAATATTCTATACAAACAAACTATATAAGCCACTAGGATTCTGTTGGATTGCTATAGAGCTTTATCATAAGAAAATTATTTTTCTGGTACATGCTTTAATTTGGCAAGTATATTTTTTAATCATAAGCCAGAAAAGCTTGCTTGGTTTGTCCCAAACCAAAGTTCAACTCCATCTCCTCTGCTTCCCCCTTGGGTTTAACTGGCACATTTCTGTACCCTTGATTGCTCTTTGGTTCTGGACTGTATTTTGTACTTCCCCGTGGTTTTACCAGCTTCTGTTTTGCTCTTCGATCCAGCCTTCTGGGTCTGTCCTTCAGTTTTGACTAGGTTCTCAAGGCTGCTTTATGGTTTGTCTATTGGTTCTGAAACTGCTGCTTTACTCTTCAGTTACAAATATGTGCTTGTCCCACAGATCTCATCTCATCTCTTATTGCTAGCCAGATAACCACTCCTGACACAGGGTGCAACTGTTGGTCCTTTTCATGTTGTCTTATGATAATACCTCTTCTGGACTGAGCACTTCATGGGTTGAACTTGGGAAAGTTGCTTCTGGGACATACTGGCTGAGAGGTTCCTAGAACTGTAGTCCAAAATTTAACTTTCCAATCATGAAGCTGTCTTCAGAACAAATAAAAGCCGACAGCTTTGATTTTTAACAGTCAAACTATGCCTGAAAAGTAGGCAAGAGTCTCCTAAACTTCAACTTCTCTCCTTGTATTGTTTAAGGCTGGTAAACATCCTGGTGAATACACCTACAACTGGCAAGAACCAGCATGGGAAAACCAGCCCAATCTCAGGGCTTATTTAGGCTTACAATTGCAAGCAGAAGCATGGTCCAAAGAGGAAAAGTAGTCCTGAACAGAGTCCAAAGCTTAGAAAGGAATTGCCAGAAAGGTTAGTCCAAGATAAACATAAAAAATGAGAAATCCACAAAACCAGATACATCAGACAAAGTCACAACGAAGTTTTGAATCTCCTTGACTATCCTAAATAATTCATGAAGTTAAGATTGGCCAAGGCTGAGCTAATTTATAGCCAGCAGCAAATCAGACCAACTGCCCTCATTACCTCAGTATCTTATTTTTAAAGTGGAACAAGGCATTTCCTGATGCTTTACTCACAGTGTTTTAACTTACAGTGATCTACAGGGTGAAGCACTTCTGTATCTTCTTTCTCATCAGCAGCTGCTGCTTGGGATTTTCCAGTTTCAACTTCTGTTAATCCCAAGACAGGATTGTCAGCCTTTTCTGGTTCCATCTGGGGCCTGTTATCTTGACAATTCTCTTCCTCTTATATATTTGAGGAGACTTTCAACAAGTAGGACATGGCACTCCTCCTAAATGACTAATGAAGTTTGCACTGAATATCAAATAAATCTTTATATTAATTCACATCAGGAATGGTAACTATGGTTCTCCATATGCCTTTGAGTGGCAACTCCCATCATCCCTCACCACTGGCTATGTGACTAGGGCTGATGGGAGCTTTAGTTAAATAACATCCGGATGGCATCCATGGTTCACTCCTGAATTACAAATTTGTGCAGTGATGTTCTACAGCAAGAACTTGACATAGGCCCTTTACGCAACTCACCTTTTTGAGGAGCTGGGGTGCAAGGATCGTGCGAGTAGCCTCTGGCAAGAGGCTCTCACATCCCGGTTCCTTCAGCTCTGCAGCTGCTGCCTGCTTGTGGGAGAGCCCTCCTCTTCTTTCTGCACTGCAGTCTGGGAGTTTCCCAGGCTGTGCTGTGGCAGAAAGAATGACCGCTGCACCTCCGGAGCTCCGCATGCATGGCAAGTGTGTGCAGGGCCCCAGAGCGATGCACAATCATGCACCATTTTCAGCTCACAGTCAAAAATGAAAAAGTGTGTGATCAGCGCCTGCCAGACCCTGGAGCATTGCGCAATTGTGAGTGCGTCGTGTGGACTGCTCCTTGCAGTCACGCGAAGCTTGAGGGGCTCTTTCCCATGGCAAATGCCATGCGAAAAGGACCATAGTCACACTATAAATTCTGGCACATTAGCAGTGTTCCATGCATTTTGTTGTCTGTAGTTCAGAGGTCTGCCCCAGCCTTTTCATGAATTCCATTTAGATAGGCTGGTGATGGGTAAGGTGAGTAAATCAAACAGAGCAATTTATTCCCTGATTAATATGAAAGCCCACTGGTACACTGCCAGGGAAGGCGATGCTGCACATTGTTCCTGTAAATTATAATGGAGCTGCTGCATATGTAATCCAATTTGTTCATTTTCCCTCTTTTTGTCAAAAGATATTTCTCGGCAAAGTAAGAAGCCAGGATTATGTCATACAAACAATTAACTTCAAATATAATGGCAGATTTACAGAAGTGGACGCAGTACAATGCGGCGTAATTAGATGGAATATGAACCCAAGGCCCTATTTGCATGTGAAACAATTTGAGACAGGAATGTAAATGATCAAGAGAGGTCTAGCAAATGGAACAGCATGGTTGGGAGCCAGCTGTGAAAGGAATATTTCATAACTATGGATAGCTATCTGAAGAGATTTTCTGATGCATTTAAATACCAAAACAGGCAAAGAAATGCATGCATTGGAGGAGTTCCTTCCTTCAAGAGTCAGAACAATGGCCTTGGCTCTGTGTGGTGTGGCATGAGGAAACTGAAAAACAAAAACAAAAATTGGAGTCTCAAGTCATTGGGTATATCCACACTAGACAACTGTAGTTTGCTGATACCATTTTAACTGCCGTGGCTCCATCCTGTGGAATCCTGGGCTTTGCATTTTCAGGAAGTACTTAGAATTCTCTGTGAGAGAATTCTGTGAGAGAATTCTAATGCTTAGAGAAGCATGCTGTAAAACTCTGAAGTCTGTGGATTCTTTAGACAGAGCCATGGCAGGTAGTGGTAGCAACTGCTATAATTGTACAGTGTGCACAGAACATATGCCTTGTACACAAAAAGCTCTGAGTTCTTTTCTTCACATCTCTTTGCTAGAAGGGTACCAGACAGCAAGGGATGGAGAAGATCCTCTTAGAAGATGCCAGTTGGGGCAGCAAATACTGGGCTATATGGCCTAATGGTCTACTGATTATAAGGAGTTTGTTTCTATGTGTACACATATGAAAGACCTTTTCCTTCAGACCAGCTGATCACCTGGGATTTAGGGACACCACTGTTCTCTAGCTTCATGTGTGTGTGTGTGTGTGTGTGTGTGTGTGTACATGTATGTACACAAAGCTTGGGAAAATCATGCCATCTCTGGGTTTCTGGGAACTGTAGTTCAACAAATTACTTTCCTAAACCACAGGGAAGCATTCTTATTTATTACATTCTTCCTCTTCTGCTGCCTTCCTTTTTATACAGCAGAGTGAGAAATCTTGGCCAATGGGTGACATATAGGTCTAGGGTAATTTTTTGTGTGGCTCCCATGACCTTCAGGGGTCAAAAGCTGCCCCAAATGCCCCCAAATTCCTTCTAGAGAGCATGGGGCTTTTTCACCACTTCCCCTCCCTCCCTCCCCACATTGTAGGGCCAGGAGAGATCTTCTTCCCCAAAATAGGAAGTCTGCAGGCCTCTTTTGAGCCTACAAACTGAGCAGAGGACCTCCTTAAAATGCCACCTATTTTTAGATGTTGAAAATGCTCACTATTTTCAATGGTGAAAATGCCCCCAGAGGGCATCTGGGGGGCGTTTAAGAGCAAAAATTATGGAGTTTTGTTGGGTGTGTCTTCTGGGACACTAATGTTGCCCGCAAGTCTCCCAGGGTTGATCACCTCTGCTATGTAGCATGCCTCTTTCCATTTAACAATAAATTGTGCTCTTCTTTTTACTTTGCAACCAACCTGCTGCTTCATGCTACATCATTTCCTCAGTTTAGGAAGCAGCTCTACTGATACTAACTGCATGCGTACTGCCCCATTCCTATAGTTAATACCTCAGGATCAATAAATGAATAAATAAACAAATAAATGCAATTCATTCTAGAATATGTCTTAAATTTATAACATCACAAAAACTCAATCTGGACCACAACAGAAGTCCATCTGGAGCTCTTTCACAGTACCTAATCATAATGCTATGATTCCACTTTATCTTCCATGGTAACATCCCATAGAATTCTGGGATCTGCAGGCTAGGCAAGGGGTACTTAGAATTCTCTGCCAGATCACTGTAGTGCCACACCAAACTATAAATATCAGGATTACATAGGATGTTACCATGGCATCTAAAGTAGAATTACAGGACTATGGATGCGAAGTGTGATAGGACCCCCATCTAGAGGCATAAATGGTATTTCTCACAGTGGCCAGTCATGTATCTCTGAGGAGCCTACAATTAATTAATTAATTAATTAATTAATTAATAATTAGGGACTCAAGACCATTGACAGCGTGAGTTAAAACACAATGCAGTTAAAACAATTGATAATACAAAAGTTTAAAAACTTAAAATCATGTAAAAATGTTATTTTTAAAACAGTTTTTAAAAAGCCATTAAATAATGATGGCAAAACCAACAGTGTAACAACAAGAACAACAGGAATGCTATTGACAAGCTGGAACGTGTCCAGAGGAGGGTGACCAAAATGGTAGAAGGCCTGGAAACCATGTCCCATGAGGAACAACTTAGGGAGCTGGGTATGTTTGGCTGGAGAAGGGAAGGTTAGGAGGCAACATGATAGCTTTGTTTGAATATTTGAAGGGATGTCATATGGAGGATGGAGCAAGCCTGTTTTCTGCTCCTCTGCTACATGGAGCAATGGCTTCAAACTCCAGGAAAAGAAATTCCATCTAAACATTAGGAAGAATTTTGTGATGGTAAGAGCAATTTGACAATGGAATGTGCTGCCTTGGAGTGTGATGGAGTCTCCTTCTTCAGAGAATTTTAAACAGAAGATGGATGGCCATCTTCCAGAAATGCTGTGATTTTTGAATGGTGTGAATGGTGCATTTTTGAATGGTGTGGG
This sequence comes from Ctenosaura bakeri, assembly GCA_948474755.1. Lineage (NCBI taxonomy): Eukaryota > Metazoa > Chordata > Lepidosauria > Squamata > Iguanidae > Ctenosaura > Ctenosaura bakeri. The sequence continues at coordinate 302,538 of CAOLHI010000617.1, forward strand.
TTGGACAAATGACCCTTGTGGTGTCTTTCAACTCTATGATTCGATGAAAAACACACCCTTTCTGTAACAGGAAATTTACATTCAAGAGGCCTGGGTAAACAGAAGGATCTTTGCAAACAGAGCATGAAGGTGGCAGCTTCTGTATTGTTCTTCTTATTTGATGAAGTAGACTTCCATCTATAAAAGGTTATGCTTCCAACTTCTTTCTTTCAGTTAGTCCCAACGGTGCTACAAGGTGCTCCCCTTATATATTGTTGTTCTCAGTTAGTAATATTCAGAAGTATGTCTCTGAATCTGAAGGCTTCATGGAGCCATTGTGACACTGTGAGATGTAGTCACCACCAGTGTGTCCCTGACACACATGCAGGAGTTCCTTAGCAGAAAATTCAAATTGGAAAGTGTTTATGGAAGACTGAACATTTGATACAATGAAGAAAATTTTCAAGAGAATGGGAGGTAGAACCCCAAGACCAACTTTCCCCAGCTTGGCTCATTCTAGATGTGGTGAACTACAACTGATTGAGCATGGTGGGATTTGTAATCCAAGACGTTGGGAAGGCACTAGAATGAAGAAGTCTGCTCCAGACCTATCCTGCAATTACTCAGTCCTGGCAAAATCCAAGGCAAAAGGATCAAAATAATTTCTTCACTTGCACTAATGATTGACTTGAACTATTTCAAACTGCTATGCATCTGACTTTTACAGTTAACCATTCTCAAGTTGTCGGATGAAAAGCTCTCTTGATTGTTGTAATTTTTTAAAAAAAGGGGCAAATAATATCAGGATAAAATGAAATCCATTGAGTTTCATCAAATCCCAGATAAAGGTCAATGGAAAGGCTGTGTGAGTCTTCTGGGTATTGAGAGAGAATGAGTCCTTACTGTCAACTAAATATAGACTTGCAAATTGACATTCTCTCGGCCCCTTTTTCTTTTCTTTTTCTGTTTTCTCTCTCCTAAAAAAGGAATTTTCTCCCTGCTCTTCTTGCATACTGTATATTTGGAAACAAGCAGAAATTATTTCAATCTTCCCCAGGTTTTCTTGGCTTAGTTTTTATAACAGCTCAGATTTAAATGCAGTTCCTTGTCCCACGCCTAAATGAGCAGATGGGTATGCATGCACAAACACATGCCTATTTCCTATTCTATAGTCTTCCTGTGTGGATGATGTTCTAAGGTGCATTTACAGTGATTGCAGAACTCTGAAAGAGGTGTCAAATTAACTTACAGAAGAACTGGATTTGCCAAAAGTAGTTTTAGCCAATTTGCAAAATAACTCAGAAGAATGCACCAAAATAATAAAAAGGAGCCTGTGTGGGAGAAGAACAAAATTGCTGTAAACACAAGCTGGCAGTTAGTTTTTAGGCTGTGAATATTTCCTAGACACTATTTGACTTGCATCTTTAGATGCCTAGTGATCAGAAATGCCAAAAATCTAGTTTCAAGTTTTGTTTTAACACTGAGAGTCTTATTGCACAAGGTCTCTCTCTCTCTCGCTACAATTGTGTTATCTATTAAAATCCTATGCAATTGTTATTGCTGTCTTTCATTTTTTACTCATGGAAGTAGTCTGGGATTATAGTGCCCATTAATGCCAGAGCCTTATTGCACATAAACTGCCTACCCACTCCCTCCTCCAACATTATCCCAGCCCCCTTTCATTGTTTCTTTTCTGATAAGTGTCAGGCAGGGAAAGGAGATCACAAGCAAATAGCCTTCACCCAACCATGTAGGTACAGGTGGGCAATGGGGGCGGTTCGCCCCAGGCAGCAATGTTTTGGGGTGTCCTGGCCCATAGCCATGTCCCTGTGTGCTCTGGCCACACCCCCACGTACCACAGCCACCCCCCATGCACAGTGGCCATGCTCTCTGTGCCATAGCCCCACCCCCCTCCACACACTCCAAGCTTCACCACTGCCTCCAGCTGAGCAAAGCATCAATCGAGAACCACTTGTGAGCCCTTGGAGAAGGAGTCTCCCTCACCTCTTCTCCTTCCTCCCCATGTTTTGCAGTCATGACATTGTGGAAGAAAGCTAATATCCCTGTATGGAATGGCACAAGCAGAAAGTCAAAGCTAAGAACTCTTGTCCTCTTTCCTTTGCTTCTCTTTCATCCCAGTCCTATGTACCCTGATCCTACAACAGTATGGGTGTGTGTATATGTGTTTGAGGAGAGAAGAGAGAGAATGAGGTGTTACTATGCCATGGCATTGTCCTGTTGTAGCAACAGAGACTCTGGAAAAGGGATGGATCTCCCACCCAAAGCACATAACCACCCAGTGACCATCCAAAATTAGCATGATAGCACAATTGAACTTTTGCACAGAAAATAATAGCATAACAGAAGTGGAAAAGGAGGCCAACAACAGTTTTTGAGGAGTTATTAAAAAGAGTGATGACTGCATCATGCAGTGAAGGTTCTATTATCCAGATGCAATCACAGTTTACCTGCCATGTGCAATAAGCCCCTAAGCTTTTGTGTAGAGATTGTACAAAGCCCTTGGCAGCAAACATAAAGAGTACTGTTGTTGTTGTTTGCTATCAAGTCATCTTTGATTTAGTGACCCATCAAAAGCCTCAGATCATTAACAGCCCTGTTCAGTTCTTTCAAACTCTGGGCCAAGGCTTCCTAGATTGGATCAATCCATCTGTCACAGGTCCTTTGTCTTTTCCTACTGCCTCCTAGTTTTTCCTTTCCCCAACATTATTATCTTTTCCATAGAGTATCAAAAATGAAGAGCATATATTCCAACTGTCATGATATGGCAGGGACAATCTTGATTAATCCTTAGTCATCCCACTTTTTACTTTTCCCCACTTTTTCCTCAGTTTCTCTCACCTCCCCTCACGTTCATTCTTTGTCTTCTTCATTATTTTTGTTGCTACAAATTGAAGTTAAAGTGCAAAATAATTTGCATTCAATTAAGGCAACTGGAGGGAGATTAGAGAAGGGGCAGAATCTTGCCCTTCCCTGTAGACTTAGGGAAAAGCAAATTGCCAAATCCTCTTCTAATTAGCATCTTCTTCATTTATAACTTTTGCCATCTTGGCCACACATGTCCTCATTTTCATTTATTAAATCTTGGATGGTACAGAAGTGTGTGTATATGTGCCTTCATGTTGCCTTCTGACTGATGGTGATCCCATGAATATCATAGGGATTCCTTAGGCAAGGATTATGCAAGAGATTATTTTGCCAGTTTCTTCTTCTGAAATACAGCCCTACAGCACCTGATACTCATCGGCATGGCAGTCTTCCAACCAAATACTAACCAGAGCTGAACCTGTTTGGCTTCCAAGATCAGACAGGATCTGGGCCTTTAGGGTATTTAAGCCCATGGAAGGCTGTCAAATGTTGAAAAGAACATTTTAGTGAATGAACAGATTAAAGAAAGAGGAAGGTAAGTGAGAAAATGAAGTATACATATCTTCCAGTGATTAAAAAAAAAAAGCATGAGAAGAAACCCTAGAACAGGAACCTCAAACAGGTATCTGAAAGAATCACTATAGGGCTTGGCCTGTGCTCTTAGGCTGTCAGAAAAGAGAACAGGGATCTTGAAATTGTCTATCAACAATTAGCATCTTATCCTCTGCTGTATCTCAGTAGCTTGTCTCATCAGGTTTTCATGATCAAAGACATTCAAAAGAGTTTACTGTGCCTCCTTCTGCACAGTACTAATACATGTTAGCTGTTGTGCCACTGCTGTTATCTCTAAGAGATCCTCCACCAATGTCAGCCCACACAACTAGTACTCCACAGTAGCTGTTTGACATAGTAAGTCTGGCTCTTCAGCAAAACCCTGCCTGACATGGGACACCTTACCAGTAACATCACTACTGTTAGCATAGCCTCTTGCCTCACAGAAACATGCAAACCCAGTACCATGAAAAGGTAATGGGATTATACCATGCTGAACATTGGTTATCTGCCATAACTCATAGCTTATGTAAAGAGCTATTTTCCCAGATTACTTAGCACGTTGTCTGGGGGACTGTGGCAACAGTAGTCCAAAAAACAAAACAAAAAAAGTAAATATGCCAAGTTCTTCTCAGATACTGTATTGTAAATGAAGTATATTTACAGGTAGGTTCTTGAGGTCGCCAGTAGCCAGCACTGCATGCTGCTTAAAAGTCTGCAGACAAAGACAGGAAAGATGGTGTTGTGGAGAGAAGAGGCAGACGGGGAGAGAGAACAAATACTTTGGAGAGTCACATACTTTTGAGAAAATATATAACCTGAACCTGACAGTTCACTCGAACACTTTCTTCTCATTTTTTCTCTGCCAATATCCTTCTTTTATTCAAAGATCTGTCACCATTTTTGTTTAAGTACATTATCACACATTGACTTTATTCTTCACAGCAAAAAAACTTCTAACATACAAACTTAAATTCATATTTTATTCATACCTGGGGAAAAAGTCCTTCTAAAGGAAAAAAGCAGTAGAAGCTCCCTAGCTTGCTCATAATGCTGTCTGACAAAAATCAAGCACAGTTTAGCATATTCTGTATTAACTACACTAAATTCCAAGGGCTCAACAAACCTTTTGTTAAGCAAAGAATCCAATCTATTGAGAAATATGCATGCCAACAGCCCTCTTTTAGAAGAGACTTGGCTATGACAGCCACACAGATTGTGTGTTTTCTCTTTCTTCTCTGAAAACATTGCCAACAGAACAATTGTTTAAGAGTAATTCTTTCTTCCCTCAGCTTTACCCTTGAATATAAAGTAACTGAACAATGTGTTTTGGTACCATTTATGGCAACCATGGCATTATTTTCACACAATGCTGCAAACAACAGTCAGAAGGTATGTGAGGGACTTTGTAAGTACAGTATATGGCAGCAGTAGGCAGTTGCCAGGGTTATGGGGCCACAAGAGCTGCCCTAGATGTCTTGGAGAGCTGCACTCAGATGGCCACCCACCATGACTGAAATCAAAATTGAAAGAAAATTGCCCCCAAATGTCCCCTAGAGGTCAAGGGGGTAATTTCATTATGTTTTCTGCTTTCTCAGAGCCATTTTCAACAGGAGGTTGGCCCAGAAGTCAACTTTTTCCACTACTGGTATGTAAGAATTCAGGGGCTAAACACAACAATAGCCCTCCAGGACTGTAGTTGTTATTATTGCAGCTACCCCAGCCTTCCTCATAGGAATTCAAGATAGGTCAGAGAGGACCTATTGAAATGAATGGACTTTTTAGCCCCATTTATATATATCCCAATGATTTAAGCGGCTCTGCTTATACGTGAGAACATAAGTGGGATAACGAATACCTTAGAAAAGAAAAATAGCAAGTGAGACAGTCACCTATTGGGAAATATCCCACAAATTTACCCCAAGGTGCTCAGTAAGAATTTCAGTAGTTCAAAGCAAGAGTGTTTTTTCTACGATGTTCCAAATCCATTCACAGAAACTGGGGCTGAGAGAAGAACATGAGGTCATTTTCCATTTGTAAGACTCCTGTGTTTTCCACCACTTCTTCCATCTTTCTGCTTATCACTAACATCCATTCAGAGGGAAAGATGGAACTGGTAGCAGAGTCTGAAAGAAATTAGTTACAGATAACTAATATTTTGTAATTGATTCTTTCTTTGCAGTAATTATAACTTAAAGGATTGCATTGTAACAGTAATGTTTAAAGGTATTTCTATAGTCATGGGGTATGACCTTGCTAAGAGGTAGAGGAAGAATATCACATTATTCCAATGATGGCTCATGCTGTCTCTTCATGTTCTTTTGCATAGCTTGGAAATAAAGTATAATGAGTAACTCTATATTATAATTATGACCCTATAGCCCATAAATTTTGGAAGTAACAGGATATAGCTACCTTGGGGGGAAAAGATATTGCCCTCAAGTAAGAATGCTGTAACCAAATTTCTAGTACTGCCATAACTTAAAACTTCATTTGAGCAATTAGAAATACAGTACATCCCTTGTATCCATGAGAGAAACATTCCCAGACTTACAGTGGATAATGAAAACACAGCTAAAAGCAAACACTATTTTTTGTCAATGAAATGAGCATCATAAGTATGCATCTTGGAGAGGTGTACAGAAACTTTAGAATCCAAGAGAAATAAGGCCTTGTAGCCATTATTTCCAATCCAAAACCAGTGTACAACTGATAAAAAAATAAAGATTGGCAAAAACATTTCGTCAAAAAAGAGACCACATTTCAGCACAGGTAAGTGAAATATACCAGTCACACAGATACAGGGGATGTACTATACAGTTTTGGCATCCAAAGAAAAGGGGCTGGCAAAGTTCTGAAGGGAATGCAAACACAACAAATATAAGAAATCTCTCACAATGAACCATTTCAGTGTCTTACTCTTTGCAATGCTAGAAAATGGGGGACTGAAGGAAAATATCATTGGAGGAACAGAATTGATATTTGACTGAGCCAATTCCCACATTTCCTTCCTCATATAGCTGCACCCTCGGAGGTGATGCATGCATAACAATGTTCCTTTCGGAAATAATGAAGTGACTCATAACATTGTCATCTTTTGTGCTATGTGTAATGTTTACTTGACACTTTTTGTATTAGTTTGGAGGTCAAAAATACTTTAGAGACATTTGGGGGGAATGTTTTTAAAAATATTAAGGCCTTTTAAAAACATTTTTAGATGATTCACCCTGCCCCCATGTACTAAAAAAATAATACCTCCTCTTATAACTAGTGTGATTCTAGAAATGTTATAACAGTAATGTTAATTGGGCTTTGCAGCAAATTATGTTGTTGTTGCTGTTGTTGTTGTTGTTGTTGTTGTTGTTGAAGAAGAAAACACACACTGCTCTGTTCTGAGTGGCAATGAGGAACTGGATGAAAGAATAATTTGCTCTGTGCCACAGGTCTGCTAGCATTCAATTATTTTTAAGGAGTTTACTTTAAAAAATGGTGTGACTAGTGTTGGGAATTGATGACATGAAAGACCAACTTAGAATTGCACAGTCTAAAATTGTGGTGTTGCACAATGGTCATATTTCCAGGAAGACTGTTGTCGCTGATCCATCAGGACCATTGCATAGTTGAACAGGCAGAACAGTCATTATGCAACAGTTGCAATGCACAATAATACAACACTTTGGGGGACATACCGCCCTTACATGATGACAGTGCAATAGCCACCAACAAAGCCACAGGGCTCTGGTAGTCCAGGATAGACAGCAGTGGAACATTAGGGGGACCCTGCACCTGACTAGAAAAGTGTTTCCACATTTGGGGTCCTCTGTTGTGTGGTGGGAGTTCCAATTGTGCAATGGGACATCTTGCACAGTTCCCCACTATGCATAGTTTCAGTTCTCTAACATGCTTGTGTACTGTATCAGTGACAGAGCTCTATCATCATAAAATTGTGCATTGCAGCCTGTGATGCAGGATGGTAAATACTGTTGAGCCATGGAACTATAATTGTAATGAATTCCATTTAAAAGTAGCTTTCCATGTTTTGATAGGAACACAATGCCATTTGCTTGGCAATGCTAGGTGATCCCAATCCAGAGCCATTCTTTCTAATACAGTTCTCCCTCCACATTCATGGGTTTGACCTTCATGAATTTGATTATTCACTAGGCATGTGCTGCCACCTCCCATTCTCCTCTTCCCATTCCCTTGCATTCCTCACCCTAGGTTTGTAAGGCTTGTGTTTAAAATGGACTTTTTTTTCCCTTTTGGGTGAGCAAAGCCCCCACCCACTGCTGGAGGCATATCCTCCTTGTCACATATCTGCACATTCTGCTGTGTAATGGCTGTTGATTGGTCCCCTCTGGGAGGAATTTCCTTTCTCAAGATCATGACTGGAGGTATCTAGAATGCCAGAACTCAGTGTTCCGCTCTTCTCTGTCTGAAGGGAAAGTACCAGTAAGCCCTTTACCTTGTCTTTTTTCTTCCCCCCGGGAACACCAGGGCTAGAGGCAAGGGAATGGGAGGGTAGAGCTCCAGAGGGGAGTTGGAAGTGGAATCGTGAAAGGAATTTATCAATGGCTTTCCAATTTTTGGAAGGGTTCTATGCCCTAATCCCTCACACATGTGGAGATACCACTATACTATTTTTCTTTTCTGTTCATTCACTGTCTAAGTTGGATCCTTGCAAACAGCTAGGAAAGGCATATGCAAACTACCAGATTCTCACGTCACAGCCTATGAAGGACTATGTGCTTGTTGGGGTGAGGAATCCCAGCCACTATGAGGTGTATGGCTGAGTCAAAGGAAAGGAAAGGAAAGGAAAGGAAAGGAAAGGAAAGGAAAGGAAAGGAAAGGAAAGACAATGGGGCAGCAGGATGGCAAATGACATCATTGTCCCTGCTAATCAAAATGTCCTAGCACTTCAACCCTGTAAGTCATGGATGTAGTACTTCTCTGAATGTATGCATTTGCACATGTTGGATCTGTGTCACTGAAGAAGAGGACAGAATACATGTTCTCTCTCATGCTTTGAGGACTCAAGAATGGTAATGCTATTGAATTATGCCTCTTGGTTTGATCTAATATTTCCTTGCAGCTGGCTTGTGACTTCAACAGGTACCTCAGAGTACTTTGAGGAGCTAGTAGAAAAGCTGAACATGTCAACCCACCTACATGTTAAGTAGACAAGAAATATCTGAGTCAGGTTATCTCGATTTCTGCCACTGCACAAAATCCTCTGTTAATCATCAGTTCCATAAAAACATCTAAGCTCAAACTCATAACAACTTCTTTTTTCACTTTCTGAAATATCAAAACATCACATCGTGCTTAAGGAAAGAACATGGAAAGGTTTCTTAAGTCAATATAATGGCACAGGTGTGGGAAGCATTGCTCACAGCTCTGATGGGAATGAGTGCCTCAGTGTTTGGTTTCTGTACACATTCTAAGTACAACTGCCGTGCTTTGTTTACAAAGGAAACCTAAAAAATATCTGGATTGACCTGAACATTTAGGAAAATTCATACTTTTCCATATTGTTAAAATGTTGTTCTGGAGCAGTTATGTATTATGTAGAACTTTTTAGATCAGGGATGGGCAAAGCTGTGAGCTTCAGGATGCACGCCATGTCCAAGGCTGTTTTTGAGGACCTCAAGTTTCCCATGGCCTCCCCTTCCTTTTTTAAAAAACTAAAAATACATTCTAACCTCCTAGAAGCATTTGTTTCTAGTTTCTTAGTTGCAAACTGGAGGTTGAATTCTACTTTGCTCTCTGGTTGACAAAAGGCCCTTGCTAATCCTAAAACAGTCTTGGGAAGGGAGGCATGGCAAAATGTATTAAATATATTAAGTGTGCACACACGCACACGCACACAAACACATGGAAATTGCTCACCCCATATATAGATACTGAAGAAAGCGATTGTGAAATCATAGTATTTCTTAAGGACTCAATGTGAGCCATATGTCTAGCTGCATTAAGATTCTAGCAGTGAAGTAGACTCAAGTTGATTGACTTGAACTTGAGTTGGACTTAAGTCACTTCAGTGACTCGACTTGGACTTAATTTGGCAATAAATGATGGACTGACTCAACTCAGCTTGTGACTCATCTGTTTTTAGTCACCATCTTGCTGACCTTGTTGCCTTTGGTAATTCCACCACTCCCAGCCTTTTCCCAATCAGCAGTCAGGGAACATTAAGTTGATGACTCAATTAGACTTGCATGTGCTCCTTATCCCCACCTTTCCCTTGTTTTGTTTTTTTGTGTGTATGTGTGTGGTTTTTTTTAATTAGTTATGTATAGGAAAGCAAAAGCGTGGGAAGATTGACAAGGGGAAAACATAGTTTTTCAGTGTAGAGTTGAAGGCTTTCACAGCCAGAATCCATTGGTTCTTGTGGGTTTTTTGGGCTTTGAGACCATGGCCCTTTTCGCATCTTACCTCGTCGCGGCAGCAGGGAGTGGCGCTCGCGTGAGCAGCCACTCGCACAAGCTGCTCACGACAGCCCTTTTTGCCTCCCGCATCGTCTTCCTTCTTGCGTGACCGTTGCACGAGTTCCCGTCCCCTTTCTTCCGCAGCGCAGTCTGGGAGTTGTACGCTGCGTGGGGGGAAGGAAGCGCGACCGGATCGCCTTGCCAACACACCGCACAGAAGTAAGTGGTGTAGTGGTTAAATGCTAGTACTGCAACCACAAGGTTGTGAGTTCGATCCTGCCGGGCTCCAAGGTTGACTCAGCCTTCCATTCTTCCACAGGTCGGTAAAATGAGTACCCAGTTTTTTGGGGGCAATTAGCTAAAACGCATTGTAAACCGCTTAGATAACACACAGTTGATAAGCGGTATAGAATAAATGCTATTGCTATTAGTGCGCAAGGGTGCTGCGAGCATTGCACAAGCGCAGGGCATTTTCGGCTTACAACCAAAAATCAAAAAATGCATGCGCGCCCCACTTTAGTCTCGTGAGCATTGCACGAGTGGGAGTGTGTCATACGGAGCACCGGTCCCACTCACGCGACACTCAAGGGGCGCTGGCACAAAAAAAAAAGCATGCGAAAAGGGCCCGTATTCTGGTTGTATTTTCTCCTGACATTTTGCCTGCATCTGTGGCTGGCATCTTGAGAGGAAGATTCCTCTGAAGATTCCAGCCACAGATGCAGGCGAAATGTCAGGTGAAAATACTACCAGAACACGATCTCAAAGCCCGAAAAGCCCACAAGAACCAATAGTTTTTCAGCTTTTTTGGGTAAGTGTTGGTATGGAATGGTTTCAGTATGGGCTGGAGGTCCTAGAGGGTCTCACTCAGATGAGTCAGATGATTGTGAGGGGAGGGGCAGATGGTGGGGAGACAGTGGATTGGGGTGAAGAGGAAAGAGTCCATTGTACAACTGCCTGTTTTTCAATGGTTAAAGGCTTTGTTCAAATCCTTCTTGCTTGCAAGTGAAAAAGGAAAAAGAGGGTGTTGTTGTCAGCCATGGCAGACTGGGGACCAGTTTCCTTCAGAAAAGAGCTGCATGTTCTTCGATGGCTAATCCTTTTGTTCTCAACTTAATCCCACCTCACCACTTCCTTTTTTTCTGTTAAAGTTGGATCCCAGATTTGAGACTTAACTTGGAATTTGATTTGAATTATCTTTTGAGGACTTGAGACTCAACTTGATACTTGAAAGTAGTGACTAGAGACTTGACTTGAGACTTGAAGGAGAAGACTTAAATACATCACTGGATTCTAGCTACACTAGGGTTTTTGCTTGTGAATACAAATTATTTCTAAATTTAGAATGATGTAACCAGGAAGTGTTCACCAACCTGGTGCCCTTCAGATGTCTGGCCTAAAACTCCCAGAATTCCTGCCAATTAACCTGGGACAGATGGGATTTGTATCCCCAGAATCTCAAAGGTACTAGGTTAGGGAAGTCTGTTGTAACCCAGCTAGTTCAGTGTCTTTCCCAAGTCTAACTGCCCAAGAGTTAGATTTCCCCAAAATAACTGTGCAGTCTCTACTTAGAAATCTCTGGAGAAGGAGAGCTCTCCCTGTGCCAAGGTGATTGGTTCAGTTGTCAAATAGTTCTTACTATCAACACATTTCTGTTTTGTTTTGACAGTACTTCTGTTTACTGTCAACACAATGTTCAAGGAAGCATTAATAGTTGTCCCGAGGAAGAAAATAACAATCAAACAGTAACAATCAAAATGAATATAGTTCCGAAGATGTTTCTTCTTTTTCAGACTTTACGTATAATAACAAATAAAAAATAGTAAACCATTCGGCAGTTGGAAGAAAGAAATCTCAAGATTCATCTGGGGAGCCAAGAAACCAAGAAAAAGATGAAAATTATGCAAGACTCCAAATAGGTGGACAGGGCCTACTAGATTTCAATTTATATTGTGTTGCCTCATGTTTAGATTGGAGAAAAGAATGGACAAATTTAGAAAACAAAAGGTTTCAACTTAAGATTTGGCTGGCAGACATATCTTTGGTACAATAAAACAGAAGTAAAAAAAGACTTCTGTAATCATTATGTAAGAAAATAACTGATTCAAATTTGGTGTGTGTGTGTGTGTGTGTGCATTACACATACCAAATTTTAATCAGTTATTTTCTTACATAATGATTTTATATATAAAATTTGGTGTGTATATATATATATATATATATATATATAAATACACACACACACACATATATATGCTTAAATATATAAGCAAAAGTTCTTCAACAAATTAAATTACCAGTGGACATGTCCTCAGGCTTTTTTGATAGGAGGAAAAATGCTGGAAAAACCATATTTAAAATATAAGCATTTAATTATGTTGGAAGAAAAACTGTCTAAGACTTCAATCAAGAGCGGAGCTAGAGAATTAAAGAATGGAGATCTAGTTGTTCTCTTACAGATAATTACAGAAAAGATTTAAAATAGATAATAAATTGCAATGAGTTTGGAAAAATTATAACAAACTGGACAAAATTTTAACAAAGAAGCAATCAAAAGTTGCATCTAAATTATACCTGACTTTATTGGGAAGAGACATGGAGAGAGAAATTATAAAAGAAACAACAATTAAATGGGCACAAAACACTGGTCACACAATAGATTGGGGAAAATGGCAGAGATCCTGAGATAAGGACTTTAAATTTACATTAAATAAAGAGAAAGATTGAAAGGGAACTGCTATAAATGTGATATTTTTGGTATTTGACATTAGATAAATTATCCTGAATTTATAAAAAGGAAGATAGAACTTGTTGGAAATGCGAAGAAAATAAGCGTACCTTTTTTCACATGTGGTGGTTATGCCCAGAAGTAAAAAAATCACTGAAAATAGATATGTATGGTAATTTCTAAAATCTTTGGTATTCAGATCAAATTAAAACCAGAAGTTTGTGAAAAACATAATTGATAATCATCCAGTGATTAAAAAAGAATTTTAAATTAGTACAATATCTAGTTAGTGCAGCAGGAGTAAATTATGCATATAAATGGAAAACCAAAGAGAAACCTTTTATAGATGACAGGCTGTGGAAAATAATAGACACAATGAAGATGGAAAAACTGATGATGTTAATAAAGGAGAAAGCAATACAACAATTTGAGAATGCATGGAAGCTGATTTTGGATTACTTCAAGGATGGATGGAAGAATAACAAAGCTATCAAAAGATGAATTTAATTAAAAGACATTTAAAGTATTGCAAGACCTTAGTAGAACAAATAGTAAATAACTGAAAATCATGAAAACAACACAAAGAGAGCAATTATGTAGGAACAAATAATATTTAAGTACAAGCTATAAAACCAAGTGAAAAGCAATAAAATGGAAGATAAGTGGCAGAGACGAAGAATTTATTTGTGGACTTTGGGTTAGTTTGTAAATATATGAAATATACACATGGTGATTTATTTTTGGACATGTTTCATTAAAAAAAAGTTAGGGACAGGTTGACTAGCACAATTCTTGTCTCATTTCCCTCTCTCTGGGTCCTTATATTCACATTCCTACATATATTGCAAAAACCAGCTAATTAGTATGTTTCTAAACATTACACTGATTGCATTTTTCTCACAGTTAGTTAATACCTGCTTGTCTCCACAGACCATATAGGTGTGACTTTCAGGCAGTCTCTTGAATGTCAGCTGTTCTCTCTTTACAAATAGTGCACAGGATGTGGGTGTAATATTGAATATGTTCTTTGGCACTAAAATAAATGATTTCAGTCTGTATTGCAGTTTAAAATTAGAGGAATGAACATTCATCTTTTTTGGCCACCATCAGCACAGAGCTGGAGGAAAGTAAATTATTCAATGCTGAAGACCAAATCAAAAAAGTGTTGTCACTACATTTCCAAAATTAACTTTGTGGCCATAAGGCCTAGAAACTTAGGAGAGGAGGAGGAGGAGAGAAAGTAGTAGTAGTGGGAGGAGGAGGAGGAGTTGCTATTGTTTAACCCTGATAGATACTGTGAAGGCCTATGAGTTGTGTTCAAAAGTTTGAGATGGAGGCATGTTATTCAACAAGTCAGAGATATTTCCTAAGTGCATACATGTCTCTCTCTGTCTCTCATTCTCTCTCTCTCTCTCTCTGTAGATAGATAGATAGATAGATAGATAGATAGATAGACAGATAGATAGATAGTAAGTACCTGATGCCATCTAAATTATGAATCTATAAAGAAGGAGATGGAACTTGTTGAAAATGCAATGATAGATAGATAGATAGATAGATAGATAGATAGATAGATAGATAGATAGATAGATAGATAGATAGGGAGAGAGAGAGAGAGAGAGAGAGAGAGGCTTCAAGGTGGAATGATAACACAAGTGAGTTGCAGATAGAGAACACTGTTGTCCTTCACTCTCAGTAAACATTTTGGAACAATTCTAAAATTATTTTAAAAGTCATATCTGGAAGCACTCTCTATTCTCACAAGTCTCTTTCGTATCATATCAATCATATCATATCATGTATTCATGGCACTTTGATACTATTTTAATTGCAGTGGTTGCATCCTTTAGGATCCTGGAATCTGTTATATAGTGAAGTGCTACAGTGCCCTGACAGAAAACTCTACAAACTACAAACTGCAAGATTCTGTAGGATGGAACCATGACAATTAAAGTAACATAAAAATGCTGCCATTCTTTAGTATGAAAAGGAATACATTCAGGGTTCTCTCATTATTCATACATGCTCCTGAGCAACAGTTTTGGTGGTGAGAAACACGTTCAGTAATCTTCAGTAATATCACAGAATGGCAGATAATTCATCAGCACCACATACACATGTGAAACATTTATGGCTTAGATCTTAGTGGGTTTAGTGGCTCCTGGGTAACTGAAGTCATCAATTCCCACGGGATGGATGGGATACAATCCTAGTAAATGTGAAGAAAGCAGCACTTGTGGTAACAGGCAAGTCATGGAGAAAAGGCACGAGGGAGTAGGCTCCTAGTTTGTCTCCTGACAGACCTCATTTTTAGAAAGGATGCTTAAAATGATTGGCAGGATTAGATTCTTATGAGAACAAACTCTTCTCTCATTACTGAAAAAAAAGTCACAGTGTAATGATATAAACTCTTTGGTTGCTTGATGGTATCCATGGAAACTTCTACCTATCTGAGGTTCTAATATAATGTACATGGCTGCTTGATATGTTAAGGCAAAAAAAAAAATGTGAACAGCATCAAGATAACAGAAGATCAGTTCTTTTAATTCAGTTGATTTCCATTAAACCTTAAAAATAAGTTGGAAGGAAATGAAACCTCACATCTATCTTTCATTCAGACATATCTCTTTAAAAAAGAATCTATTATTTGGTTGTTGTTTTGTTCTGGAAAGAATCAACATGTTCAGATTAATGATTTCATTTCACATCATCCTGCCTTATACTATTTGAGAACAGAATGTTCTCCCAAGTTAAAAAACAAAAAACCTTCCCCGTACTATCGGGTGTGCAAGCGACTTGGATTTACTGTTCTCAGGATCTCTCAACGTGCTCAGCTTGAGTATGATCTCCTAGCAGGAGCCAGGTGAACAAGATGCTGATGTAGGGACAGCTTTTTAGGGTCTTATCACACTATACCTCAATATCACATTGTCCCGTTTCAATCCCAGCATTGCCCTTTCTGTGATGGTATCAGGTTATGAATGCTGTCTATCACATCCTTTCGACTTAAGCGGATGAGTAGCGTTATTGGGACTGGTGTTCCCACTGCATTACAGTGTCATTGGCTAGTTCTTTTCCTTGCCCCACTGCTCGTGATTGGTCAGGTTTTTCATTTTTTTTTTAAAGGCGTACTACCACAGCAACATTGTAACGTCATGACATGCTGGCCCTTTTCGCACGGGCTTTCTGTCATGCGACAGCCCTGTGAGCCTCGCGGGAGTGGGAGCGTCGCTCTGCACGACGCCCTCCCACTTCCGCCAGGCTCACGGGGCTGAAGCGGCATGATCACGGTTTTTTTGATTTTCGCCTAGAAGCGAAAATCACCCGCGCTCGCACAACGCTCCTAGCACCCGCGCGCACTTACCTCCTGTGTGGAGCGTCGTGGAGGCAGCCGGGTTGCGCTTCCTTCCCTCCGCCCCTGCGGAAGGAAGGGGCGGGACGGGGCGCTAGCACGACGGACGCAACAGCCTCCTGCTTGGCGCGCGCAGGGGGGACGGACGTGACAGCCTCCTGCTTGGCGTGCGTGCGGGGGGCGGACGCGACAGCCTCCTGCTTTGCGGGGGGGCGGACACGCAAGCTGCTGCCACCTCCGGGAGGCTGCCACTTCCCCGCTCGTTCCTTCGCCTGCAGAAGAAACGAGCGGGAAAGCGGCAGCCTCCCGGAGAAGGCTTCTTGTGCGAGCCACCCTCCCCCGCTCGCGCGAGAAACCTTAATGTGAAAAGGGCCGCTGTTACGCTATTGCATTTCTGTGCTATAATGCTAAAAAAAAAGTATTTAAAATTTTTTAAAAAATTAACTCAAAGGAGAAATTTAAAATAGATGCAGAGAGGTGATAGATTTTGAACTTACTCCACCATGGGAGTAGCTGAGGGAGGGAAAACCTGGGAACACCCACACCACACCCACTCCTGGATTGGCCACAGAAGGAAGCACTATCAAGTGCTATGAAGAAACCACGCTACCACAGGAAACAGGATTGTTGCGGAAAAGGAGGTCATTAATGGATTATTTTCAGTATTGGAAAAGGGTGGGTTTTGAACAGATTGCAACATGATAGCTGCTGGTTAGCAACAACATTGTGTAATAGCACTGATCCTGAACCAGCAGTAATATGTTGCTATGGTGCTATGACACCTTTGTGCAGTAAGGCCCTCAGTCTAACTCCTATGAAGAAAAATTTTGCAACCATTATACAGATGCACAAAAAATAGCACATGCAAATTACAGGTATGACAACCCATTATTATTATCAGTATCACCACAAGAATCGCCATTCCATACAAGCCTGTCTGCCTATTGAGATCAGCTTTGGGCAACAGTCATTTGTAGGGCATGCAGGTAGTGGGTTTTCTCTCTGACTGCACCATGGTTTTGGCTCATCATGTCTTTAATGGCTTTCTGTGCATTGGTAAAAAGCCTTTTGTTATTGTTATTATGATTACTGATGCATTTTAAGTCCATTTCAAAACTATTAAGACTTCCTATTTAGGGTAAAACTACAGTCTTCTTATTTTGGATAGCTATTCTATTGAATGGATTTCAACTGTTTCTTTATTTTGAGTATTTTTCCCTGCTCTTTTTTTGCCTTGTAAGCTGATGCCATTAGTATTTCAGTGTTGGGTTCCCAGTTATGTATTCCAAACTATTTAGTTGTAGTTTTATTTTTGTTGCTAATTTCTTGAGCTCATTTGAGGAAAGGCAGGATGTAGAAGCTTTAAATATTATATCAATTCAAATATTTATTTAGGCTGGGTTCCAAAGAGCTTCTTGACATGTGCCTGAGGGTTCAGGCATAGCCAGTGGAACTTTTGACTTTTCTTCTTTCAAAACAGGATCAAAGGGGCTGCTGAATCTCCCTTCCATACCACTGTGGGATTGGTACAGTGGTGGTGAGGATAATGTTTAGGAACTATAAGTCTGAAATTCCATGGCCATGTGAAAGTAGTCACAGACTAGATCCCAGCCATATTATTTATATACTGTCCAGCTTCCAAGGTCATTCTTAGTATCCGAAGCCAATTGTCTTACAGTAAATAATGCTAATCTGAGTTTTATACATGAAAGTTGCTCTGCTCACTAGCTCCATTTCTGCACTACACTGTTACAGTGTTATTATTCCACCTTCAACATCCTGTGGAATTCTGGGATTTGTAGTTTACTGAGGCCAAACCCTAGGATTCCATATGATGTTGAAAGTGGAATAATAACACCATAACCATATAGTGCAGAAATGGCCTAGGATATCAATCTCACTTTCTTCCACATCCCAGTTTTTGAATGGGCTTCTGGGCTAAATCCAATATTTGTGAGTGGGATCCTGGGCTAAATCCAACATTCTCCTGGGAGAATTTCCAGAATTTTCCTGCAGCTCTCCTCACCATTAGAAAACCAGGTGCAGATAGTTTTCCAGGTTCCCCATGAGCTGTGTTGAAGGAGGTATGGGGAGAGGGCTGAGGTAGGAAGGAATAATCAACCATACCCAGTTCCATTGAATTTCTACCATTCCTCAAGCAGAAGTCCACCAGTGGCTCCTGTCTTGACTATAATGACTATAATGATACATTTTGACCATGAGCCTGGTCCTGTCTTGTGGACAATCTGGGGGCATCTATCTCCATATTTCAGAATTATGCTATAGAATATGCAAAACATATTACTGCACAGCATAACAATTATTGTTTTCTTTGCTAAAGTGTAGATGTGAGCTCCCTGATCTCTATGAGTATCAGGATCCCAGTACAGGAAGAAGAGACAATAATCCTTTGCTTTTGCTGTAGTGCCAATACAAAATGTTGAGGGGAAGTAGAGGTTGCATCTGACAGGGACCAGCGCTGCTGGCTTTTTACTGCCTTGTTGCTACTTGGGCATTCTTCTTTGATAAATCTACTTCTTGAGAATCTAGTACTAGGATAAGGTGAGTGCAACCCGTCAAACCAAATATATCTATTCTGTTACTGGCTTAGAATCAGACATGGCAATGCACAGAAGTAAATCAAGGAAGGAACAGGAATTAAAAACAAAGCACAGAAAAATCTACTGATAGACTAAACGTTTGCCAGGGAAGGTTAGCATACATTCATACTGTATGTATAATTTCAGAGATTGTCAGCTCAATGTTCATTGCAATTAACAAAGGGCAAGCCCAGGAAATAATAAAAGCTTAGGAATCTTGCATCTTCTTCAAGTCCTCCCAGCCTTTCAGACAGCACAGAGTTTGTTATTGAACTACAGCAGGTAGTGAATATTTTATGTTGTTTACTTTGAATATGGGAGGCAGGATTTCTTTGAGGGCTGGGAGGAAGAGGAGATTGAAGCCTACCGGTACCTTAAGAGAATATAAAAAGCCACGCAGGGCTAGGCCCATTCTTAGCAATGAGTGCAATCAATTTTTATGAGCTCAGAGGTTTTCAATCCCCATCTTAAGCACATAACATAAGCAAGAGCCCTGCTGGAACAAATGCCTATCTCTTTCTAGCATCCTGTTTTCCACAGTAACCAGCAAGATGCCACTTGAGAAGCCTATAAGCAGGAAAAACGACTTGCAGAAGTTACATTTTGGACAACACCTCTTTGGATCTCACAGCCAGTTGCCAAGCTGCCTGGGAATTGTCATCTAAAAAATAACTTCCAAGCTCTGAATAGTAAGGATGGAAACAATATTTGGAAATATTATACACACACAGATGGGCAGGGGGATAAAAACCATGTTTCTCAAATGTTAAGAAATATTGATGAAAAGAATTCTGAACTGAAGGTACTCAGCAAAATTTTCATATGATTGTTTTGTGCAGAAAGCAGCATTTATGTTTTGTTATTATCTTTATTAGGATGCTATTTTCTGCACAGGAAATGCTGTTTCCTACACAGAAAATACTATTTTTATGCAAAACAAACACATATTGGGTACAGCCATTTCCGCACTACACTGTTATAGTGTTATTATTCCACTTTCAACATCCTGTGGAATCCTGGGATTTGCAGTTTGGGAGGGGCACTTAGAATTCTCAGCTAGAGTGCTCTTTAGCCTCTATTACAAACCCCAGAATTCCATAGGATGTTGAAAGTAGAATAATAGAACTGTAACAGAGTGGGGTGGAAATGTCCTACATCTCCAATTACAGCATTTTCTACACAGAAAATAATATTTCTACACAGAAATACTATTTTCTGCACTGAAAATTGGAGAATTGTTCTATGCACAATTTGCATGTTACTGCTATGCACAGAAACAGTATTTTCTGCTCAGAAAACACCATATCATTTTCTTAATTTTCTGAAGTATTATTTTCTGTGCAGAAAATGCTGTTTTCTGTGCAAAACAATAAATTTTGCACAGAATGAGTCCTACATTGCAAATAGGGTTTTTTTTTTGGGGGGAGCACAATTTTCAAAGTCTTTCTCACATTATGAAGAAAATTGTTTAAATTCCTCATTGCTTCCTTTGTTAGGAAAATTAGCAAAGAATTATAATTAGGGAAGAGTTGCTTCCTTTGAGAGGAAGATTAGAGAAGAATTACAGAAGAATTATATTATTATATTATATGAAACACTGTACAATTTTCAAATACTTTCTCACAGCAAGAAGAAAATTGTTTAAATTCCTCATTTGCTTCCTTTGAGAAGAAAATTAGGGAAGAATAATATCCCTATTTAGTGTAACCCAAGGACAGCAGTCCTCTCCTGCTGATGATCACCAGCAATTGGGATGAAGAGACATATTGCTTCTCACCTTTGGAGTATCATGTAACCATCATATTGTTACCTCCATGAATTTTTCTAATCGTCTCTTAATACCATTGGTAATTGTGGTACAATTTGTGGTAGCAGGTCCTGCAATTTATGAGGTGTTGTATAAGCTATCAGTTCCTGAGATAAAATATGCTCTTATCCTACAACAGGAATGTTAACAGGAGCTCTGTGTGTGCTTGTGTGGGGATGTGTGCATGCACACACAAATACATGAATGTGTACATTTGAATGCTGGGGGAAACTTTTGAAAGTGCAGGTACATATGGAACTTCTATATTTTCTTTGAGCAACTGAGTGACAGGTAGAAATTAGAAGTGGACATGTACTCAAAAGACATTTCCGAGATCCTGACACAGCATCAGCATAGGAAGCACATTCTGAAGGCAGCCCAAACACAGAAGAGCTGAGATCACAATGGAAAACCGAGTGGTCAGGCATATACAAAAGAGGTGCTAATATAAAGACTTTGGGCCTTTCCACACTACACTTTTATAGTGCTGCTATTCCACTTTCAACATCCTCTGGAATCCTGGGGTTTGAAGTTTAGGGAGGGACATTTAGAATTCTCAGCCAGAGAGCTCTTTGGCCTCCGTAAACTACAAACGCTAGAATTCCACAGGATGTTGAAAGTGGAATAATAGCAGTGTAACAGTGTAGTGCAGAAAGGCCCTATAAGTGTTACTATGTTACAGTTAATAGCAGAGTTGTCTAGTGGAGCTGTCTCAGATGGTGAGGGGCTTTATGTACTCTGTCGCACAAGAACAAAATGCAGAACACTTGACAGCCCACTGTGAGGAATTTGTGAATCAATCTACTTGGATCTGCACTGACTTGGGTGTTGTAGTTGATACAAGTTCAGTGGATGTGACAATGTCTTGTAATATAGGGCATGGTTCAATTTATATATTCTCAGTATATGAGTGACACTCAACTGCATCCCTTCATGTAACTCCAAGGAAGCTGTTTCTGTACTAAACAAGTATCTGTTGTCAGGATTGAATGGATTGAATGAAGGTGAATAAACTAAAGCATAGTGCAGATAAGACAGAGGTGCCCCAGTCAATGAGAAGGCAGATCAGAGAAAAGGGATTTAAAGCTGCATAGGGTTGTATTCCCCCTGAAATCTAGGATTTGGAGCTTGGGCATTCTCTTGGACTGAGCCCTGAACTTGAAGGCCCTGCTTTTCTTGGGCATGAGAAATGCATTTGAGCCAGTATGGTGAAGTGATTTGAGCACTGTACTAGGTTTATTGAGACAAGGATTCAAGGACTCAGCCATAGTAACCTACCGGGTGACTCTGGGCAAGTCATATACTCTCAGCTTCAAAGGAAAGCAAAGGCAAACCGTTTCTGACCAAATCTGGCCAAGAAAACCCCATGATAGGGCCACTTTAGGGTCACCATAAATTGTAAATGACTCAAAAGCACACAACAGCAACAGCAACAACAACAGGAGAGTGCATTTACACAATTTAAAGTAGTACACCAGCTGTGCCTGTACCTGGAAGTCAGATCTGGCCACAGTAGCTCATGTGCTAATTACATCCCATTTGGACTACTGCAATGAACTCTACATGGAACTACCTTTGGGAATTGTCTAGAGTGCTGACTGGGGCTGGTTATAGGGAGCATATGACTCACTTTGCAAACCAGCTTCACTGATGACTGCTCTGTTTCTGGGCTAATTTCAAAGTGCTGTTTATATGGCTAAGGTCCAGACTATCTGAGAGTCTGTACCTCCACAGCCTTTCACAGTCTCCACAGGCTGTCTTTAATCCCATCTCCTCTCCAAGCTCATCTGGTGATGACACAGAAAAGACCATTCTTGGTGCCTGCTCCCAAGCTATGGAACTTCTTTTGAGGGGGGTTGTATTGGTGCTGTCTCTGCTGTCTTTTCACTGGACTTCCTTATTTAAACAGGACTTGGGCCTTTAAATGGTTGGTGTAGAAGGTTGTGCTATGTGTGTGCTGTTTAGGGGCTTTTTGTGTGTTTTAAATCATTTTATAATAAGCTTTAACTGGATTGATTATTTAATGCTTTTTAAACCTTTGTACTTCATATCATTTTAGTTATTTTGTTTTAACTTATAATGTAAACTGCTTTGGGTTCCATATTGAGGGAAAGGAGAGATATAAATCAAGCAAATAAATAATAAAATAAATCATAGTTGGAGAGATGGGCAACTGTGTGTCCTCCAGATATTTTTGACCTTCCAACAGTCTCAGCCAGCATAGTCAATGTTGAGGGATTGTGGGAGTTCAGAAACATCAGAAGGGCTACAATTTGGCCACCCATGCCATAAAAGGAAGAAAGAAGGAGGCTAAAAGGAGATGATTTGAAATGTGGTGCTAGAGAAGAATTTTATAGATACCATGGAGAGCTAAAAAGACAAATGAATGGTTCTAGAGCAACTCAAGCCTGAACTCTCCCTAGAAGCAATACTGTGTCTATTGTACTTTGGACATATCATGAAATGATATGACTTATTGGAAAAGATGATGATACCTGGTTATGTAGAAGACAGTAAGAAAAGACTGCACTACACTGGTGTAAGACTACACTACAGTTAGATTGATTCTATCAAGGAAGCCACGCCCCTGATTGTTCAAGACCTGAACAGGACAGCTGATAAATGAGGCTCCTGGAAGTCTCTCCTTCATAGGGTCATCATAAGTTGAAGTCAACAAAGCAGAAAAGGTGGAGCTCCATGATTTCTTTTGAGTAGCACCATTTCTGCACCCTACCTTTTTGTGAGGTAAAAAGAAGAGCCTGTCATCAGCTCTGGCAGGAGGGGAGTGTAACAGCTACCTCCATGGTGAAGGAAGCACAATGGCCACACCACTTTCTTCTGCAGCACAGCTGGGTACTTTCCTAGGCTGCGCTGGGGCAGGAAGCACAGCCATTGTGCTTCCCAGACTTCTGCAGGACAGGTAAATCCACAATGGTGGCATGATCATGGGTCATTGATGGGGAAAACCTGTCAATAATTTAATCCTTGATTGTGCCACCTAGAGAATGAGATAAGGACAGAACCATGACAATATCGTGCAGAAGCATTGTTGTGGCGCCTTCCTTCTCCCATCCCCATGGTGGATTGGGAGGGTGGTGCAGAAAGGGCCTTGGAAAGGAAATGGGAAGTAAAGCTGGTGCAAGTAACTTCCTTCCTCCTGAATGAAGCCCAGTTAAGACCCCTCCTTATATGACAGCATAGTCCTGGCCTACTTTTGAAAGGATTGACTGAGATAATAGATGTGGAGTTCTTTGAAGATGTGAAGTTCTGTTTTATAAAATGAAAGTTTGCTAATGAGGGTTAGGTGGTGCCTTCTACTAATGTTAAAAAGGAAGTTAAACTATGTGCCAAATCAAGGGATTGTACTATCATTATAGAGAGCTAGAAAATGGATGTGACCTGCATTTGAGTTATATTAGGGTGCATCCTGTTCTTTCCAGTTTTATGCTGGGTTAAAATAAACTGACCTGGAAAGCTGGTATAAAAAAAATCTCTTATCGCATAAGGAGCTGACAGAAAATATTCTGAGATAAATAAAACATTATGGATCTCCAATATAAAAGCAGGAAGAAAAAGAGCAAAATCTAGGACTTTCTGGTCTTTTTAATCAGTCTGGATGCACCTTTAGGTAAGTTTAGATTTCTAGAAGCATAAAAATATTATCTAGATAAAACCTATGAAACTTGTTCTCCTCTATAGCATTTGTGTACATTCATAATCTTGTGAAAAGAAGAGAAAGCTCACACACAGCAGGTTTGCAACTTGTTTGGCAAGTAGTGATTTCATGATTTAAGAGATTGTCTAGGAAACTTTCCCAAACTGGCAGGATGATAAATTGGAGAATCAGTACACAATCAATGGGATTCACTCTCCTGCCAGTGGTAATTTTAAAGGAGGAAATGATGGATCAAGGTAAGATCGAGATGTCACAATATGAAACAAGGTATAGCCTGCTTCCTGCCACCTAAAAATGCACATTTATGAAATGTTCTTTATGGTCATGACATGTTAAAGGATGTTTCCAAACATGATCTGTGGTCAATTGGACTGTCACTAAGTCTGAGCCACTTGCTAGCAATTAAAGAATTGTCTAAATAATCAAGATGGATGGCATGGCCGATCCATCCAGATTAGGATGTCACTGACAGTTCCCCATTTCTGTTCCTGCAGCTGTGCTATGGTTCTTTGGTGCTGTAAAATATCAAATGTTTCTTTCTTTATAAAATGATATAGAAGTGATTATTTGTTCTTTGGACTTACGACTTGATACTGCAAGGCTCTATACTGGAAAATAAATGTACGGAATTGGCCACACATTAAAAACCTGTTTCATCGGTGGATTTTAACAGGCCTGATTCCACAAGCACCCCTAAGGCTGTTTTAGCGATGCTCAGAGCATCCTGAGACTGAATAATCCCAGAAAAACATACAGATTTGGTGGGGGGAGGGTCTTCAAAATAGGCTTGGGGTGTACATACTGGATGTACAACCATGGTCTCTGCAGTAAAGTTATCAGATGGACAAGGGTGAACATGAAAAAGGGCTCTAGCTCAGTGTTTGCATTCAAAGATGTCAAATTCAGTTCCTGGCATCCAGAGGCATAGTTGGGAAGGACTCCCTGAAGAGCATGATGAAACACAGTTTGAGGTACTGAGATATTTGTATAAAAGTTCGAAGCATGGTTCAAAATGGGGGCAATAATCTACTCCTAACTTCTTGGCATTTCACATCATTTTGCAGATCTGCCATCTCATGGCTTATGCAAGTACTCTGTGGAGTACCACAGGTGGCTGGTTGCTGATTGTTAGAATCAACTCACAGCCCAGTAGAATTAGATCATACATAGTGTCCTTCATAGGTACAATGAGTACAAAGGCAAAAATAAAGCAATTAAAGGTGCCATCAAATTCAATGGGAAAAATCAACCCTGAATGTAAATATATTTCTCTTCCCAAAATCAATGGATATAGTATTTAACTTTGCAGATGGATCTCCCCTTTTGCATGATAACTATGAGATATACAGTTGAAATAACATATTTATTCAGGTAATCACAGAACTGCTAGTAAGATGGTCATGTTCTTACATGTTAATAGTCTTAGTTGCAGAGTTATTCATTCTTTGTATTTTGGCAGTCTGGTGCCAGAGGGTACAACTTTAGGTATTTACAAAGATCAGACCAGCAAGAGCTACAATATATTTTGCTCTTATTGTTGTTTCTGATGGTCCGACAGGGCAAACCAGCACAAATATTTGCACGATTTGTGAATAACAATCTTCAGTAGAATTGTTATCATTTCCAAAGGCTAATGGCTGTCTATACGATACTCTTGATTAAAATGATCCCATACAAATTATTAACCATTTTATATACTCTTTTTTTTTTCTTTTCAGAAAACATTTGGATAGGAAGGAGTGAGATTGTTCAAACAATCAGTTCTGCACCAAGCCTGAAATGGTTAACCAGAAGCAGAATGTTGCTTTGCTGCAGGAGATGAGATTTCATTCATATTCCTTTGTAAACAAGTTAACAATGAAGTGCTACTCCATTCTCATCATAAAATCACCTTAGCAACACCTTCAGCAAAACAGCTTGAGCTGTCTTTCCGAGCTTGCTGGCACAGGGTGATCAGCAAAGCTTCCAAGGCTGAGAAGGGGAGGGGGGAGTAATGTTCCTTTGGTTCTTTTTTTTTAAAAAAAAACCACAGTAATAATCACAAAACCTCGAATTGCCTTAACCAAATTGCAAACTCTAATTAAACAGAGACCATTATGTGTCTTCACTGAAAGACACATTCTCAAACTGCAAGTCTATGCACGCTGACCATACACACTTATTGAGAATACATCTCATTGAATACAGTTAGATACACTTCTGAGTAGACATGCAGAGGATTAGAAAAGGGTGGGGGTGGCAGCAGAGAAGAGAATTACCTTTCCAGGATTTCAGCTGAGTTTATATTCTCTTTCAAGCTGGATACTAAGGTATATAGAAACGTACCTGCTGTCATCAAATTCAAGGAAAATAAATAAAAGCAGGGTGCTTGATGAAATAACACACAGCAAAGAAAAGATTCTTGTATTATGGTAGCAATCCGTGTGTGGAATGCTGTAAAAGAAAAAAAGGGTTTTCAAATTCTGTCCCTTTAGAGCTAAATGAAGCAAAGTTGATCCTCAGGTGTTTACAAGACAGAAGAGGTGAATCTGATGCTGTGAAACAACTCTTTTCCCTGAGAACAATGGGACATGCTTCTGGGGATTAGGATGCAGGCCAGTTCATAACAATGTGGGTAAAGAAAGTTATATATTCCATTTGACAAATATATTAGCTGGTACAATCCAGCCCAATTCATCATTTGCCCCTAAACCAAGTCAGAAATACTGTATAACCCATTTTCTCAGTCCCAAAACTGAATGTGTTTATTTAAAAAGTTGGGTGTTCCATTATCACAAAGCTTTCAAAAATTCAATCAAATCTGGTTTATTTTTCCCCTGTGATAATAAACCTTGTTATTTAATAGATAGTTCTATTTCCTGGGAACAACTGAAAAGTTAAGAAAGCTTGTCCTTGCATAATATTGTTACAGTTAAAGGGAGAAGCTGTTTTCTCATACTTCCCTGTAAATGCACATTACCTTGTGGCTGGTTATATGGCGTGTTTCATCAATTCCATGCAATGCTTTTATTGGAAGAGTTTTATGAGAGGTCCTAGCTAAAAATCTCATCTTAGTTCTGAAAATTGGTTAATACATTATACTCACACACACACACACACACACACACACACAGAGTACTGTATTTGCTTATGTCAGACCCCACCTGGAATACTGTGTCCAGTTCTGGCCATCACAGTTCAAGAAGAATACTGACAAGCTGGAACATGTCAAGAGAAGGGTGACCAGTACAGTCAAAGGTCTGCAAATCAAACCTTAGGAAGCATGACTTAGAGAGCTAGGTATGTTCAGCTTGGAGAAAAGAAGAGTGAGGGGGTGATAAGGCTGACTTATTTAAGTATCTGAAGGAATGTATTGTAGAAGATGGAGTGAGTTTGTTTTCTGCTGTTCTAGAGACTAGAACATGAACCAATGGATTCAAATGGCAAGAAAAGAGGTTCCACCAAAACCTTAGGAGGAACTCTTTTACTGTAAGAATTGTTTGACTGGGAATAGATTGCCTTAGAAGGTGGTAGGAACTCTTTCTTTGGAGGTCTACAAAGAGAAGTTGAATGGGCATTTTTCAGGACAGTTTTAATTGTGTAGTGCTGCATGGCAGGAGGTTACAACAGATGGCTCTTGTCCTCCTTTCTAACTCTGTTATGCTACATGCATGCACACACTCTCACACACACATCTTGGTGTTCATAGATACACATTCCAATGAGTGTGGTCAGTGGGGCCAGTGTAGCCACAGACATCTTGCTATCTGAGCCAAAGGATAAGCTATTTCCACCCCATTATATGTAGGATGTATCCAGAAAGGGGGGGGAAAGTCTCTGGAAGCACTGAGACCTTCTAGTTCTTTTGTTCAATTTTTACATGCATATTCACTGTTTTGTATCCAAACTCTCTTGAAATCTCCCAAATTGCCTTCTCTACCTCTTCCCTTGGATTCTTCCTTTCCCCCCTCACACTGATCATGAGTTACATCCAGACTCAAGCAATCAACTTTCACCAATTTCCTTGACATCCTTTCTAATTGTTATTCATCACTCATAGTCAAAATTTTCTTTAATAATATTACACTATTTAAGCATTAGGATCATTGTCTGCTAGCACTCCTCTTTCTCTCACTCAATCTCTGTTGAATCTGGACCCTGCGGGGCGGGGGGAAAGGTTTGTGTTTCTTGGCAGTGGCCATCTTAGCTAGTTCTGGTATAACACAGACAGACATCCACAGAGAGGTACTTTTCATTTTGGGAAATACTGGGTTAATCTAAACTGACCTGGGGAGTGAGAATTAGAAGCACTTGGTAATACCAGGAGTTCCCTGGGATTCCTTTGGGATGGGAAAAACATCATGTAGATCTCCAAAATAAAATTGTTTGCAGAGAAGCAAAACTTTTTTCTTGTCTAGAAAGGCTAATAGAGAAGCTGCCTGAACTGCCAGTTGAATGTTATGGGCTTACCAGTAGTGGGATTTCACCCCTCACTGAATATCAGGGAATGAAGAACATGCCTTATGGTCTACACAGTAATGTTGTCCAATAAAAAGGAATGAGTGTTGGGCTCAAAAGGAACATCTTGAGGAGATTGCCATTACCCTCAGCATTTATAACATGAATGGGTCTCCCCAGTTGCAAGTTAGGCTCTCAGTCAATACATAGTGCACTGCTTGCTATAGTGTCTATATGTACATGGTTTGCTCAAACTAGATATTATGATTAAATTGTTTTCTCTACTAGAACAGAATTTTATCAGAAATGTTTGCTGCAGCTATCAGACTTGCAAATTAAGTGTGTGTTTACTATCTAATAACCAAACACAAAGCATCACACACTAAATGTGAGACACGTTGTTGTTGTGTGCCTTCAAGTCATTTCCAACTCATGGTGACCCTAAAGTGAACCTATCATAGGGTTGTCTGAGACTGTGTTTGTGTGAGATGCACCCAAGGTCACTCAGTGGATTTCCATGGCCAAGTAAGGAATGGAGCACTGGTCGCCAGGGTCATAGTCCAGTGCTCAAATCGCTACATCACACTGGCTCGTGAAATATATAGGTGAGGAAAATCTACTTTTCCTTACAGGCCATGCCATTACAGATTTTTTTTCTCCCATGTGGATATATCAGGAAAGAAGATTTTAGAGAAACAGTAGCAGAATTTTGCTAAACAATGAGAGCTGTATGACAGTAGAGCAGGCTGCTTCAGAAGTGATAGGTTCTCCTTTTCTTGAGTTATTTAAGAAGGCTGGACAAACCATTGGGCCCACATTGATCAAGGGGGATAGAATATATAATGCTTCATGTCCCTTTAGCTCACAGTTTTCATTAGCTTCCTATTTTTTTTTTCCTCTTAAGGTATAATTTAAAAGACCCACTAAATAAGATGTCACAGGCCCTTGTAGACTGCCTATGAATTTTTAAATGGTTGAATCTTCCTTCCTTCAACACATATGCTCCTGATTCTATAGTACAGTTGCCAAGACCCCTTGCAGTAGCCTCACCCTATGTCAAACTGAACCATCGCCCACCAGGGTGCATTGTAATGAATAGATTTTGAATACTCTCTGTGATGTATGTGTGTTCAAATTGAAACATATTGCATGCTAAGTTAGAAAACTGCTCAAAAGGTCTGTCTTTTAATTTCTGTCATTTTTATTCCTTATCTCTGGAATGTGGAAAAGTGAAACAATTACAATGAGGAGGGCTTGTGTGCAGGCTGAATAATGGATTTTCCTTCATATACTTATTTCATTAGTTCATGATCCAATGCACAAAGAGTGTTTGTTGTTACAGAAGCCTAACCGTATCTATTTGTGATTAAAATCTCAACTGTGTGTATGAGATAACTGGGAGGAGATCCAGATTTCTACATGACATTTAGTTTTGCATTAAGGGAACTAAAGCCTCTGAGCTCTGAAGTTACTGCTGCTGATTATTAGCCTTCTAGTATTCCTTTTATTAGAGAAGAAATGAATATTATAGATATTATATTACAAATAAATCTCAGAGAAACTCATATTTTGGGGACACCAAGAAATGCTAAAGAAATATCTTTTTCTATTCACACAGAGTGATAATTGAATCTGTGAGTAAATGCATGCGAAGAGATAGCTAAGAAATGTCAGAATGTAGTCAAGATGGCAAACATTATTAATGAGGAAGAGCACACAAGCTAGGAGAAGCTGCAGCAGTTTGCTTTTGCCTGAGCCTACTGGAAAGGGCAAGATTCCGCCTGTACTCTACCTCCTGATGAACTAATTGAGTACAAACTACTTTTGGAATTTGAACTTAAGCCCTTTCTGCAACCAACTTCATCCCTGCGGCATGCTGTGGGAATCCTGGCAGCAGCTCTGTTGGGAGGCAAGTGCAACTAGAGTGCTGCCGCCATGATGCAGGAAATGTGATAGCCCTGCCTCTTCCTGCTGCAGTGCAGCCAGGTACTTTTCCAGGCTGCACTGAGGCAGAGAGTGCAGCCATTGCACTTCTGGACCCTCCACACACCAGGTAAGTGCAGGATGGCGGTGTGATCATGGATCATTGATAGGGAAAACCCGTCAATGATTTACTCCATGATTGTGCCACCTGGAGATGGGAGAAGGATAAGACCACAACAACATCATGCAGAATCACTGTCACAGTCCCATCCTTCTCCCGTTCCCATTGTGGGATGACAATATCTTGTGAAAAGGGCCATTGTTTGCAGAAATGGAACTAGGTCAAGTATAGAAAGAGAAAGTAGGGGGAGAAGAGAAAAATTAGGACATTTTAAAAGCAGCTGAAAAGTGGGACAACAGTTTTTCAGGACTGTCCCTGCCAAATTGGAATAGGTGAATGTCAGGCAAATCCAATTGTTAGCTCAAGTAAAGCTGAGCCATTGAGGCAACAGGATTAATTCATATGTTAACTTCACCAACAGATTGAATGGGTCTACTTTAGCTGGGACTAACAAACTGGATTCAGGCTATAGTGTGTTGTCTGGATGGGAATCAGCTGCACACATACACACATACATAGACTCACTGAAGATTGAGTTCTTCTAGAAGAGCCCTCCACTGAGAGGGACTTGTCTGTTACGGTGCTCTGGCTAGAATATCTTCCCACTTGAGGACCTCTTGGCACTAATGGTGTGTCATTCTATTACCAGATAAAGTCCTTGATGCCATTGTAATATATGTGCTGGGTTTTATCCTGTTTTAACTGGTTTTAAACTGTCTTGCTTCAACTTGTCAAATTGTATATTTTTTTCCCTGTTTAAATTATTTGTTATGGTTTTAAATGGTTTCAAACTGATTATAAGATGGAATATAACTATTCAAATAAATAAATAAATAAATAAATAAATAAATAAATTGCCTCTACAAATACGGGCAGTGCCTTTAATCTAAAGAACAGGCACCTATTTTCTGTCCAGAAACCCACTGGGTATTGCACAGCACAGTTACCTCTAGGACCTGTCAATGAGAGGAGTCAGTGAGAAGAGCAGCTGTGGAGTCACAATTTTGTTTGGTTTAGGAAGTGGGAAAGGCCTTATTCCTTCCTTTTCTAAAGCAGATGACTAGGGGAGAGCCAGTGTAGCTTAAGAGTTATGGGATTGGGTCAGGATTTGGTAAATCTGGATTCAAATGCTGACTTGCTTCCAAAGCTCACTGAGATGACCATCACTGTTTCTCTGTCTAGAATACCTTACAATAATATAGTGAAGAGAAAAAGTGGAGAGGGCCACAAATGTAACCACCACCACCATCTCCTCCTCCTAATAAAATATAAGGGGAGGAGCCCAAAGTAATAATAAAAAGTTTACCTTACAGAATTGTTTTTACATAGATTGCTTTCATTGGTTTTTCGCTGAGGGATTTGTTTTTGCTTTGGCTGTTGTTGGTATTGTCAAGCTTCTTTTATATATTTGTATTTATAGTTTTGCACTGAAGAAGCATGGCAAATGAGCTTATTTGACTTTGTAATTTCTGGTTCATTTTGAGACCAGCATAACTGCAGGCCATCCACCATGCTCGGCTATAAGCTTAGGGAATAAATTATTGGTAATAAATAATTTGCCTAGCTCTTGTTTTAAATAACTTTGTGACCTGGGAAAAATATTGAAAGAGAGAGACACAAAGAGAGGGGGAGGGAGGGAGAACCACATGATTGTAAGTCAGAATAAGTATGAGAGAGAAGGAAATATTTTTCTTCCTTATTCATCAGTGGTCTGGGGTTGAAACAATAATTTTTGAGCTTGAGAATCTGGATTTTGCCTAGTGCGGTATCATAATGTACATGCTCTTCAGCACCCTCTTTAAGCATGTGATGGAACAGGGGTATGTGTAATATCAGGTTCTCCAATTTTCAGAGGACATAAATAGAGATGTAAAGAACATCTGCAAATGTTCTAAGGGTATACAAAAAAAAAAAAGGAACATAAAAGCACAGCATAAAACCCCCATCTACCTCAATATTTTTTTCACATTGTGACTTATTGTGAAAATTTCATCATGTTTTTGAGAAAGATATGCTGTTTCCTGTATAAAAAATAAATTTTTGCACAAAATGCAAAAGTGTGAAAATGTGATGGGATGTTTTGGTCCTGAAAGCAACATTTTGTGACAAGATTTTCTTTTCTTTTTTTCTTTTCTCACCCCCCCCCTTTTTTTTGGCAAAAAGTCCCAAAATGTCAAAAGTCATTTAAAAATGTGCAAAAAATCTCACAGTGAGCAGACAGGTTCTGAAATCCTTCTTTCTTGTATGTGGAGAATGAAACAAGCAAAGATTTGCATCCCTAAATATGAACACTTTAGATTGGCTGGACTTTGAAACTATTTGGTAAGGCATAATTGTTTTTTCAAGAAATGAATCTCAGAACATCTTATTTACCATGCGTCCATATTCAGAGGTATCAAGCAGTTTTCTCAAAGGAACAATACACTGTGATTCTGATAGTTCTCTTTTCCATTCACACTGGTGAAATCTGTAGCAATTAGTTTACAGCATTCACTTTTGGCATTTTTCTAAAATATCATTTGAAGCAGTGAGTGCAAAGTCCTATTGACCTCTCCAGGGAAAAGCATATAAGATATATATATGTTGCCCTTTTCCTCCAAGGTTAGACTTTTTTTGCTCCAACATAGATTTTTTCCCTATCATTAACTGCAAGCAGGTAATTCTCATAATGGCCAAATCCTAACAATGAAAGCAATTGGAAGCTCTCCTCATTTTGAAGAAAGGCTGCCATTGGGTTCAGAGGTAGAAGACCTATCTGCATTATCACAAACCTATGTCAGGGAAGAGAAAGTTCGAACAACTTCATAAAGCTGAAGCTCATATGAAAACTACTGCATAATTTTGATTCAGTCCAAGCTGTTTGTATTCTCCATCCCACTTGGTTTCTTTCCTTTCAGTCTGTGTCTTATGCTGATGATGCTGTTGTTCTGTTGACTGAGGACAACATTCAGTGGCTAAACAGGATATATTATTCCTTGTTAGGTCTGCTTTTAATAAATAGCCCCATTGGAGGCTGAAGTCTGGATCATACATCATACCTACATTATCCCCCCAGATATCTGGTGGCGGGCAAAGGGATTGCAGAGTACTAAGAGGGTGATTGTTGATGGAGCTTCTGAATACCTCCATCTACTACAACCAAAAAAGACTAAGCAAATTTAATTTGCTGCTACACCTGCATTAACAGGATGCCAAACCAGGTATAGGAGAGAACTATTGCAGGAGGGATTACCTGATCCTATCTCTTCTTGCCCCATGTCTAATCAAGTTCTTCCTCACTCTCCCAGCTACTCTTCATAGGGAACATGTTGACTTCTCACCAGAGTATGGAGATGATGATTTTGACTGGCCAAAAAAGGAAGAGGAAGGCTTGAGCAGCCCTCTGTTGATCTCTTCCTCATTATAATCTTCAATTTTCTTAGGAAGGAAGAAACAAAGGAAGAGTGAATTGTTCATGTGTTTTTCCTGTGTAATGTTTTCTTAACCCCTAAGATTTATCAACAGTCATAACTGTGTTTCCATACATTTTATTTCCTCTTATCTTATTTGATAAGACTGTATCTCCTGATATGAGCCTGTTTTCTCTGAGTCCCACCACCATTACATATACAGTTTGTGAGGATACAGAAGACAGCCTTCTCAGAGGCTGCCCCTTGGCTATGGAATTCGATCCTGTGAGAATCTACCTTACCCTTTTCCCCTCCCTGCTCACGGGCAAAAACCTTCCTATTTAACCATGTCTTTCACTGTTAACTGGCCACTGCAGAAGTTCCTTTAATTGAAGTCTTCTGTATTTTTATCATTATTCTGTTTAAATTACCTTTTTAATAAATATTTTTAATATGGTTGTCTATTTAATTGCTTTTCATTTTACTTCTTTTCTTTTCTTTTGTATTATCCATTCTTTCAGCTGTATTTGTTTCAACTTCCCCGCCAGCTACCTTAGGCCCCATTTGGGAGAAAGGTGAGATATAAATTAAATTAATAGATATACAATATTTCAAGAATCAGTTTTTTCAGACTGTAATAACCGACTCTAGGACCTTATGCTGGAAAGGACATCCTGTAAGTTCACAGTTGGGCCTGACTGCCATGACTTTAGCTTTACAGTTCCCTCACCACAAGATGTGGGGGGGAAACTGTTTTCAGTAAACTCAGTAAACTAAAACCCCCAGAATTCCACAGGAGCTTATGGCACTGTAAAAGTGTAGTGCTGAAATGGCCTCTGTGTTAAGCCCATTACATCAGAATTACTGTGGCCTGTTTGTGAAATCATGAAACATCTAACCATCTCTTTTTCTGGCATTTTTTAAAAAAATCCCTGATATGATTAGGTTAGTTAAAGTTTTCAGTCTTTGCAAATTCTAGTGTGAATTAACATGCCAGTGAGAACATAATGATCCCTTTACATGTTGCATTTTTACAAATGTTGTGATGCTGTTCTTTTTGGCTACTGAAATGTCACCTTGCTGCTTTGATCCTTTCAGATTCTTATAAAAAAATTAAAAAAAATAAAAGCAACCTGCTGCACAAGCCATATGGCTCTTTTTATCTGCTACATTTAAAAAGAGAATCAACAGATTTTTGAGGATTTCTGAAACCACAGTGCTTACACTACAGACTGTCACCACGTCCCTTAAGGACAATATTGATGGACATACCCACAAAGATGGCTGTTGGAGTCCCATATTTCCATCAGCAATCATCAATCTTTTTTGCCACCTGCTTTTCAGAAGTTGTAAAACTAACTGTTTCAGTGCTTGTAAAAGTGGCCATATTGGCTAGTGAAGGGGATTCTGGATATTTTAGTACAAAATAGTGACTTTTACAAGCCTGATTTAAGCAAGTTGATGTGAAGCACTACTTATTTTGTCATCTAACTGTCAAGTTCTATCACACATAATTTTTATATAGACACAGGAACACAGAAAACATAGGAAGTTTCCTTAGGGCTTTGGTGCATCGAACTCAGTAGATCTTTAGGATATAAGCAGATTCTTTCCAAGCCCTACCTGGATGTAACAAGGATTAAATGAGAAAAGTTCTACTCACAAAATACATATTCTACAGAGCTACATGTCTGCCCCCCATAATTCTGGAGTCCTCCCTTTTCTCTCATTCCTTAATCTAATTCAGCAAACATGGACCTGTTGCCTATACCTCTAGCTTGTAAACAGTAGATATTTGTAATTGGGCCTATATAGTATTCTTTAACAGGAGCTATTCACTCATTCTCTACTTTTTAACTGGTGCCCAGAAGGTATGGATGGTTTCTGGTTTCTAGTTGTATGCTACCTTTAATTTCAGTAGAGTTATGAGTCACATTTAATTGCAGTGGAGCCATACACATTACCTGTTGCCCACAATTTTGTATCCTGGAATTTGTTTTTACTAGATGTATAAATCTGTATGAAGCTCTTCCTTGGAATGAAGATATGTATTCCCCATACAAATCTGAAAGATTAAATTTGAATTTGTATGAATTTAGATAGCATCTTTTTGGCTCCCATTTCATCTGCAGAGAAACAGAAATCAAGTTATCTGCCTGCAAGCTGCCAAAGTGTTGATTGTTGCAGTAGGTATCTGGTGTGGTATGGTGCTTTCATTACTGTTGCCCTTGCCTTCCTCAGATTTTTTTCCTTAACACATATACTTCTTCATCCTTTTATGTCCTTGATTTCTTGACAGATATTGTTTGCCTTCCTTCCCTTTTGAGTTCTTCTTACCTGTCTTTTTTAACTCTTGCCCAACAGGGTCAGGAAGAAAGAAGGCCCTTTATCAGTAGCTAATGCAAAAATACAGTGTACAATATTGCATAAACATTCCAAGCGTTACGGAAAGGTTTGACTCAAAATTGTTTGTGGGGGTTACACTTTTTTGGACTACAGTTCCCAGAAAAAGGCAACCAGGATAACCTGCTGAGACTTGTAGCCCCCCAAAGTCACTTGTCCAAGCTCTGGTTAGGATATTATACAGGATAAATTGATTCCACAATAAGGAGGTGCTTAGATTACATAACATCGTAGAACTCACATTTTAATATACGTGAGATTTTATGTATGCTGTTTTCCCAAAATCATCACCCATCATCACTTTGATTTGGAACTTTTAATATGCTTTATCCAGAGATTTTGACTGCCTAAATACTGAATGGGACAGAAGAAAAGAAGAAAGGGTGTATATGAATGAAGGATAAAGCTGATTTTAACATCAGATTGTCAGTTGACTGATTTCTGTGGTGCATGAATTTTTCATTATTTCACAGAGGGAGTCATAGCTTTGGCTGCATCTCGTATAAATCAAAATAAAATACATACAGAGTTCTGGGAAACATAGCCTGACCATATGCATGGTTTCCAGTGGGCACTTAAAAACAACATTAAGACATTTCCAGCAAGTCTAGCGTGTTTGTGCACTGCTGTAAAAATGTTGGCTTTTCAGTGTTGCAAATTGCTAAATTGCTTCAGAAGCTATTAACAGGTATAAAAAGAAAAAAAAAAGCAGTTTAGCTTTCTGTTTCTTCCACGATTTGATTGTCAAGTTTTGTTGGAATGAATGCATGTATAAGATGTACAATAGGGTGCTAATTGCAAGTGATTAGCCACTGTTCCAAACCAACAGTATTCACTCTCTGCTAGCACCCCACAGTATTTTCTTCTGGTGGCACAAAGGTCGGCAAATAACTCAAGGGAAAATATAAACTCAATGACATTCGTCATCTGTTTTTCTTGAAGGGTTATTTCTCCCCCTCAAAAAAACGTACAAGCTCAATGTTTGTTCATTATTTTTGCAAATCACTCCTTGAGTAACAATTGTGAAAAAATACATATGGTCTACTTTTCAAAAGAGGGGAAGATGAGCTTGGGCCTGACTGAATACATGGACTCATTTAAAACCCAGAAGAGACTACAGTAATCATCTCTTCCAGCACCTAGCTTTTTTTTTAAATAACAAACCCAGTAATTACTGGATTTTGTACTGAACAATACACACATAGATTAGATTGCTTGTTATGCTTTATAATGATTTGTTTACAGAATGTGTTAAGCAGGCAAAGACTTTATTCATTTAAAGCTTTTGTGGTTGCTGAATGCCTTTAAGTTATTTCCAACTTATGGCAACCCAAAGGCAAACCTATCATGGGGTTTTTCTTGGCAAGGTTTGTTCAGAGGTTTGCCATTGCATTTCTCTGAGGCTGAGAGAGTATGACATACCCAGTAGGTTTCCATAGCTGAGTAGCAGTTAAACACTGGCCTTTGGGAATCTTAGTTGAACATACAAACACTGTAACATTCTGGCTATCATTTCCGCACTACACGTTTATAGTGCTATTATTCCACTTTCAACCTCTTATGGAATCCTAGGGTTTGCAATTTAAGGAGAGGCATTTAGAATTCTCAGCCAGAGAGCTCTTTGACCTCAGTAAACTACAAACCTCAGAATTCCACAGGATATTGAAAGTCGAATAATAGCACTGTAATAGTGTAGTGCAGAAATTGCCTCAGTTCTTGGTTACAAAGTTCTCATAGGTGTTCTTCCTGCCAAAAAGGGCAAAAGTTAGATCTCTTTGGCTTCTCCTTCTCTGGCTTCAGTCTACTCCTTGTGTTGAAGTTCTTCGGGAGAGAGCAACTAAGGTCATTCTAAATGGCATTTCTCTGTCTGAAGGTGCACTCTGTTTAAAGGCTGCCCACTCCAAGTCCACTTAAAAGAAAAGTATAAGAAGGAAGAGCAAGGGCTTTGAAACTGCTCATCAGCTGTGAACTCCTAGATAGCAGAATGAGCAGATATATGGTTCTCTGGGTCACAATCTTCTCCACCATTATGGAATGGATTATTGTGTAAATTACAGTGATTAGTGCTAAATTTGCATCCATAGATCTGAATTATATATTGAAATGTTAGGCAGATCTGGATCTTTTTTTCTCCTTTTTTTTTCCCATGAAGGAATTCCTCTTGGGGTGGGGGTGGAATCGATTAATGGCTATCCTAGGTACAAATGGATAAAATGTTAACATGTGTAAACAGTTTGACAATATCATTGATAAATAATGCAAACGTTTATTAGCCACAGGAACATGCTTGTGGTAGCATATCTGAAATTCATGGTGTTAATAAAAACTCTTGAGAAGGCATCTACTGAATCAGTGTTCGTTTCTTCACACTCAGGGCAACACAAAAATTTAACGGCCTTTACCTCAAGCACAGGCACAATGACCTGGTAAGTTGTTCTTGTCTGTTTCAGTGGTATAAATATATCACAGTTTGTTCCATACATGGTGAGAAGATAAACAAGTCCTGTTTTAACTTTTGACGTATGTTGTCCAAAGCAGGTTATGATGACCTGTCCATAAAAGGGGATTACTACTTTAAAAGTGTTTCTGGGGGATGAGGACTCTATACATAAAGCGCTTCATTTATATACTTTATTTTCCACAAAGACTTTGTGCTCAGAACAATTCACTAAAAAGAAACAGTTTAAACACAATAACAACACAACATATATAATACTTGGAATATTTTGAAATACTTGAAAATTTTAACCTGCAGTTTTATTAGTACTAGCAATCCCTCCACTGATATAGGTTCCCACTATTTTCATGATCGTGGGGTTCTTGTGATCACTCCATCATGTGATGGCCAACCTTCTGGTGACAAGGCTCCATACTTACTTGGAATGGTTCTGGAATGAGGCTGTACTTGACGCTTTTCCAGTTTTGTAGAGCTTCTCATTGTTTATGCTCTACTAGGACAGGCTTTAAGGCCCCATGGTCTTCATCACAACTTGATGAGACAGCAAAGGAGAATGCTGTGAAGTAATAATTATTGGAAGATATAATAAAAATTATACTATAGCACAACACTACACCAACAGCTCAACAATTAACAATTCATTTAGATGCACAGTAAACATAAAATAGATCAATCATCAATACCAATTACTAAGAATATTAAGACTGTAGTCAAGTTCTTAAAGCAACTGTGTGCCTTACCTTACAGTAGGCTGTCCTCTACTAAGGACTATCAGAGGGCCTTTCTTCATATGCTTTCCTTCATAGTCTCATAGAGTTGGAAGAGGCCCTGAGGGCCATCAGGTCCAACCCCCTGTCAATACAGGACCTTCAGCTAGAAAATCTCCAGCAGGTAGCTTTCCAGCCTCTTTTTAAGATAGAAAATGAGACCCCACTACCTCTCAAAGCAGTTGGTTCCAACGCTGAATTTCTCTCACCATCAATAAGTTCCTTCTAATGTTCAGTCGAAATCTACCCTCCTGTAATGGATTCAAGCTTCAGGAAAGGAGATTCCACCTGAACCTCAGGAAGAACTTCCTGACAGTCAGGGCTTTCCGGCAGTGGAATATGCTGCCTCGGAGTGTAGTAGAGTCTCCTTCCTTGGAGGTTTTTAATAATAATAATAATAATAATAATAATAATAATAATAATAATAATAATAATAATATCCCGCCTCTCCTGACAGATCGAGGCAGTACTACAACAGTATATCAATTACATTAAAAGTAATTAAAACATAACCCATCCTCCCCACTCACCAACCCATCTAAAAAACCCTAAAACACATTAACTATTAAGAACAAGAGGACAGTTGGTGGGAGGCGGTGGAGTACTAGTCTGGGAAGGCCTGTCAGGAGAGAACAGTCTTGACTGCTTTTTTAAAGCAGTCAAGACTGGTAATATGCCGGGTCTCTTCCAGCAGGCCATTCCATAACTTGGGAGCGATAGAAGAAAAGGTCCTCTGGGTAACCCCAGTCAACCTAGTTCTGATTGGTTGCAGTAAATTCCTCCCAAAGGACCTTAGTGTGCAGGGCGGATTATATGGGGGAAGGCGATCCCGCAGGTAGGCTGGCCCCAAGCCATGAAGGGCTTTAAAGGTAAAAACCAACACCTTGTACTGTGCCCAGAAACTAATAGGCAGCCAGTGCAAAGACTTCAGAATTGGTGTTATATGATCAGTTTTAGATCTTCCGGTGACCAACCTGGCTGCCATATTCTGAACTAATTGAAGTTTCCGGACTAAGCACATGGGTAGCCCTATGTAGAGCGCATTGCAGAAGTCAAGCCATGAAGTTACCAGCACATGTACCACTGTTTTTAGGTGTTTTAAGCAGAGGCTAGATGGCCATCCATCAGGAGTGCTTTGAGGGTGTTCCTGCATGGCAGGGTGTTGGACTGGTCTCTTCCAACTCTACATTTCTATGATTCTATGATTCTATGTAACTTAAAACCATGAGACCTAGTTCTAACCTTTGACACAGTAGAGAAGAAGCCTGAACATTCCTCTTTGTGGAATCCCTTGAGATATTTAAAGAATATGATCATATAACCCCTCAAACTTCTCTTCACCAAGCTGAACCTGCCCCACTCCTTCAACCTCTCCTCATATCTTTTGTTTTCCATGCATCTTATCATCCATGTTGCCCTTTCCTGAACTTGCTCCAGCTTGTGTGCATTCTTTTTTAAAATGAGGTACCTAGAACTAAAGACAGTACTCCAAATGAGGCCTGACCAGCACAGAATATAGGAAAACTACTACCTCCCTCAACTTTGAAATTATGATTCTATCCAGGCTAAAATAGCATTCACTTTCTTTGCTGCAGCATCGCACTGCTGAGTCATGTTCACCTAATGATCAACAATAATCCCAAAGTGCTAGTCACATGTAGTACTGCTGAGCAAAGTATCCCCCT
Organism: Ctenosaura bakeri; assembly: GCA_948474755.1. NCBI lineage: Eukaryota > Metazoa > Chordata > Lepidosauria > Squamata > Iguanidae > Ctenosaura > Ctenosaura bakeri. The sequence continues at coordinate 343,726 of CAOLHI010000617.1, forward strand.
TTCTATACCTCTGCATTGTTTTTTGTGGCCAAAATGTACAATTTTGTATTTGTCTCTGTTGAATTGCATTTTATTAATTTCTGCCCAGTTTTTTAGTTTATCGAGGTCCTTTTGAATTTTGTTCCTGTGTTCCACTACCACGACATCTTTTGCATCATCTGAAAATATAAGGATTCCTTCCACCCCATTATCTAAATCATTGATATAAATATTGAAGAGCATTAGTCCCAGGACAGACTCCTATGGCACTCTGCTCGAGATCTGCTTCCCATCTGAGGCAGTGATAACTCTTTCAGTGATATCTCTAGTGATAACTCTTTCAGCATGGTTTTCCAATTCAGTTTTGGATCTATCTGATCGTGTTTCCATTTATTCCATAATTTAATCAGTCTGCTGATCAAAATATTATGAGGGACCTTATCAAATGCTTTACTGGAATCCAGATAAATGACATCCACAGCATTCCTACCAGCTACTCAACTATTGACCTGATAAAAAAAAGATATAGGTTAGTTTGGTAGGATTTGTTCTTGACAAACCCATGTTGGTTCCTACTAATCACTGCATTGTCAACAAGATACTTGCAGATGGACTCTTGTATAATCCATTCTATTATTTTCCTGGTATTGAGGTCAGGCTGACTGGCCTGTAGTTTCCTGGATCTTCTTTTTTCCATTTTTTGAAGAGAGGGATGGTGTTTGTTCATCTCCAGTCCTCTGGCACTTCACCCCTTCTCCAAGATTTCTCAAAAATGATGGCATGTGGTTTTGCAAGAAGGTCAGCAAGTTCCTTCAACACTCTGGGAAGCAGTTCATCTGGCCCTGCAGACCAGCACTCAAGTGATTCCTGGCTAACTCCTTATTAATCTTGATTTAGATACCTTACCAAGATCTCTGCTGATGCATGGAGGCAACAGTCCTTTTTGGTGGGGGGGGGGACTTGAAGCAAAATAGATATTGAGCAGTTCTGCCTTTTCATTGTGTTCTGTTAGCATTTCACCATCCTTGCTGAGCAGTGCTCTCACTATTTCCTTGGTCATTCTCTTGTTTCAACCATATTTGAAAAAAAATCCTTTTTCTTGTTCTTGCTTGCATAACCATTTTGAGCTTTCCTTACACTTCTCCTGCAGCTTGGGTTACACATCTGTATTCTTTGTGATTTGTCTTTCCTTCCATTCTTTATGCTTTCTTTTTCTTCTTTTCATTTCCTCCTTCAGTTTACTGTGCAGTCATATTGGTTTTTTCAGGTATTTCCCATTTTTCTTCTTCCATGGAATTGTTTGTGGTTGTGGTTTTAGCAGTTCATTCTTCATGAAATCCCAGTTGTGTTGGATGTCTTTTTCCTTCAGTATCTCTAGCCACGGGATACTGCCCAGCATTTTCCTGAGCTTGATAAACTCAGCTTTCCTGAAATCCAACATTTGTGTTTCACTATATCTTTCTTTGCCAGTCACACAATCATGAATTCTGGCATTACATGGCCGCTCCCCTCTAAAGTGGCAGCTGCTTTGATTCCAGTGACCATCTCCTCCCTATTGGTTAGGATCAAGTCGAGGCTTGCTGATCCCTTTGTTTCATCTTCCACCCTTTAAAAATGAAATTATCTGCAAGGCACAACAGGGATTTGTTGGAGAGCCTATGGTCAGCAGAACTAGTCTCCCAGAAGATACCATGATAATTAAAGTCCCCCATAACTGCCAGTTCTTGCTTCTGGGAGATTTCTGAGATTTTCTTAGAAAAGCATCATTTACCACTTTGTCTTGGTGGTCTGTAGTAAACTCCTGCCACAATGTTGTTTTCATTTCTTCCTCCATTTATTTTTACCCGAATACTCCCCCTGGCCCAGTTTGTCAGCAACCACTATCTCAAGAGTGTGCAACTTGTGGCCTTTCAGATGTTGGTTGGCTGCAATTCACATCAACCATCACCATTGCTTGGGGCTGGCTACACATAATGGGAGTAGAATTTTAATAACATCTAAAGGATCAGATGGAGGTCCATCCATTCTACATATAGTTTAAATATAGCAAACCAGAATAATGAAAAGCAGGGACCTTGAAATTGTCCATCAACAATCAGCAGCAAGACAGCAAACTGGGTGGGCACAGAGGTGACCTGGCTATAGTCTTTTCCACTATGGTAGCATGTTTAAATTAAACTAAACATTAAACTAAAAATTAAACTAAACTACTGTTTAAATTAAAGCAACTATTTACAGATTTCCATAGATGGAAATTTCCACATATAATTGTGTCACCTTTTGTCTGCTTTTCAGGACTGCCATCCTACTTCTTTTTTTGGCAGTTCAAAACTGGGCACCCTGCTGACACACCTTCTAGTGGTACTTTTAATGTCCATCTAATTTGGCCCTTAGCATATTTCAGACAGAAGCAATGTGTTTATTTTTAAAACATATAACTCCTGACTTTTCCAGAGCAGTCAAGGCAGCTTATGCTAAACAAAGATAAAAGATTAAAATATGTAAATAATATCACAATATCATTAATAAATAATATCAACTGTTCATTAGTTGCAGGGGGGAAAAAGTGGGGGCAGCAGACTTCAAATCCAGGTTGAAATATCCAGTGCTAATTATAATTCTTGATGAAGCAGCTATTGAAGTAGGGGGATATAACGATGACCCAAGCAAAAGGATTTTCTTCAAAGGCATTTGGGTATTGTGGCTGAACTAAAAACCTCTCTTCAAAAACTAGTTGGTGGCTCCTTTGGTCCCCCCACCCCCAGGATTGCCTTCCTTTCCTTTTAACTCTCAAAAGCCAAAGGCTAGATACCTGCTAGATCATCACACCATTGGAAACCACCAAAGAGAATGGTGGCTTTAGATGCCTCTGAAACCATAATTGTATGGAATAAGAGGAAGTGTGATAATAAGCTGGGAATGCCAATGGTGTTCTAAAGTGGTTCACGAACAGTTCAGATTGAGGAGCCAGGGCACCGTCAGCTATTATACATGGTCAGATTGGATTCTATTGTTTTGTTAGGTCTCCTGGTACTTGCAGGGCTGAACTTTCACAGACACCTTCCATCCAGCACCAGTGATAATATGGCAGAGTGCCTTCAGGCCAGCAGTCCTTTCTGCCTGCAAACTTGTTGGCATACCAGGTCCCACTGTAAGAGTCCTCTGAGAAGCCCCCTGTATATACCTTTGCTGTGGAAAAGGTATATCCACTTTCAAATAGCTCTTTGAAAAGCTAAGATTAAACTCTCAAATGTTTGTTTCTCCACTATATATTCAGTTGTTTAGTGCTAATTTTTGTGGTGCTCATTCTGCCCCTGCACAGGCCCCATAACCTCACCTCCAAGAAGAGTCCAAAAACTCAGGCACTTGTGTCCACGTACACCTACCTATATACCACACACAACAGAATGGTGGTACATAGCATAATATTCAGTTCATTAGAATCATCTGAGAGCAGTAACATATTGAGATGGTATAGCAATGGGGGTGGTAGTATCATGCAAAATCTTTGTCCCTGCCAATGAAGACATCCCAACACTTTGAGCCTATGAGCTCCTGTTCCACTACAACACTGAATATGTTTTAGGGAGATATTTAGACCAATATGTCACTTCTCCATGAACTAAAGAATAGAGATTTATCCTTTGTGGCTGTTTTCTGAAACAGAAGTTGTTCAAGTTTCTCTTTCCTTTCCTAGAGGAATTACCAGAACTCCTCATGTTTTTCTTCTCAGAAGATCAACAGGACCTCTCTACATACTTTTTTTTTTTCCAAATGTTATCTTGGTGAAGTTAATACAAACCTCCGGAAGGCATTAAAAAAGTGTGATGTGTCAGTTTCCTTTGATTATCCACTTTTTCAGTCTGCTTCCTTCCAGCTTTGTGTTCTGGTTCACTTTTCAATAATTAACCTCCATGAAAAGAATCAAATAGAACATGACTAGAGGCCAGGAGAAGATGGCAACTTTGTATACTTTAAATTGAAATGGTCACACTTAGGAGAAAATGATGTTCTGCTTCATACTTTGACCTGCCTTCTGATAAAGCTCATTTACCAGAACTGACTGCCAGAACAAATTCACATGGCTCTTTGAGTTTGAGATAGTAATGGTTCCTTCTTTCATTAGCCTATCCAGACTTTCATCTATGCTTTTTGCAGACCGAACCGCTCACATAACACCTAGGGACATGTGCTGGATTGTATCACACTCCTCCCCAGTCAAAAAACCTATAACTTTTCAAATTTAAAGTGCTGTGTAAGCAGACTAGCCTAAACAAGAGGTAGGAACCATGTGAATCTCCGGTATTGTTGTAGTGCAGCTCCTAGTATTCCTCACCACTGGCTACACTGGTTTTGACATTTTGAGATGTCTAAACTAGCAACATTTGGAAGGCCACATGACTCCCATGCCTGACCTAACTGCTAGTCCCAACTAGAGCAGAACCATTGAATCAAGAGGGTTTACAGAAATGTTGATCTACCATTCAGCCGTTGTTTGAAATAGCTCTATTCTAGTCGGAATTAGAAGAATATTTAAGCCAATGCATTTCCTTTTGCATTCTGGTAGCCCCGGATGTTCTTCTTATTCACATAAGTGATGTAGAGTATTGTTGTTTTTGCAGTAAAAGAAGAGCAAAGCATTTATTTATTTTATGTATTTTTAGTTATATTTATACAGTCAGCTCCCTTTCCTTCAGTGAAGTGCACATGGCTCTTCTCCTCCCCACTTTACTCTCAAAACCATCCTATGAGATAGATCAAGCTGAGAAAGAGTGATTTACCCAAATTGACCCAGTAAATTTCATGGTTCAGTACAAACTTGTATGTGGACCTCCTGAGTCTTTGGATCCTTTCGCATTATGCAGTTGTAGCACTATAATTCCAATTTAACTGTTATGGCTACATCCTATGAAATCCTGGATTTTGTAGTTTTTTGAGGCTATACTGTTTTCTGGCTGAGAGATTCCATAAAATGTTGTTATAGCAGTTAAAGTGGAATTGCAGTGCTATAATTTTGTAGTGAAAGGGGGTCACCATTCCAGCTCTCAGATCCCTATATCTATCTAGGTGTGAGAATTGTATCAGTTTGTGTATTTTTTTATAAGAATGCACCTCAGTTTTCAAGTTTAATCATTTCTGGGATTGCATTGCATTGCATTGCATTGCATTGCATTTATTTGTTTCCTGTCTTTCTCCTAGCATGCGACTCAAGTCAGCTGGGAAAGATTTTGAAATTATTTGCATATTGGAGAAAGTGAAACTCACAGATTCACCCATTTAGACAGAGATCTTTGAGTGCTTAGTTCTCTTGTGAAAATATGCATTCAAATAATGGCATAATTTTTTGGTCAGGCCTTCATTTTTAACAGCTACGGGACAGGTGGGTGCAACTTATTTCTCTCTCTGTTGGAAACAGCTGGGCTTATTGAATCTGGCTAGCTGAGATACATAAGAATGAATGATCCATTTTTTATATACAAAGAAATAGATCTTCACTCAGTACATAGTTAAACGGGAGGGTTCACTACCATAGGAAATAGTGATGGCAACCAATTTGGATATTTTGAAAAGAGGATTGGATAAACTCATGGCATTTAGAGCCATTAGTGGCTACTAGTCAGTATGACTATATATGACCTCCAGAGTCAAAGGCTGTATGCTTCTTTATATTTATATTGGTTGTTGGGAAACATGAGAAAGAGACTGTGGTTACACTCATTGGCGGACTTTCCATAGACAACTATAGACAAATACTAGATTGGTCTTTGGTCTGATCCAATAAGGGTCTTCTGTTCTTTGTTTATTAGTGAGATTACAGTTTGCAGTATCTCCCAGGCCAGTCAGTCATTCAGTCTACCTCATGGATTATGGGAAGTGTGTACAAAAAAATATTTTATCCTACAAGCTTGCTCGCTATCTATCTATATCTATCTATCTATCTATCTATCTATCTATCTATCTATCTATTAGAAGTGGGACAGAAAGAACTTGAGAAGAAAAAGTAAACCTAACAGATCCATCCATTTCTGATCATTGGGATGCCACCTCTTATACCTTGGGTTATTTTTTTTCTCTTTCATTCTTTTAAAGACTGCTGATTTTATATACAGTTCTCAACTGCATCAAGAGCCAGAAACATGAGAAGCTTCCCCATGTGGATACACCCTAATTAAGCACATCTTTGTGTGGCTGAATTATGAGTGCTCTTATTTGTTAATGACTTCAGTCTCATAGGGAGAAAGTTGATAAAATAATGAGCCAAGCTGCTGCTGATCTTTCACAAAGTATGTAAATGCCCCATTGTTTGCTGTCCAAAATAATTGCAGCTCAGTAATTGTTTCATGACACAAGAGGCAATAGAAACCCATTTAGTTAACCAAGATCCGTGAGTTTTGATTAAATTTGACTGTGGCTCTTCAGTGCACTCTGTGAATCAAAATGAAATTGTCCTTCATGTTTCCTTCTTCAGGGCCTTGATCCTGAGAATACTGCTACATGCAGAGCACTGTGGTAGGGCAGGATATTATTAAGTGGTTTAAAATTTTTCATAATGAGAACAATCTACGTGATATAACAGCTAGACGGCTGGACTTGAATTTGTGAGTTCTGACTTCAAGTCCCAACCAAGATGCAAAACTCATTGGGTGATCTTAGGCCATCCTCTTTTTCTCCCTCTCTCACCCTCTGCCTTTTTCTCTCTCTTTCTGCTTGAATTACTTGTTAGGGTTGTTTTGAGGGTAAAGTAGGGAGAAAGAAAGCTGTATATGCAACCAGATTACTGGAGGAAAGAAGGAATATAAAAGTAATTAAATAATTGTCTCCTCTTATGTCTGCAGCAACAAGGAAAAATAATTAGTGTCATCAGAACAACTCTTCTTGGGTTGCACTGAAATTAATGAGAAGTGCCTGGAAGAGCCCCTGTCTTGTACTACAACTTGCAGAACCCCCACCCAGTGTAGCCATGGCAAGCAATAAACTGACCTGAAACCTAATGCCCTTTTTGCAGTAACCTCCCATCTTGGCATGGGGATGGGAAAGGAGTAGGATCGTAATGACGTTTCTGTACAACATTGTTGCGGTCCCCCCACCTCGTCTCCAGGCAGTGTGATCACAGATTAAATCATTGACAGGTTTTTCCCATCAATGACGTGCAGTCACACTACCATCCCACACTTATCTGTCCTGTGGAAGGGCCAGAAGCACGATAGCAGCACTTCCTGCCCCGGTGCAGCCTGGCAAAGTGCCTGTCTGTGCTGTAGAAGGAATAGGTGTGTCCATCAGTCCAGTGCAGAGGGGAGCACTCCTGTCACGCTCCCTTCCCAGCAGAGCTGCTGCCAGGATGACCAGTGGAGGACCATGCAAGAAGAAGGGTAGTAGTAGTAGTGGTAGTAGTGTGGAAAGGGCCTTATACTTCATCACAGAATCAAAGAGTTGGAAGGAGTTACAAGGGTCATCCAATCCAACCCTCTGCCATGCAGAAATACACAACTGAAGCAGTCTTAATATAACAAGCTGAAGAGATGCCATGTAGAAAGTGAGGTCTTCTGCTGCTCCACAGACTAGAAATATGACACAATGGATTCAGATTAGAAGGAAAGAGAATCCCGCCAAACATTAGGAAGAATAGACTGCTTTGGAGCATGGAGGAATCTCCATTTTTGGAGATTGGATGGACATCTTTCAGGAGTGTATTCCTGAATGACAGGACATTGGACTGGCCCCTGTGGACCCCTCCAACTCTATGTTTCTGTGAAATGTATTATGAATATTCTTCCTTTTCTCTACCTTCAAAAATTCAAATGATAACCCTGATAGCATATTGGCACACAATGGTAGACTGGTACTGTGATGTATGTGAAGATGTCACACAGGGACATCAATGTCCCCAAGCAGATCTTAGGAATATTAAAATCAGCGGTGCTACTTTCTTTGTAAACATTACAATATTTCGTAAATGGGCTTTGCTGCCAATAGAGATTGCTCCTCTCCCTGCTGATTCCCAGATCTGCACCAGAGAACTGGGATGCCTTATATATTACATTTGAGAAGAATACAAGGATCTACAACAGGCAAAAGAGAAACATTTTTTGTTTCATGAAATGTCCACATGCATGATGTTGATATCACACTATATTTTCCTCTTTCTTTGAGACCTTTATGCTACAATTTTAAAAATAAGAATATGGAAGTGATACGTCAAAAGAATTTTTTTCAGAAAATAAGCCCAATCATAATTAGTTTTATCTTTCTATTGATCCAGATGCCATACCTTTAAAAAAGCACATCTAGAAAAGAGTGCAGTGTGGCTTGTCAATGGCTTTTAACTGAGATAGCATATTCTATTATATCTGGCATGGATTGTCAGGAAATAAAATTGCATCTGATGCATTCTTGCGCTAAATAATGGAAATGGCTTTCATGCCTTTTTGAGCTGTGTATATTGCATTTAATTCTAAATAGACGTGTTTAATAATGGGGTTTCTGGCATATCATTAGAGACAAGCAAGTCCAGAGGTCAGCCTCCTTCCCCCCCCATATTTATCTAGTGTGTATGAGTCATATTTAGCCTTCATTGTGGAAACAATATTGCTTTTCTTGTCATCAGCCTACAGAACTAATTGCAAATGAGATCAGGCTGTACACAAATGTTGGGATTGTAAAACCACTTAAGGAAAAGATAGGCAAGTCTGCTGACTGCTCTGTCACAACACAATTAATATCATCTTTAAAATTCTGAGGATTAGGCTTTTCTGTAGTTGTATGGCAGGGATGGGCAACACACACAGTTATTGTTTCACAAAGCACATCACCATAAACCCAAAGATGGAATCCTGCTGGTATCATACACATGTGTACATTCCCTTATACATTCAATTGTGTTCTTTTTGGCCATTGCGCAATAGACATATTCAATTTATAGTAGCGGAAGCAGAGTTCCTCAAGTCAACCATTTCACATGGGCCTGAATGCTTCTGTTAGTCCCAACTAGAGTAAAACTATTGAATCAGCTGGATTACCTACATGTAGACTCACCATTCAACAGTTTATTTAATGGTGATAGTCTAGTTAGGATCAACTGACAAGATTCTAGTCATGCAATTAGGCATCACTGACTTTGGTGTACCAATTTATTCACCAGACTGTAGAAAAAGCAGGTGGGTATTCCCCATCACACAATGAACTATGAGTAGGCAAATCAGGAGAAATAAAAGTGGACCAAGATCCTGCATTGTCCTTGTAATTATGAAGACAGAACTCCATCCTTGTAGCTATGACTGATGATGTCTCCCAATGTACCTTCACAGCTCCAGCTAAAATGCTTCCAAGGCACTGGAGATACTGATGGGAGAAGTAAAGTTCTGCTTAGAGGCAGCCCAAATGTCTACAGAGAATAAGGGGTATTTTGATTGGTCACTTCCAGGGCTGTAGCACAGGGCCATTATGTTGTGGCATTAGTGGTGACAGCAAGCCCTTATTTGTTATCTTGGGAGATAGATGTATAAACCACAACCACGACTTTTGTTTTACTTCCTATTGTAGATGCAGATTAGTTTATATGGTCTGTGATGAAGTAAACAGCAATGAGCTGAAATTGCTCTGGAATTTTGAATAAGCCTTTTTTTGTGGCTGGGGGATATGGTTGTTTTCGGGGTTCTGTTCCACAAAATATGTCTTTTACCATTCTGCTAAGATCTGTAATAAAGACACTGAAAAGTAGATTGTAATGAACTTCTGGCTTAACAGAAAGTTTGGTATATTTCATGTCTCATCTACATTGCATCCTTGCCATTTTATATGTCAGGTGAATCTGTAGCAACCTAACACCTAAGTGATAATAGCATACAATATGGAAGAAGAGAACTGAAAGGTTGCTAGGATTCTTAGAGCTGTAGAGGCACAACAAATCTGATGTGCTGTTACAACTGGTACAATGTCCTCTTTCGCACTGCTGTTTGATACTATATCAACTGCTATGGCTGCATCTTCCAGAATTTTTATTTTGGTGGAATTATAGAATCATAGAGCTGGAAGAGACTGCAGGGGCCATCAAAACCAACCCTCCTGCCATGCAGCATTACCCCGTAAAAGCACTAGTGGGCCACTAGAGTTTTCTGGCAGAGAGCAAACTATAAATCCCAGATTCTATTAGATGGAGCCATGTCAGAGTGCATTTTGACTCCTCAGGCTGATTAAATCACTACATATTATTGAATCTAAGTATAAAAACTTTTCCCCACATTCCACATCAATCCCTTTAGGAGGATTAAGAAATAAAACCTAGGATAGATAATGAAGAAGAAAGGCTGTGGAAAGAAGGACAGGCTTTGACAGGCTCTAGAAATAGGTTTTCTTCTTATCTCTCAATGTCCTCTTTAAATTCATTACTTTATTTTCTCCTATATTGCTGAATGGTTGCCGTTGTCCTATCTGTGTTTGATTCAAGTCTGGACCCAAACTGTAGCAGCAAGACTTAAACTATGGCAGAGGGATAGTCACGGGTTGTCATAGGCAATAGGGCCTGTTGAAAATGAAGAATTCCAAATGGGAGGTTGAGATAAACCCTGGAAAGGCACATCTCTCCCTCTCTCTCTCTCTCTCTTGTTACAAGTTTGATGCTGTGGATGTAGTATATATCGATTTCAGTAAGGCTTTTGACAAGATCTCCCATCACATTCTTGCAGGCAAACTGATGAACTGTGGGGTGGGCAGTGTTACTATTAGGTGAATTTGCAGTTAATTGGAAGATTAGTCCCAGCTAATGTTTACCAATGGTCCCTCTTTACCCTGGAGAGAAGTGACTAGTTGGGTGCCTCAGGATACTACATCTAGACAGGAAAAAAAAAATGAAATGCACAAGTATAGCATGGGTGACAGCTGGTCTGAAAGCAATATACATAGAAAGGCTCTAGGAATCTTATAGACCACTAGCTATATGAGTATATATATATATATGAGTATGTATGTATGTGTGTGTGTGTGCGTGTGTGTGTGTGTGTGTGTGTATATATATAATGAGTCAACAGTGAGAAGTACAGTAAAAAAAACACTAATTCAATTCTAGATACAGTTGGCCCTCTACTTTTGGAAAGTTTAACAGCACATCACCTTTGCAAAAGTAGAAAGCACATAAATATCTTTCCCCTGCCTACATGAGTGAGTGGGGAAACACATGTCTGTGCCTTCCCTCCTTCTGTTTTCCATCACATCCCATTGTCCCCCACTTGCTTGCTTGAGTAAGTAACTGAGGGAATGCACAGGTGCCTTCCCACCTCCTCCTCTCCCATTCCATCTATTTGTCCTCACCTGCCTAGAACAAAATGCACACATACACCTTCTCTCCCCTGCTCCCATCCCATCCCCTTGTTTTCCACCCACCCATTGGTGCATGAAGGAACACACACACATGCCTTTCCTCAGTGATGTAGACTCGAATTGATTGACTTGGACTCAAGTCAGACTTAAGTCACTTCAATAACTTGACTCAGACTTGACTTGGCAAAAATTACACACTGACTCGACTCGACTCAACTTGAGACTTGCATATTTTTGGTGACTGACTTAATGCACTTGGTTCAGTAACACAACAAATTCATCAAGAAACCTTACAACTTACTGGTCACATGATGATCTGTCTCAAGTCCAAAGTGTGGACACATTTCTCAGAGGAAACAGCAAATGGGTTACGCAACGGGCTTGAGGTGGGGTTGAGGTTTGCTCAGCAGGCAATCTCTGCTACATATAGGAGGAGCTTTCTAAAACTTTTCCTAAGAGCAGAAGGCAAGACTCGTGCCCAGAGTGCAGGGCACGTATCTTACAGGGAAACAGCAAATGTGTTAGACAGTAGTCTTGAGGAAGAAGGATCCTTCCTTTTAAAGTTGTTGAAGCTTCAGTAACGGGGAGTAAGAAGGATCCTATTCCCCACTTCTGAAAAAGCCTCCAGCTTTGCAAATGGGAAGTAAGAAGGATTCTATTCTCCACTTCTGAAGATGCAGATGGCAAAATCACAAAAGTAGAAGGCTGACTCTACTTATGTTGTTGTTAAAACTTTATTTGATTCTGTCCAGAAATTCTGGAACACAGATTGGAGTATAAAGTTGGCTTCCAGACTTGAGACTTGACTCAACACTTGACTTGACAGTATCTTGCAAAGACTTGAGACTTGACTTGAGACTTGAAGGTAGAGACTTGAGACTTGACTTGAGACTTGGAATAAAAGATTTAAATACATCACTGCCTTTCCTCTTCCTGCTGTCCTTGTCCCATGCCTGAGTGAGTGAGAGAACACACAAGTGTGCCTTCCCTATTCTTGCTCCCCCTCCTGCCTACACATGTGAGTGAATGTATGAGGGAAGCAGAGGCAGTGGCAAATCCATGAATAATCAAATTCTTGAAAGTCAGACTTGCAAACATGGGGGAGTTACTTTATATAGTGTTCATATCAAGGGAAGTAGTTGTGCCATTCTATTCTGCTTCGGTCAATTCACACCTGAAATAGTGTGTCCAGTTCCAGGCAACATAGTTCAAGAAGGATGTTGGCAAGCTGGAACATTTCCAGAGACAAGTGACCAAGCTGATAAAACTCTGGAAACCAGGCTCTGTGAGGAACAGCTTATGGACCTGGATATGTTTAGATTGGAGAAACAAAGACAGTCATACTTAAATATCTGATTGGGATGCTATGTACAAGACGGAGTGATGTGCCTTGATAGTGCTTCCACCCTTTCTGCATGGCCCTAGCCAATGTGATTGGCACACAAAAGGGGCCTATTACCTGATTTTTCCCCCAGTAACAGTAATTGCAATGGCTGGGGATGTGACAGGAGTGGGACTATGAAGACATCATGTGGTAGCACATGTCGCGAACCAGCTTCTATGCATCCCTATGCCAGGATGGAACTGCAGTGCAGAAATGGCCAAAAATTGGACATTTATGAGGTTGGAATTTCCACAGCTATGCAGGCTCCCACCAGTACCCTGGAGCAAGTAGGCAGCTTGAAGGCTCTCCTCTGAAGGAATTTGTTCATCACTGTATCTCTCTTAGATTTGCTTAAATATGGGTGTCCTTTGTCTACAATGGGTCTTGTCTTCAGTTTTGCTCACCTGTAGTACTTAGTGTGAGGAAAGAAACTATTTTTTTTTACTTCCTGAAAAGCAGCTCTAAAACAATGCAAAGGATGAAATAGCAAAACAAAAGAAAAGAAAACAAAGCAATGTATAATAAGCTAAATAGTTATTTCTCTCTCTTTCCTTCATATATCATGGAGGGAGGAATCACTCCTCTAAGAAGCTGAGAATTCAGCCATGCCATATAGTTAAATGTAGCTAGTGATGTTATGTTTTGCATGCTCAGGAGTTTAGATAATGTATCATAAAATCTCTTATAAACATTTTATAGATGGCATCCTTGCTTTACAGTGTCCTTAGAGACAAGGGAGGGGGAGGTTGGGAGGAAGGATACTTCCAAACTCTCATGGGAAAAGCCTTCATTCATACTACTTAACTACAAAGAGAAACGTGAAGAATCAAATGTTCTTTGTCCCCCTTCCCTTCCCTTCTCTTCCCTTCCCTTCCTGCACAGGCCAGGCTCATTCACTCAAAGCATGAGCCTGCAGGGATCTCATCATTGGGACAAGCCTGGCAAGCCCTGGCAAGCACATTTTTGTACTTAACAGTGCACACACATCTAAAGTACCTTTGAGTACATTAAGCTTCTGAATTTAGCAAACCTGCCAATGTGTTCTGCAGAAGCCTTGAGGTAGCACAATACCCTGTTGTGCTACACAGAATGCAATGGATAAAGGAATGCTCTGGGTAAGTTTTGCTTCCTGTCATGGGTTAAACCTCTAAGGACTGAACCTGCAGCAGGAGATTTTTCATGCAGTGTGTTTGATTCCCAGGAGGCTCCCATGTACCAAGCTGAAAGTAGCCTCTCAGCCAGAGGTCCAAGCAGAGGCCTTTCTCCTTACCTGACACTCTGGGAAGCTAACACATTTCCTCCCTCCCTCCCTTAATATCCCAACTTTTTCCCAACACATGATCCAAAGTGGTGTACAACATTTTAGTGTACAATTCAAGTGAGGACTGGATTCCTTCCTGCTTTCACAAAACACTAAGGCCATTTCCACACTAGCCTGTTATAGCGCTATGATTCCACTTTCAACATCTTATGGAATCCTGGGGTTTGCAGTTTCGGGAGGGGCCGTCTGGCCCCTCCCAAAACTGCAAACCCCAGGTTTCCATAGCATGTTGAAAGTGAAATCATAGCGCTATAATAGGCTAGTGCAGAAATGGCCTAAGAGGGGTGGTGACATCAGAAGGGCATAACCATGCCCCCAAAACACCTGGGTCTCCAAATGAAGCACCAGCTTGAGCTTTCCTCCTCTTCCCTCTTCTCCACATGATGAAGAGAAAGAAGGAGTGAAACATTCTTAGCTGACAACCACAAATTGCAGCTGACATAGCCAGTTTTGATCTTCTTCTTGCTTTCTCTCTTCTTTCTTTCCCCTGTGAAGAGTCATCAGCTGGTGCTTAAAAAGAAGGTATAGCTGTTCCCCACATAAGGAAGAAGAATGGGGAGCAAAGCCAGGAAAGAAGTCCCCACTATATCCAACAAGGGATATTGCTAGCAGGATATTCTTTTGGTTAGCCCCATGAGTGGGGCTCTGGAGAGGTTAGAGGGCTTTTAAAGGGGATGGAACTTTCTTACAGACCTCCATGGCCCTGATGGGGAGCTGCTGCAGTTTGGAAGCTCTCTCTCTGCTGCCTGATTCTTCTAACTGGAGATACTCATAACTAAGGCTATTTCCACACTAGACTGTTATAGCACCATTATTCCACTTTCAACATCCTACAGAATCCTGCAAACTCCAGGATTCCATAGGATGTTGAAAGTGGAATAAGAGTGCTATAACAGTCTATTGTGGAAATTGCATAAGTTACATTTGGAACCTTGCACTGTACTGTGCTATGCCCCCTCCTCACTGAAGATATTCTTGATTTTCTATTTAAATTTCCCCATATTGTATCTGTACATATACATTAGAATATGTGATTTTTATGCACATTTTCATCCTATTCTGCCCTCTTCTTTGGTGATGCATATTGGGCCACTGCATTATAATAAAGTGTGAGGGGGGACCACTGCTTTGTGCCTCATCTGTGGCTCATTCAGACAAAAAAAAAGTGTTGTTCTCTGTGGTTCTATTGGTATTGTGGAATACTTGCCCCTAGAAGGTTTTGATGGTCCCCTCTTCAATTGCTTTCCAGAAGCATGTGAAGACATTTTTAAAAAAAATCTGCAGGCTTTTCATTTGCCTAGTTGAAGTGGTTTGATTGAAGACTGCTTTATCTACCACCACTCTCTGTTTTTACTGCTGCTGAATATTTTACTATTGTGGTTTTCATTAGTATTATGCCACCTTGAATGAATGCAAGGCAGTATAACCTTGAGAGGAGAAGGTCTGTTTAGTCACTTTTAAAAGCAGCATATTTATTCCTGTGATAATAGCGCTCCAGGTCTGAGTTTCTAACAGCAAGAGTAGGTGACATTTGGGGGTTAGAATTGCTGTGTTGCCTCCATCTGCTACCCTTGTGGAGTGTACCTTTTCTCTGCTCGGCAACTGAAGTGACGCTGTGGTACTACAGAGCACCAGAGTGTCACCCTGCACCATAGAGCTCTGTGAGATCACCAAGCAGAGTATCTCACAAGATTCTTTTTCAAGAAAAATGGCCAAAGGGGGGAGGGGGAGTGGTCCATTTAAACAGATTTTGTTGAAACCTTGCATTGTGTTTGCATGGTAGAAATCTACACTCAGCTAGTTACCCAGTAGTTGCACTATACCACGTTTCTGGTGAATACTAACACTGTAAAACATACTGTGGTGCAAGAGTTCTGGTAGAAACTGGGCTATTCTGTTTCTGTATTTTACACCATGTAACATCTTATAATAGCTGTTTCTGCTCCCACGTCCAGTAATAACCTAAATATACCAGGGATTCATTCATTCTCCTCCCCCGCCCCCGCTTGAGGTATGGTTAACTGAGTTGAGTGCAGGGTTCTCCATCTTCCATTCCAACAACATACCTTCAACCATGTTCTTCCTCCCAGTATCCCTGTTCTTGGTATGGCATGTTATTGCCCTTTTAATTATAGCAACAGTGCAAATGTGCCATACAGGTAAAATGCTATAGGATTTTAGCACTGTATTAATAGAAGACTGAAAACAAAGAAAATAAAAGACCATACTGTGAATGAGCAAGGTGCAGAGGAAGTGTTTAATGTGGTAACTGGAAATATAATGAGGGAACGAAGAGCAGAGGAAAAATTCCATGGCAAAGGTCACAACCCTATTTAGTGAGATTCTCTAGAAGTGCAAAAGGCACCAAGACAACGGATAAGATGTGGATTTTACTCAGCTACCAGCTCCTTGAGCATCTAATAACTCTGAGGCAGAATAGAGCTGCATTTTAAAACCAACAGTTTAAGTGTCATGTTCCATTTTTAAAAAATCTGTCGATTGTTCTAGGGGATTCGGATGATGGCGTTGATATACTGTTATATCATTGTCACATTCCTCTTCCTCATTATATCCTGACTTTCCCCCAGGACAGCTTATAGCAGTTAAAACATGCATAGTTAAAAGTTCACATCACCCTAGTGGCGCAGTGGTTAAATGCCAGTACTGCAAGCCACAAGGTTATGAGTTCGATCCTGCTGGGCTCCAAGATTGACTCAGCCTTCCATCCTTCCGCAGGTCGGTAAAATGAGTACCCAGCTTGTTGGGGGCATGTATAGAAATGTTTCGAAATACATGCTGTTTGTAAGTTGTTTGCCGCCTCGATCCATATGGAGAGGCGGGATACAAATAAATAAATAAAAATAAAAAATAAAAAAACCACACAAAAGTTGAAGAGCAATTGAACAGTCAAAATAACAACAATGGAAAACCTATTAAAAACAGAAATCAGTAAAAATTGTGGCTCCTATAGATCTGTTTATACTGTTCTGTATGTGAATATTTACTTTTAATGATGACTATGATCCTATTGTTGGCATAACTATGTTCACACAAGAAGAAGAGGAAGATGGGGGGGCTAGGTAGTGTTATCAGTGACAGAGCTAAAATGGCTGAGGAAACTGTGATGACAGGAAGATGGCAGTGAAATCTGCCTCTGCCAGGAAAGAAAGCACTGCAGCTGGCTTCTGAGAAGCTTGGTAACCAGCAAGACAGTTTCTGTCCTACTAAAGAGAGCTTTCCCTGCTGTCCCCCTTCTACTGCAACACAGTACCTGAAAAAGCATCTTACAGCAGCATAACAGACAATTCCACTAGCAAAAGCCATCAACTAACCATTGTCTCAGATTACTTAGCTGTGTTATGTTTCACAGGTCACCAGCTCTGAGCATCCAGTTTTGTGTCATTTTTTAAAACAATTAACTTTAAAGTAAAGACGTGTTCACAGCCAAAAGCTCAACCACATGATCTCATCTACCAACTTCACAACAAGTCATAAAATATGCTAAATGCATATATGCAATGTATTATCAAGGAGTTAAATATCAGTAACACAAGTCAATGTTTTCTTGACCATGTAAGTTGCAGTATTTGTGAAAGCAGCAACTGGAAAAATTACTTTCATGGACTGCATGGGACCAACATCTCAAGATACCTATTGGTATGGGGTTCTGAAAAGTAACTTTTTCAAGTTTTACATAAGGGTTAAGAAACTGCTTGCTGTGAGGACACAGAAAAAAGTTCCAGTTTTCTGAAGAAAAATCACCCAGTTCTTTCTTGCTCCTAAGAATTCTTACAGCAACCAGACCTTTTCTTTTTTTATTTTTTTTCTTATTGTAGATTATAATGATACAATGAAAGATATATAAACTAAAGAAAGAAAAAAGAAAGAAAGAATAAAGAACAGTGGCAAACAGAAAAATTGACTTCTGATCTTTTTCTCAGCAGTTATATAAACAAACATGTTATTCATACCTCACTCACTAATCTTAAAACTTCCTAATCATCAAAATCCAAAATTAACTTTTCTTTTTTTTCTCTTTCAATCGGGGTTCCTATTCCCTTTTTTTAAAAAAAAGTCAACTAATATTCTTTCTCTAAGCAAACAAGTCAATTTATCCGTTTCTGCTAGATCTGTCATTTTCAACAACCATGCTTTCATAGTAAATAATTTTGAATTCTTCCGTCCTTGCATATATAACAACCTTGGAGCTGCAGCCATTTATTGAAATATTCTCCTATGGGTCCTCTCCAGTTGTACATCTAATAGTCCCAAAAGAAGTGTTTCCAGTTTAAGTTGAATCTTAATCTTTAAAATCTTCTGCATCAATACATGGATTTGAATCTTTTTTTTGGGGGGAGCTTTTCTTATGTCCCAGAAATCAATCCTTTTCAAAGCCCAGTAATGATTTTATATAGTATACAATAGCTGAGAATATGTGGCTGACGTATGAAAGAAACTAACATGAAGATGGTTTTATTTGGAAGGCCTCTCTTGAATGCTTAAGTACAGAAGTCAATTGGCATAAATATATAAATGTTCTGCCTTGATTACCTGATTAAAATTCTCTCAAAATCTGCCTCACAAAAATATAGCCAAAAGGCTCCTTCAATCAGCAACTACCACTCTGCTAAAATACATTATAGAAAAATGAAATCTGGCAACATTACCTTGGTTGCTGTGTAGGAGCAAAGCAGGGGAGATGAAAAGAATAAAACAGTACTCTTATGACAACTGTCACTTTGAAAGGCTTACAAACCATGAAACATGACTGTCTGGAGCTCAACAAAGCTTCTCCATCTGGTTCCATCATTCTGTTGTACATTTGAAATTCCAGTTTAAACATCATGCATAATTTTCTCACAGTTTGATTTTTGAGATGAATTTGTTTTATAAAATGCAAGTGATGAGGGGATATCAGGTTTACAACAAATGAGTGTAGTCATCATGATCAAATGGTCAACCACGGGTTTTTTGTTTTGTTTTGTTTTTGGACAACAAGGCTCGAAATCTCCTAGCCAGCATGGCCACTAATCTTATAATTCAAACAATGGATTTTTTCCCCAAGTTCTGAAGAGAGGTTGCTAGGTTAAGGCTCAATCTATAGTGCCAGAGTTCTTTAGGCCCAGAATTCTTTAGGAAACAAATACTGGAATGTGGGGGAGTACGTAGCAATTTGCTTCTGAAAGAAGGGCCCATAACCAGAACTGTGTCCATTTGGCGCTGGAACTAAACTGAATGATGCCCCAGATCAGGAAGGTCTTCAGAGTTTTGTTTGACAGTGGGACATGCGTCCTCCAGAAGACCTGGGTTCTCATTCAGGAGAATTATTTATGCTGGAAATGGACAAGCCTTTGCCTCTATACCTGCAAGATTTTCTACACAGAGTACAGAGCTAGACTATGCTAGTGGTTTTCAACCACCAGGCTCCCAGATGCTTGGGATCAACTCCTAAAGCCCCAGGTAGCAGAGGCAATAGCCAACAGGTCTTGGAGTCCAAAACATCTGGATGGGAAAGGGTATACACTGGACTAGAAGATTTCCAAGGCACCTTCTCATTTGAAGTTCTGTGGTTCTATAATTATGCATATCTTTTGAAAACTGACTTTGTAAATTATTTAACACCTTTCACGCACAACTGCACGTTTGATTTAGCCCTGTCTTGTAAGACAATTTCTGCATGCTAGGACCTGTAAATCTGTATTTATTCATACCACATGAATTGCTAATATTTGTTTCAGCTGTTGAGTGGATAGCTGAAGAGACAGTCCGCTATGTGCTCTTCCCCAGTACCATTATCCTAGGGACCTGTGAACATTTGGATTCTGTGCAAAACAAGCAAACAGTTGTTAATCCAGTTTTCCCTTTCATTATTTTTCCCGGTTTGCTGGTTACAGGCAGGGCAAAGACCTTTGAAGCCTTGCCCATAACCAGGGCTAGCGCAAGCTAAGGCAGAACCAGGAAGGGCAAAAATAGTGTCCTTCTTTGCCAACAAATCAATATCCCTCATAGCCCATGCCAGCCATGTTATTTTGGAATCTAAGGTAGAACTGCCTCTAAAAATACAATAATAATAGACAGATAATTAATAATTTGCTCCCTGTCCATGACATAAAAAATATGTTACCTGAAGCACTTGCCTCATTTTATGTAAGGTATGCCTCGCCCACCATCACTGAAAAGCTTGGCTTTCCTATGTTTCAGTAGGCATTGTCTGCAGACTTTCTAACCATACAGAAAGACTATTCTAGAAAGATATTTCTGGAATGAATAAGGGACATCATTTGAGGTTGAGGTGTGCCTCCTGCACAGCTCAGTCCATGACTGCTGTTCTCCTCTCTTGCTTCTTAAAATCTGATATTGTCACAAAACTGTATTCTACACTTGTTAGCATATTCTGTATTTTTGCTTTCCTCCTCCATCCTTCAGGATGACAGTTTAAAAGTCTGTCAAGAAGCAGGATTTGGAAAAATCTCTTCCCCATTGGCTTAGATGTAAGAGTGTTGAAACTGGACATGTGTGACAATGTAACATAATACCCATCAACTGTCCCAATTTAGCAGGGCAATTTTAATTAATCCTCTGTTGTCCCACTTTTCAGTTGCTTTTAAAACATCCCAGCTTCTCTCTTCTCCTGTCCTGCTTTCCCCTTTTGTCCTTAGCCTACTTCAGTTGCTGAAGCCTTTCCCTAGCTTTTCTGTTCTTCCTGATTAATAACTTTTGCCATCTTGACCACACTATGATATTGCCTGGCCACATGAATCTTGGTTTTCACCTCTGAAATGTTAGCAGCATGCAACATAATTTCGTGTATTGTAGGGAAGCCATCGGCAACAAGAATGGAGGTTATGTTTCTTATCCACAATTCACAAAATTCTCTCTGCTTTTTGCTCCTACAGACTCAAAGTATCTCTATATATAGTATATAGAGTATGGGGGTGGGGGGGCTGCAAAGTGGGATATTTTCATAGGCCCTTTCCGCATGCAGTTATTAAGGCAGGGCAATGCGTCTTGCCACAGAGGTCTTCTGCACCTTGGAGCGAACTAGGTTCGGTTTATTTACCTTCGTTCCGCATGTAATTCCAGCTAAATGCACCCCCATGTGATGATAAAGTACGCTATTTGAAAACTGGAAGAAACTGGTTTTCCAGTTTTCCAGATCGATCCAATTCGTACTTTCACAGTGGTGCAGACATGTACATTCGCACCAATGCAAATTGGTGGTCAGGGGAGGGTTCATGGGAAGGGCTGTGGGTAGTATGGGCTTACTTATGCACGTATGCAATGACATACTAAACCACGCCAAAAAAAAAAAAAAGGGCCAATCACAGCTGATGGAGTAGCAGGAGTGGCCACGGTGGAGGCAGTGTGGATTCATGAACTCCCACTCCTCCGAATCAGAATGGAACATACACAGTAGTTGTGCAGAAGGAAATGTGGGGAAGTCTGCCTTGTTTCGAGCCCAAAAAATGCAGTCCAAAAAATGCAGTAAGAAACAGCACAAACCAATTCGTGCGGAAAGGGCCATAGCTGTAGAACTAGGGTAGATGGACTATTAGGCCATTTCCGCCCTACACTGTTATAGTGCTATTATTCCACTTTCAACATCCTGTGGATTTATGGGGTTTGTAGTTTACTGGGGCCAAAGAGCTCTCTGGCTGAGAATTCTAAATGTACCTCCCTAAACTGCAAACCCCAGGATTTCATGGACTGTTGAAAATGGAATAATAGCACTATAACAGTGTAGTGTGGAAATGGCCATAATCTGCACCATTATACTCTCTAATATTTCACAGATGAAAAGTAGGATACATGTGGTCAAGCAACATCAGGGTGTGTTATTAACAAGGAACAACACACAAGCTAAGAGAGGCTGCAGCAGTTTCCTTCTGCCTAAATCCACTGGGGAGCGCAAGATGCTGCTCCCTTCTCTCATCTCCCCCCACTGAGTTAATTGAGCACAAACTACTTTTGCATTTTGAACTCAGTTTGCAGCAACTGAACTAAGCCAAGGGGGAAAGAAGGAGGAAGAGAGAGAAACTGGGACATTTTAAAAGCAGTTGGAAAAGTGGGACAACTGAGGATTAATTGGAATTCCACATAGGGCATTTGGAAGTATGAATTGCAGGCAGCATCATAGACTATTTCCCCTAGCAACTGTGGAAAAAGCATTTACCCCAAGGTTAGGTCTGACCACTGCCTCAAGCGTACTGCTTGGTTTGAAAGTTGCTTCCTTTGTTAGAAGCTTGACAGTTAAACACCTGATTTAGAGTATTTTTTTTTCACACACCCTTTAAAAGTTGTAAGTTGAACTATTGCTGTCTAGAACACTTCTCCTTGCCTGTCCTTTTAGGCTGATTATTTGCATTGATTGGGGGTTACATACGATATATCACTACTTGAATTGATCCACTGTAGGTGTTTGATTCAGATCGTATTGATTCCAGAGACTAAATGATGGATCAGCAGTTGCAAACAAGCAATCAAACTCAAACTTGTCCATATTAGATCCAACCCATATTACACAAGCTGTTGGTCTGTTTTAGCATTATTAACCTTGTCAAAGCAGTCCATAAGCAGAGAAAAATGCATATAGGGAGATAGATAAGAGTATCCTGCAGTCTCAGGAAACTATTTCAGCATAGTGTGCATGATTTGCTGACCAAACAATGAGTTGTATCCATACCCTCCAACATATCACAGATGAAGAGTGGGATGCATGTGGCCAAGAAGCATCAAAGTGTTAAGACAGCAAAATGAAGACACGCCTGATAGAAAAGGCTGCAGCTGTTTGCTTTTCCTGAGCCTACTGGAAATGGCAAGATTCTGCCCCCTCTTTTCCTCTCCCCACTACTGAATTAACTGAGTAGAAATCATTTTTGCATTTTGAACTCAGTTTGCAGCAATTGATCTAAGATGAAGACAAAGGGGAAAAGTTGAAGGAAGAGAGATAAAACGGGACATTTTAAAAGCAGCTAGAAAAGTAGAGAATTAATTGGGACTGTCCCTGCAAAATGCGGGCAGTTGGATGGTACGTTTATCTACTTAAGTATTGTGCATCGAGTACTCTGGATATTTTTAACAGGGCAGGGCCTACCATTACCCTACCAATGAGGTAAGTACTTCAGACAGCCGATTTGTGGTTTCATGGCTTTTTGTTATTTTGGGTTTTTTTTAAGCATTTGTGAATTGGTTAGCCATTTAATATATTATTTTTACTGACAGGTGGGGTGCTCATGAAATTTTCTACTTCAGTTACTAAAATAATTTGTCCTTGAGTACTACTGGGGCTGGGAAGTGTTATAGTACCACACAAAACAAAATGCCACAGGCCAGCCCTTACTTTGCAGATTCTGAAATCACTATGGGATTGGTTATTCTTTGTCCTGTAAAAGCTGCAAATGTAAGATGTTAAAAGGCACTCAAACATCTGGCTGGATGGATTGAAGCAGCTTCCTGCATATGGGAAGCCTGCCTTATCAGGCTTCCTGATTGTGGCTATGGTTCTAAGCACATTAAGCTGAACTCCTTTACCACCCCCTTGGAGATTTTCAAGCTAAATGTGGGAAATCTCTTAAAGGAGCTGGGCATGCTGAAACATTGGGGAGAGGGGCTTGTCCGTGTGCACCTCTGCTCCCCAGTTGAGCACTGACATGCCACAGACAAATGCCCACATAGGGCCTTTTGCTTGCTATCGTTCCAGTTCATTATCTGTTCCATGTTGACTGTGACTCCAGGTTCAGAGTTCAAGCAAAAAAAACAAAACAAAACACTAATTACTGGGTGAGTAGCTGCATACTGCACTGTAGAGTCATTTTCTTGCTTATGTTATTTTTTAAATAAAAAAATGAAAGGCTTGCCATTTGGACATTTATGTTTGTTGTGAATAAACAGTGCTTCCCTATCCAGTGCAGCTGCGCTTGAACTGGTTTAACACAGGAGTTTTAAGAGTGAAGAGAAAAGCCCTATTCCGGTGTTCAGAAACAAGTTAAATCAGTACATAAGGAAGAGAGCACACCAGTTCCATCCTTTGTTGTTGCTTAGACCATCTGAAAAGTGATGATCTTGAAGAGGACAACTTCTTCTACTGATGGAGGATCTGAGGTTCTGGTTCATATGAAGGCCTCCATACACAGAACAGCCTCTCCTGTTCAGAAACATCAATGAAATCAAAATATTAATAGTGAGGGGCAAAGCTAACACTCTTCTTCATGTGTTGACTTCACCCTCTTTTTGAATGCCCTATACTGCTTAGGTACAGCCTGTTTGAAAGACCATATCTTTCTATACAAACCTGGCAGAGCTTTAAGATCTTTGGGAGAAGGATTTATCTTGGTCCTGTGACCATCCACACCTTGCTTGGTGAGGATATGAGAGAGAGCCTTCTCAATCCCTCTGGGACTCTTTTCCATGGAAGGCTAGGTTGCCCCCTCCCTCCCTTTTTTCTTTTACTGGAAGGGAAAAACTTTTTTTTTTTCAAGCAGGCTTTAAATATATGAGCAGGGAAGCTTTTTATTTACCTTTTTATTAGGATGTAGTATTTACTTTTTAGCTTTTGAATGGTTTTATAATTATTTTATGCTGTTTTATATGGTTGATTTTCATTGTTTGAAATTTTATTGTAATTGTTTTAGAAGCTGCCTTGGCTCCCACTCTGGAAGAAAGGTGGCATACAAATACAATAAATAAATAAATGTCCTGAGTAAGGCTAGATTCGCACAGATGAATGAGTGTACATAAAGTGTGAATGCATGTACAGAATGCATATGTGAACATCCCTTAACTGTACAAGTGTATATGTGTCCTATGTCTAAAAGAAGCAAGTGCCAGGGTAGTAAGACACTAGTAGGATGACATACTTCAGCACAGTCATGATCCAGATCATACATGTGTAGTCTAGAAGGTTATCTGAAAATGCAGAGAAACACAGTAGTGATGTCTCAAAGTTTCCAAGGTCAATAACTTTAAGCATGCTGTCACAGTGAACAGAGCCAAGGAAAGATGACAAAACGTACAACTTAAAGATGGTTTAGGGGTTAGGAACCAAGTAATATGAAAGTGCACAAAAACATACACCAGTTTGTTGAAAAATTATCTCTGAGAAGAACTCCTCCTCTCCACCAGAAGATTCTTAGCTGCTTGATCTTGGCATGCCAGCTTGCTAATTACTTGGTTTTTCCTATTTAAGTCTTTGCAAGAAGCTTTGGCTCTCTCTATGCTTTTCTTCTCGTCATTCTGTAAATGATGGTGGTGTTTCTCCAGGCACTCAGCCTGAAGTGGGAGCTCATCTCACAGAAGGTGTGCATTGGCTGTAACTGCCTGTGACTGTTCAGAGAAGGTGTTGCCATCTGGAATTGGTGGCCATCCAAGTCTGAATCCTCTGGGTCTGATTCCTCAAGGTGAATTCTGACAACGGATAAACAATGTTTGTTGAATGTATATAACAAGATACACATGTTGAGTATAATGTGTGATGTTTACTAGAGCGTACCATGAATACTGAGAAGGGGGGGGTTAGATCTTGCTCCACTGGTGGACTACTGACCAGTTTCTAAGAGACCTGAAAGGTGCTCTGATTTTCTGAGATTCTTGTAAGGCGTGCCATCATCACAATTTCCACAGTGATTTCCCCAAAGACCATTCCAATAAGCAAACAGCTGTGTTGATCCATACCTCAGGCCCTTGTCACACAGTATTTGCCATGCAAAAGGGCCCTCGAGCATCGCGCGATTATGAGGAGCGATCTGCACGATGCACTCACAATCACGCGACGATCCAGGGTAGGGCAGGCGCCACTTATGCACTTTTTCATTTTCATTTCATTTTTGGCTTTCAGCTGAAAATAGTGTGTGATTGCGCATTGCATTTGTCATGGGTGCGGAGCCTCTGGAGCCGCAGTTGCACTTCCTGCCCCAGCACAGCCTGGGAAACTCCCAGGCAGTGCTGCAGAAGGAAGAGGCGGGGCTCTTGTGCTGCCTGCTCGGGAGCAGGCAGCTCATTCAGAGCTGAAGCAGCAGGGATGCAGGAGACTCTTGCTGGAGGCTGCTCGTGCTATCCCCGCACTCCAGCGCCGAAAAAAATAAGGTGCGGAAAGGGCCTCAGTGTGTACAAAGACACACAAACACATATAAACCAAGCAGGAACCATGCATAGCATAATCTCCAATTTATTAGGACCAGCTGACAGTCACAAGTAAGTTGTCAAAGGGAAGCGTTGTTGTGTGTCTTCAAGTCACTTCTGACTTACAGTGACCCTAAGGCGAACCTACAATGGGGTTTTCAGGGAAGCATAGTGGTTAGCATATTAGACTTGGGCTGCAAAGACTTGAGATTGCATGAGAAAAGAAAAGTAATTGTGGACCTTAAATAACCACTCACTTCCAAACAACCTCAAAGTGCTTACATTGCAATAGGAATAGCTCACAATCTATTGCTGATGGAAATATTAATTCCCACTCTGTAATTAACTACTATGAGAAAGAATTGCAGGAAAGTTCAGACACAAGAGGGAAGTCAGAGATGTGGCAGCACCAGATGATGTCATAATTCCTATTAATCTGAATTGTGATTGTGTGGCATTTACTTCTGTGAGCCCTAGTTTCACTACGCTACTCTGTTCATGTGTATGTGTCAGCAGACAGGTTGAGGGGCAGGGAGAGTGAACATGGACCGCATGCATTTCTCAGGACATTTTGTAGCCCTTGCTTCTATTCCTGAAGTTGGTGGCATGTCACAGGGTTTCAGTTTTGCAGCAAAACAACAAGAAAAGAGTGTGTTTTGTACTAAAACAAGACCAGGAGTGCATGCTTTGTTGTTGTTGTTTTGTTACTTCGAGGGAGAAACCCTATCCCGGGGTCCACAATTTTAATATTAACATATAGCACCGTGTGCCAGAGAGGTCCCCCGAAAGGGCACATAGGCAGGCACAGTCAGAAGACCGACAACCAGGTCAGGCAGGTAAAATCCCCATCACGTAGCCCCAGGAAACCTCAAGATGTGTAAAGAAATAATAAACAAAGGGTCCTCAGCTCCGAGATGCTGATTTGAGAGGATTAGCATGTGTGCCTCAGATTGAGCAAATATCCCATCAGGCGGGGACCAGAATTCACACCACAACACCTCCAAAAATCCAGAGACTTTGGCAACACCTAATAATCCCATCATGCCAAGGAAATTACCAATGTGGAGCTTTGTGCCCACTGCAACACCCATTGTTCTCCCCGGGAAAGGATTAGTCCTCCAGGTACTTTTTCCCATATAAATAGTCCCAGCTTTTGAGCGTTTCTTCGGATCGCTCCCGGTCACCCCAGCCGACCAGCACTCCGTTTGTTGAGCAATCCCCTCAGGCCTCTCCGTGCTGAGCCCCACTTCTTTGCTGCCTCCTCAGGCCTAGGACTTCAGGACAATGTGCAGTATTACCCCAACAACAACCCTTCAATACTCCCTCTGTCCACTTTTCTTTCTTTTACTTCTTAATAGCTCTTGGATGTGTGTGTGTGAGAGTGCGTTGGTACATGAGACTTACCTTTAATAAAATCATTTATTGGACATTTGGTATGGTTTTTGGCTTGGCCTGACCTCGTAAAAACTGGGTAAAAAGACCCTGCTAGGTTACCCTGCCTCTTGCAGTGCTATTGCTTGTGCTCTGGCTAGTTTCCATTCCCTATCAAGTGGAGCACAGTGAGGTTCCCCCAAGGGACCCCTGAAATTAGAGTAACAGTTTGTTGTTGTTGTTGTTGTGTGCATTCAAGTCACTTCCAATTTATGTTAATCCTAAAGTGAGCCTATCATAGGGTTTTCTGGGGCCGAGAGTACATGTCACGCCCAAGGTCATCCAGTGGGTTTCCATCGCAGAGTGGGGCATTGAACCCTGGTCCCCAGGGTCATAGTCTAATGCTCAAACCACTACAACATGCTGGCTGTCTCATTACAGACATACTTCACCAATACAGTGGGGTTAGGTTCCGCACCATCACAGTAAAACAAATAACATCTTAAAATGATGCAAAAACTTCTTTTTCACTTGCCAGTTCATACAAAAGCCTAAACATGATCATTATTAAGTGTGCAATAGTGCCAGGCCTTAAAAAGAGATGCAAGAGTAAAAATAATAAATAAAAAGAGCCAGAATATGACACTGAAACCCAAAGTGCACAAATACTGTAATCAGATTGAGCACAGATAACAAAATGAAGTGGTGCTGTATTGTATAACTGAAAAGTGCCGTATTAGTGAAGCAATCTAAAGCAAAGCACCTTAAACCAAGGAATGCCTATAGAGTACAAAAATGCATTTTGAGGAAACTGCAAGTAGAATTTCTCCACTTCTATTCATCACTATGCCACATAATGTTAGTATAGGAATGCAGCTGATCAGAGAAGTATAATTTTGAAGCCATGGGACAAAGAACTGTCATTTTTTGGGGGGGCGGGGAGTGACATTAGTATCCCTTACAGATTAAACATCAGGTTTTTTTTTTTTAAGTTTAGGAACATAAAATGCAGTATGTATACTTGTGATTGACATAAAATTGTCTTATTTGATTTATGAAAAGTATAGTTTATTCAGACAATAATTATAAATTGAAGTTCCTTTTCCAAAATTTTATTTTTGTTACAGATTGGAATGAAAGGTTTTGAATTCTAAGGAACTTCTTTGGTTTTGTCCATTTATTGACAGCAGGGGCTGGGAGGACCAGAATAAACTGCCAATATTAGTAAATCAGAGAAAATTATTTTGTCTCCTCTTGTCCACTCTGATGTCAAGCAGATGTAGAGGAACATTCATTCCCATGGAAAGAGGTGAGAAAAGGAAACTAACACCAGGAATTGCAATGATCTCATTCTGCACATTGTTTTAACATAGAGGTCTTCCTGTTGCATAGATTTTAGAAATACCTTTAGTGGAGTAAATATAGGAATAGCTTGCCTGATATGTTTCATTAAACATTCTAAATAAAAATAGTTCATCATCTATTTTTTCAATTTTGTTTTAAAAAATCATTTAAATAAAAATCTATGAAGAAAACAGAAAAAAATAAATCTGCCTCAGTATTGGAATTCTTTGGGGATGGTGTTTACTTATCTTCACCACTACTAAAAGTATGTTTGGTGACAGGGCTTTCTTGGTGATTATGGTACTCTTGGTCTGTGGATCTCACTTATGTGGAAACTTTGGCTGGCCTACTCTCTGCTCTCCTTTTGGGGGAAGAGGAAGTTTTATGTAGACAAGTTTTTGACTATTCACTGACTGCTGTGCAAGGATCTTCTAACAGAGTATGAAGTATTCATGTCTTCTCTGGTATGTTTGAAGTCTTCTAAAATGTTTACATTAGTACTGTTTTTAATAAGATTGTTTTAAAACTTGTTTTATTATGATTATTGGTTTTTAGCTGTATTTTGTTTTAATCCATATTTTGATCCAGCTCAGGTCCAATATTGAGAGAAAGGTGGGCTATAAATTAAAACAAAGAGTACAACAGGATTCCTGCTACAAACCTAAGTCTTCAAGTACATGGAGACAGTGAGGATATATGGTCAGACCACAGAAAAGAGGTATGGGATTTTTGTTTCACAGCTCCAGTGACATCCAAGCTGGTGGATTCTGGGAGCTGTTGTCCAAAAAGTCAGTTTTCTGAGCTACCCAAATAGAAGGGGCAAAGGCAAGCAGCATATCCCATGAAGCTCCAATAATGTGAAGAAAAATAATGCCCGAAGGATGATATACAAGTGTATTTCTTGGAGAGTTTAGGTCGGCTGCAACTCTTTGTAGAGTGACATTCAGTAGCAAACCTGGATTGGATGCTGCATAATGGATGAAACAGCCCTGTGTGTGGCTCTTTCTCTCTCTTTTCCTGCCGTGTGTTATGTTAATACAAATAAAAACAGCCACAGTTCATATCTGTCAGGGCATTGCAAAACAGCCAGGCCCTGCTTTTAAAAACAAAATAGAATGATGAGGATGGTACAGATTTTCATCAATACACCACAATAGTGTTCCTTCTGCCTCAGCACTGGCAGGGACTTTCCATGCTGCCTCATCACAAAGAAATGTTCCAGATGTCAGCAGAGCAGCTGCATGCTGCTCTCTGAAAGGTTTGCCTTAAAACACCTCTCATGGTATTCTTTCTACTGGCATGAAAAGATCACTACTTTATTCCTTTCATGGAGTGATGTGGCGATTTGAGTGCTGTTCTGGGACTCCGGGAGAAAAGAGTTGAAATCTCCACTTGGACACTCAAGTCTCCAATTGGCCATGGTTGACCTTGGTGAAGTCACACTCTCTCAGCCTTAGAGGAAAACAATGGCAATCCCCCCCCCAACAAATTTAGCCAGGAAGACTCTATGTTAGGTTGACCATAAGTCAAAAAATGTCTTGAAGGCACACAACAGCAGCAGCAACAACAACACAAGAAGTGTACCAGGTCAGTCACTGGGAAGAGCTGTATGATCTTGGACAAGCAAGCTGCCCTTGCATGTTATTTTTAACATAAGCTGACAGGCGACTTGAAGGCACGCACACACACACACACACACAACTACAGGAAGGGATGGAAAAGACTTTGGATAAGGATGTAACCAGGACCTGGTGCATCATGGCACATTAAACAAAGAAGCCCCAAAACAATTTCTCTGTGCCACAAAATGGTGAGGTTTCTGTGGGGGGAGAGTTGTGTGTTTTGTGACTTTTTGTTTGTATGTTTTTTTTCCCCTCAGCAACCATATGTATGCATTTATGAGACTGATTCACATTTCTCTAAATGCACAAAATTTAAAACTATGATAATTGAATAACATCTACCTTGTTACTTTGGTTATTAAAATTAGACACATTGCACGAACTGTGTGCCTCTTTGTTAGCTATCAGTCAGTCCTTTTTTGCTTGCCATATGTGCATTCTGTGCTTCACAAGAGAAAATATCCTGAAGACATATTGGTCCAAATCACACAAAATACAATAGGGACAAACACTTGGTTCCTTGCTGTCATGGTGGAGGGCAGAACTCTTGCAGGGTTGAAGGCTGCTTTGCTCTGTCAAGATAGCTTGCCTGGATTATAAAGCAGACAATGATTAAAAATTTATTTACATCCCAGGTCCCACAATCTGAGAGAGTCACTATCAGTCTGTATAGACCAGCCTTTTACAACCTGGGACTCTCAAATGTTGTTGTTGGATGGCAACTTTCATCGGAGTTACATATTGGTTAGGGATTATGGGGTTTTTAGTAAAACAACATCTTTGAACCCAAGGTTGGAAAAGATTGGCAAGGACAAAAATGACCAGATTAATTAATGATCTGTCTTGGTTGAAGATACTGCCCTGTGTGATATACTTAAACATTGCATTAAATTGATTAAAAAGTATCCGGAATAAACCCATTGTTGATTTTTAAAGGATATTTTAATGGAACTAATATATAATCGATATATATATGGCGTATGCTTTATTAAGAGGCATGCCTTTCTGTGTAAGAAAGAGGAATGCATCTTTTAAGGAGACGCCTCCTGTGCCATATGCATGCATCATCCAGAAACAAACTTAATAAGGATTTTATTGCAATTTTTAAAGCACGTTTATGTAGATAGAATCAGTTAACTCTAATATGATTAATAAGCTAAGGTAGTTGTAGTAGTGGAACCAGTGTGGCAAAGTGGTCTGGGTGGATTAGGATTGTGAGGCACTAGAGTTCAAATCCTTGTACAGCCATGGAAACCCACCAGATTACCTTGGACAAATCACATTCTCTCAGCCTCACAGGAAGACAATGGCAAACCCTCTCTGAACAGATTGTGGCAAGACAACCCTATAATAGGTTTGCATTAGGTAAGTCAGAAACAATTTGAAGGTACACAACATCATCATCATCAATAACACAGTACTAGTAGTATTCTAAAGATGGTCAGCATTCCACTGTGCATGCACAGAAAATTAAAGGCAGAATTTAACAAAGGTACTGTGCTGTATCACATATTGAAACACTGGCAGTCAAGCAATAGGAAGCTTCTGTTGCAATATGAAATCTTCCCAGATGAACATGATGCCATGGAGGGTGGGGGGATAAAAAGAAAGGAAAAGGAAAAAGAAAACTAAATAAATAAATCTGCACTTACTTGGAAGGAATTCAGGTAGAAAGAAAGCATGTGATTGAATACATCATAAAATAAAAATGAAGCAGGAACATGTCAAGTGAAGTTTACCCAGAAAACAGCAGGGATTACATAAGGGACTGTCATGGTGCTTGGGATGTGCTTCTCTAAATACTGACACCTGAAAGGCTGGGAATTACCTTTCTGATCTGGGATTATGGAGTAATTGTACTTTTGCAGGGGGATAGAGACAACATTTAGCTCCTCTCTCGTACATTTATTGAGGGAGGAATAAAGCCAAGGTGCTGACAGCAAATAACTGTGGGACCAGTTATTTCCTCATGCATTATTCTGAATTTCTTGCTCTAATGAGTGCTTCTGCATTTCCATGGCAATTGTCACTCACCTTGGTGAAAATGACTTGGTTTAAGAGAGGGAAATGCTGCTAAGCCTCAGAAATTAAATCAGACCTAGAAATGCTTGAGTACACATCCCCAGTCTGGCATACGGTCTTATCTGGACTTGTTGGTTGGGTCTGTGGGCTTGGAAAAGAGCTGCCATGTCATGGGCTTCAGACAGGGTAGCTAAAATAAATAATGGAGCAGCTTCCTGAATCAGAGATGTCTTTTGGGGAGGAGAATTTCAAAGCAGATCTGCAGGATGGTGACTCACTAATGCAAGTAGTCACCTAACCAGTACAGGGTTTAAACCCAAGCCAAGTAAGGTACAGTTTAAGTTAGGAGGGATCCTCTAGGAGGGGAGACTTAGGTTCAGAGAGGTTTCTAATTACATTCCCTCCCCCTCTCAAATAGCAAGCTTTATATAATTGTTAATATAGTATACTTGGTGGGATAATGTTGTAGGTTTCTTGATTATGCCATAGGTCTCAGTATGTCTCAACTGGGCCTTGTAGCATCATCACCAATAATGAGGACCCACATCTGCAAATAGTTAAGTCCTGGTCCTCCTTCCAGACTGCAGCACCTTTAGCTACAGGAAAATATCTGGATGCACCTGTACTGATCCTCCCCATCCTCCAATGCCATGGAAATTTCGGAGTTGGGTCAGGGCAATATGCTGCTTACAAGGTGAGTTTTCGGTGTGGTTAGCAATGGAAGACATCGCTATGGAGATAGAGCTACATGATACACATACATCTCCTTATGCAGTCTTAGCCATTATGTTAAATATATCACTGTATTTAACTCATCTTGTTTTCCCTACCCCTTCAAATAAAACTTCTGAAAAGAGATCAAGCTCAGGGCTTCAGTACACAGGAAAGAAGATCAAGATCAACTCTGGTCAGCTGTTATCTAGCTTGGAAGGAAAATTGTTGAATGGCAACTTACTTCCCTCTTTGGTGGAACTGCAGCAAAATGAATTAGGTTAACCCCTCCCTTCCCACACACCATTCTATTAGTTAAAAGAGAGGGACAACACAGAGACCTTGAGTGCAATCACAGATTACTTTAAACTAAAATAAACTTAAAACCATTTCTGTCTGGGCCAGCTTTTGTTAGACTAATCAGAGCCTTGTTTCCTTTCACGGTGTGAAAATATTTCCACAGCACAGCTTCTTTGCAATGTTTCCAACACTTCCTTTTCTCTTTCCTTATTTCCCCCCTCGACTTTTCCAGGCTATGTTTAAAACTGGAGATGAAAACTCAGTTCTTTTCAGATCCTAGTATCCAGTTTAAAGGTGAACATATTTCTCAAAGAAAGGACAAAATGTATTTCTTGAAGTACACAGGTGGTATGATAAACAGATAAATGGGAGCTTATTATTTTCTTAGGGCCAAATTGGGTGGGTTGTCAGAGATGGGTGAATATATTTCCAGCAACATATTTTCTTGTTGTTGGTAAAAGCAACTGTAGAGCCACTTTAGTTTAGCTTTGGTGATAGGAGACTAATTCTTTTAGGCCACACCGTGAGCCTGATTTAAATCTAAATTTAAAATTAAATTTAAAATTTAAAAAATCCCCCAGCCATCATGGCCACTGGTCATAGGTACAATATATGTGTGTGTATATGTCTTCAAGTCACCTGCTCACTTTTTGATGACCCCATCAACATCATAGGGTTTTTTTTTTAGGCAAGGGATCATTATAGGCAGTTTTGGCAGTTCCTTCCTCTGAAATACAGCTTATAGCACTTGATATTCATTGGCAGTCTCCCATCCAAGTGCTTAACAGAACTAACCCTGCTTTGCTTCCAAGATCCAATAGGACTTTGTGCCCTTAGGATATTTAGGCATATTCATAGGCACAATATGGGACTATTAGTGGGACTCTTTATTTCTGGTGAGATTTCCATGTGGATTCCTTCAGAAGAGAAAATAAACATGCATTCTGTTGGAACGATCTGCATTATTGGAACTATCTCCTGCTGAGACTAACAAAGCAGTCATTGTTTCTTCTATGGCAATAATCCTTACAAGAATTCCTAACACTAGAGTTAGAACAGCCATGTGACCTACTTTAACATCCCTCTTTTTAGATGTATCTTCTGTTTGAAGGGCTGTCTAGTCCAAGCCCAATTTCACAATGAAGAACGATAAGAAGGGACATCAGGAGCTTTCAAGCTAGCACCTGGATAACTGACTGAAGAAGCACACAACTTGCAAGGATGTTTTGGAAAGGGGGGCCAAGGCATGGTGGAAGAGTGGGCACTCAGAGTCCACACCAGGTCAGGAGGGAAAGGGGGTAGGTCAGCATGGTGGCCCTATATTTCCTTTCTCTTGTCTATCTCCTTCCTTGAGTGTGTAGGAAGCTTTGGGAGAGGGTTTGTGGTGTTGATAAATCAGGCTGTGAACTGTCTTTAGCTGGTCAGCCAGTGGTTGGTAGAGGAGGAGGACCAGAGGCAGGTTTTTAAAGGGCTGCATGGCCTGACCGGAGCCACCAAGGGGGAAGGGGGCAGGGGCTGGGGAAATGTGCAAATAATCAAATCCATGAAAGTGAAACCGCCAGATGTGGAGGACTGACTGTAATTATCACACTACACAATCCATCTGATTTTTATTAGGTACTCCTTAATCAAGGTGGTTTTAGATAGGTTAATGGTAGGTTACTTGTTTGAGTGTGTTTGTTGTTCGTCTTTCTAATCCTTTGTATGTTGTTCTACATATTTAACATATGTTTTAATAAAAATATTTTTTAAAAAAACAAGTTATGTAGCTCCTCTTGCCAGCCATGGGGTAAAAAAGAAACAGGTATGACTCAGCATACAGGAGAATCCTCAGTCAACACAGTAGGGCTTGTATGCTTTTTAAAGCAACACAGGACTATATGGATTTGGGGATTTTTTGCTGGTTTCAGGCACTCATCTGGACTTGTGCTCCAAGAAAAAAAAATGTGTACATGGAGGGTGAGATGTATCACAACATTACTGCTGAC
The DNA here is from genome assembly GCA_948474755.1 of Ctenosaura bakeri. NCBI lineage: Eukaryota > Metazoa > Chordata > Lepidosauria > Squamata > Iguanidae > Ctenosaura > Ctenosaura bakeri. Next base: position 379,198 of record CAOLHI010000617.1, read on the forward strand.
CATAAAACATCAGCCTGTGATTCCACTTTCTTAGGCCCTTTCCGCACGAGGCAAGTGAATCGCTCCGTGCCATTACTCATCGCTTCTACTTGGCTCGAAGCAACGCGGGCTCTCCTTTAAGCCCTTCTGCAGGGCTCCTCTGTTTGTTCCAGGGCGATGCGGAGCAGTGCGAGGTCTTTAGATCCGCACTGGTGAGGCTTACAAAATGGTGGCTTCCAGTTGTTTGTGGGTCCGGACCAACCGCTGAAGCTGGCCACACCCACAGCCTGCCCTCCGCTGATTGCAGGCTCGCATTGGTGTGAACCTGCGCATCTGCACAACGGAGCAGGAATGAAATGGCGTGCTCCGGAAAATTGAGAAACTGATTTTTTCTGGCCTTCGCATAGCGCGCTGGAGGACCACTTGGGGGCATTTTGGATCAGACTTAGGTGCAGAACTAAGGTAAATAGTCCGAACCTAGTACAATCCAAGGTGCGAATGACCTCCGTGACAGGACGCCTTGGCCTGTCTTAACTTCCCCGTGCGAGTTTTCTGAAACTTGAGGCAACATGAAGTATTCTTGCTTCTGGTATTAAACTGGAATAATTTTTTTCAAAAGCATTGAATAAGTCTGTTACAGTAAAGTTTAGTTGCATACCAGTCAGCAGTTACAAAATGCATCCAGTTGGCATCAGCATAAACATATTCTTCCAGGATATTTTGCAATACATCACATGGGGCATGCTAATAATAGTTCTTCATATTTGTATGTAAAATTGTCTTTAAGTCGATGAAACTGAATGGAAAGCTGGACTTTGAAGGTCATTATGAAATACTGGGTTTAGGGGAGAGAATCTATGACTTCTAGTTATTTTTAAAGAAATGTTCGTTTTTATGAAAGAAGAAGACATGAAGAAGAAGATATGAAGACAAGGAACCCAAAGAAAGCTTCAGAAGTTTTTATAATATTGACACAAAAGCCATTTTTCCCCCCTCACAGATTTTGCATGTGACTTTCATATGATTTTTAAGGGCTGGCAAATGTTTCAAGCAAAAGAAGTCTGATCTATTAAAAACAATCACAGTCTTAAGAAAGAGACATGTTGTATAGCAAGGAAGTTGCCTGGATCCAAGAAAGCTGTGGCTCACTTCTAATGATCTGTCTCCATTTACACAATCCACACATTGTTTAACATCTTTGGTGTCCAAAACTGTGGTGAGGGGGATTCTTTCTATTGAGTTAGCAAAGGGGGATAAAAGCCTTTGGATATAATCTAACCATGTGAGTAGTGGCAGGATGACTTAGTGGCTGAGTCCATGCTTTAGCTAGTAACCAAGGCTGTTTTGTGCTTGTAGAAGCAGCTTCTGTGATGACAAAGGGCTACAGGGAAGAGCTTGAGGGCCTGAAAATCTCAATGTTGGATTTAGGCCTTTGTGTGCAGAAGAACCCATGTTCAATTCACATCATATATAGTTGATAGGATCTCTCTTAGACTTGGACAGCTCCAGTGTTTCATAAACTGCCTGAAGTGGTAGATTTTCAGAGCCCCCCCCATGCACCAGGGATCAGCACCAGCTTTGTGCACTTGGGCTATAACTGTTTCTTTCCTAGAATCATGCTATGGAACAGCATCCAATGGCTCATGAACCAGCACCAATCCACATACCACCACTTTGAGTAGCACTGCTGCAGATGGTAGTCATTAGGTCAGCTCTGTTTAAAGTTCAAATTAAAACCTGCCTCAGATTCACCACCACATTGACATGGAGGCCATCAGCTGCCTTTTAATTCATCACATGTCAAGAGGGAAAACAAAACACAAAAAACAAGTCCTACTGTCTCTGCTAATGCATTTTATTTGATGTGGGGCTGCAGTGTTTTATTCTACTGCCCACTTAACAGTTATACTAAAATCCTGAATTACTCCATTAATTTCTCAGAGTTTTCTGTGGACCCCTAGGGTAAACTCAAAACTCTATTTAATTGGTCAGCATCAGGCTTAGACTGCCATAATGGAAGCAGAGGCAAAAGATCCATGAAACCAAGTCTATTTTGCTTCAGGCAGTCACTTAGCAGAACAGGCAAGCCATATGTCTACTTAAATCTGGCTTGCCTATTCTGCTTGATGATCAGCGGAGAGAAAGCTTTCAGAATTCAGGTGGGCACACTTCTCCTGCTATGACCATCCAGGACTCCAGCCTAAATTGCTGCTTTTTCTTTACTAGGAACACCAGCCTAAGTTGCTACATTTCCTTTACCTAGAGCTCCAGAGTCTATCTAGGCTGTCAAAGAGGACAGGCAGCTCATAGCATCCCCCCCCCCGCTACCTCTCTTTCATAACTGGAAGTGCATCAGACTTTTATATAACTCAAATGCAGGCTGATATTTCAGATGGCATGACAATTGTATGCAATTTTTTAAAAGTAAAACAGCAACTTGGTGTATCCAGAAGGGTGCCAGCCCACCAAATTTCAGAAGTCATTGAAACAGAAGGCCCAGCAACATAAATGAAATGCAAAGTTCAGTTTGCCAAAATTGGTCCAGATGCCCTTGTCTTAAAAAGAACTACACAAAAGACTTACCACTATGAATCTCTCATATATGGGGCCTGGGTTATATGTGATCTATACTCTCCAATATTTCACAAATATACTGGCAGGGGGTGATGGGACCTGTAGGCAAAAAACCTCTGGAGGGCACTGATGAATGGTCTGACTTTAACCTCTTTCTTTCATATACACTCATTTATTTTCCATTGTACGGGATTGGGTGGTTAAATGAGAAGGAAGGAAGTAAAAGAGGGTTATTCTTATAACAGCTACTATTAAAACTGAAAATGCATAGAAGTAAAGTCTAAAACCATCAGGAAGTCTTCTGCTACAGTATCTCTGATAGCTGGCCATCCAATCTCCACTTAAAAACCTCTAATGAAGAAGATTCAGGCATCTTCTGAGGCAGCCTGCTCCACTGTGGAATGATAAATACCATCAGGAAATTCTTCCTAAAGTTTAATTGAAAATACTCTTTCTTGTCATTTTGAACAAATTGGTTTGGTCCCTGCACTCTCAGGTGATTGAAACAAAAATTCAATCAACTGTATTTTTTTCAAAATTCATGGGTGCCCATGCTGACCCATTTCATCTTCTTTCCCTCACCCAGATAAATACTGAAAACTAACCTTCTCAGATGCATGTAACATATATATTGCATCCACTTCTGAAAACAAGTTACTATTCCCATTCAGGAGATCTTAAAGAGTATATCCACATTACAGAATTATAATGGTTTCATAACACTATAACACCATCCTATTGAATCATGGGATTTGTAGTTTTTGGAATAATGATGTAGTTCAACAAATTCTGAATAACTCACTGAACTGCAAATCTTATGATTTCATAGGATAGAGCAATGGCAGTTGCAGTTAAAGTTGAATGAAACTACTATAATTGTGCAATATGAAGACAACCTAAAACCTCTCATTTAGTGAGGGTAAAGTGATGATGTGAACACACTGTTGGGAGCAGACATTGGCTGGTAGACATTTAATACCCATGCCTACACCAATTTCACTGGCTGCAGCTCTTTGGACTAGCTGAAATTTCCAAATACTTTTCAAAGGCAGCCTCATATAGAGGCCATTTCCACACTACACTGTCACTGTGCTATTATTCTACTTTCAACATCCTGTGGAATTCTGGGGTTTGTAGTTTACTGAGGCCAAAGAGCTCTCTGGCTGAGAATTCAAAATGCCCCTCCCCAAATTGCAAACCTCAAGATTTTATAGGATGTTGAAAATGGAATAATAGCACTATAAGGGTATAGTATGGAAATAGCCAGAGTGTGCTACCATAATCCAGCTGGGATGTAACTAAGGCATGTGTCAACATGGCCAGATCTAACATCTCAAGGAATGGATGCAGTTGGTGCAAAAGCCTTAACTGTGCAAATGCACTCCTGCCTACTGCCAAAACCTGGGCTTTCAGGCTCAAGGTCAAATCCAGGAGCACATCCAAGCTGCAGACTTGTGTCTTCGGGGAGAGGGTAACCCCTTCCAGCACAGGCTGAATTTCTGTTCCTGGATCTTAGTTATTCTCTGATCTCAATATAATTAATGAAGAAGAATACACGAGCAAGGAGAGGCAAGGAGAGGCTGCAGCAGTTAGCTTTTGCCTCATTCTGCAGGGAAGTGCAAGACTCTGCCCGTCCTTTCTTCTACTTTTGCACTTTGAACTTAGTTTGTAAGAAACAAAGTAAGCTGAAGACAAAGCAAGAAAGTGGGAGGAAAAGAGAAAGCCTGGGACATTTTGAAAGCAACTGGAAAAGTGGGATGAAAGAAGATTAATTGGGACTGTCCCTGCCAAATCAGGACAGATGCAGGGAGTATGTCAGTACAATGCACGATTTCAACCTGGTATATAATGTAATGTGGCACCAGATCCTGTCTGATCTTGGAAGCAAGCTTGGGTAGTAATTGAATGGGAGACTGTGAACAAATAACCAGGTGCTGAAGGGTATATTTCAGAGCAAGGAACCGACAAAACTACCTCTGAGTATTCCTTGCATAAGAAAACCCTGTAGAATTCATGGGGTTGCCATAAGTCAACACTTGAAAACACATACATGCACAATGTAAAGTTAGAAATGTTAGGGTGGCTTAGTCTTGAAAGAGAGCCAGCATAGTACAGGATTTGAGTGTCGGGCTACAACCCTGGTGTATAGGGTTTGATTCCCTACTTAGCCATGGAAACTCATTGCGTGACCATGGGTGCATCACACACTCTCAGCCCCAGAAAACACTGGTTAAGGGTTGCCATAAGTTGGAAACAATTTGAAGGTACACAACAACAAGTCTTGAAATGGGATTAAAACTCATCAACTTTACAAAGAACTGTTATTTCTGGAGATGAAAACTACTAGAATTGAATTGCTGGTTTTGATCTGTCTAGTTGTCCTCATTTTTTTTAACCCTTCTTGGGGCATAGCTTCAAATTTTACCAATTCACTCATAATGCAGAATACACCCATGCATAAAGTTGTTTTACCTTGTATCCAGTTGGTCCATCAGTTCTAGGACTCTGTCACCTTCAGCTTGTCTAAACAAAATGCATGTGTTACTTTGGGTACAAACACAGATGCATATCAACAACTGTTTTGTAGAAATATGCACAAGAACTTTAAATGAACATTCTCTGTACATTTTTGTTTGGCCCAGAAACCTTTTGACTAACCTTGCTTGAATAAATACACTTCCTGTCAAATGACTGGTGAAGCAGAGAAATAATCACACTAATATGCCGTAGACAGTGCTTAAGATGTCTGTACAAGGACCTTCCTTGTTTATGCATTCTTCAGCTGCAACAGGGCAACTGATGTAAGTCATTTCAGAACATTATTGCTCATAAGACTACCCACAATAAGCTTCATTGAAATGAGGGCAGTGGCCCCCAGGCAGAGGAAATATGCCTTGGGTAGTGGTAATTGAGAAAGCAAACCATTTTATGCTTACTTCATACATTTCTCAAATGATCTCCAGGAAATTTTGCCCTAGAGTTGCCAGTTCCACCAGTGTCAGTAATGGCATCTCGTTTCTCTGTCATTGAAATACCAAATGTCAGATTCACAGATGACATTGTTAATGTTGGAGAGAATTCTCTGTCTTCACAACAGGTTCCCACAGCTATCCCATCCCACTGAAAATGGAGACCTAATTAATTGCTTTGACTGAAGACAAAAAAACCAAAAGCTTACACTGGCTGCATCATGCCACGATTTATAGAAGGGGTGCTATTTCTACCACTGTTGTTACATATATATCACAATCATCATCATCGCCTGATAAGACAGCAGATAACTTGCTACAATGCTTTGCATGCTTTCATACATGATACTGGCATTATGATTCAGCCCTCCTTAGCTTCCACAGCTCACAAGCGTACATGCTAAGAAATTCTGCTTTTACACTTGTTGTTGTAGCATCCAAAGAAAGAGCCAAGAGGAAATGTTAGAATAATTTTCCAATGCCATTGGGCTACAGATGATTACCAAGGCAAAAGCACACCGTGAAAACCACATGCTCATTTCATCATCGGTGGCAGTATACCTACCTAAGACTGGATGACAAACCACAGAAAAAAGTTTAAAAACCCATCCTTACAGTGAGGGTAAAAATGCTTTTATAATTTACTGTGCACTTGCTTGTGCAATCATCCTTTGGTTTCAGCATACCCCAGATATATAATGGGCAAGTCATATGTCTTGTGTTTGCAGAACTGAAACTTACAGCCATAAAACATCTACATAATAAAATCAGGCAGCTGGAATAAAGCACAGTGGAAGAGAAATGAAAGCCAGGACCCACTGGGATATGAGGTACAGTAGAAAGTAATCCTGTAATAAGTTGCAGAAGCAATCAGTTATGAGGGTAAGAAATAACTCTCTGCCTATACTTTAATTTTGCCCTGTTCCCTACAAACCACATGTTCACTTTTAGGTGGAGAAGTTGACTTTTAAGATGTTAACACTTGAATACAAAAATGAAGTGCACAGAGGCTAAAAAGACAGAAAACCATACCACTATGCATCAGTGTAGGAGCCTTGTGTGTAAACTGTTGAACTTGCACTCTTATACTATTTCCTGCTTACAGTTATTTTGGAGAAATAAAATTGGCAGGAGAGAGGGAGGCAGGGAGAGGGTGCAGAAGCATAAACTGTGGTCTTTAGCAGGAGTTCTAGCTATCATTCGTCATGATGCTTTAACTGTTTTTTGTGGCCACTTACAGCCACATTCCTAACATCCCTACAGTGGCATGTGAAGTGTGAGAACAGCAGTCTGTATCACTGACTCACAGCAAGACAGGAACTCTCCGCAGATCCACCCTTCCTTCCTGTACTCTATCAGTTGAATCACAAGAAAGAAAGACAGAGAGAGAGAGAAAGAGAGAGAGAGAAGGGGGGGAATGAGCACATGCAAAGCATAGAGCACAGAAAAAGGGAAAAGCAAACTTCAACAATGTTGGCAGAGTGTTTAGTGTTTAGAAATTCAGAGGCTTCAGTCATAGATACCTAGAGTTGAAAATGTTCCCATCAAGCCCAACCTGCCCCAATACAATGCTCAAGCTTGAGCATTTCCAGGAGATAGCTGTCTAGCACTTTTTCGAAGAAGTCCAGAGAAAGAGACACCCCCCCCCACCTCATTAGCTAATTTGCTCTCCTGTCAAACAATTCGTACTGTCAAAAAGTTCCTTCTAATGTTGGAAGGTGGGCCCTGGACATACTCTCCAAAGTAGCAAACCTGCACTCTCTTATCTGTAACAGGCTTTTAGATACCTAAAGAGGGCAATCACGTAAACCCCTCAGTCTTATCTTCAGCAGGCTATACATGCCTAACTCCCTCATCCTTTGCTCACATTCTGTTCTCCATAACTCTCATCATCTTTGTTGTCCTTCTTTGAATCTGCTCCAAATTATCTTATGTTGTTGTTGTGTGCCTTCAAGTCATTTCCAACTTATGACGGTTCCAAGGCAAATTTATCACAGGGCTTTCTGTGGGCTGAGGGCGTGTGATGTGTCCAAGGTCATCCAGTGGGTTTCCATGAAACCCTGATCTCTGGCGTCCTAGTCCTCTATTGCAATTATGAATGCAGAACAGTTATGGATGAATAAATCTAGGTAACAGTTCCATATTCATGAATGCTGCTTAGGCCATTTCTGCAGTACACTGTTATAGTGCTATTATTTCACTTTCAACATCCTATGGAATCCTTTGCATTTAGAAAGGGGCATATAGAATTCTCAGCCAGAGAGCTTTTTGGCCTCAGAAAACTACAAACCCCAGAATTCCACAGGATGTTGAAAATGGAATAATAGCACCATAACAGTGTACTGCAGAAATGGCCTTAATCATTACTGTGATGCTCTTACCTTGATCATAACTCCATCCCCACCTTCCAACCTACTTCATCAGACCTCAGCTGCATGGTTCAAGCTGAAAACCATGCTGAGGCTGGATGGCCATCTTTTGGGAACGATTTGATGGTATATTTCTGCATGGAAGTCAGTTGGATTTGATGGCCTTTGTGATCTCTTCCAACTCTATGATTCTATGGAATGAAGGAGGTCTACTTTTCCAGCAATCAGAACATTGGTGTATGATGTTTCTGTTAGGTTTGAGGAGGTCAGGCCAGGAGAGCTTACTTAGTTAAATATTACTTAACTAGGTAGCTGATGTAGAATACTGGCCAATTTCTCTAATACAGAATCAATGGGGGAAAAGAAAAAGCCCTATTTGCTGTCCTGCTGCTGGATGTTCTACTTCATGTCTCTTCCCAAGTATCATGGATTGGTCTATTAACATTTTTTGTTGCATATTATGTAGCAGCTATGACAATTTTGCTACCATACTTTCTTTACTCAACCACTTCACTTCCCTATCCCTATTACAGTGAAGGGTTTTCAAACCAATTTCTTCTGCACCAGGATTTTATTTTTTAAAGCTCCTTACTGTTCTGTTCTCTGTAAACCTTGTTTTTGAGTCATTAAGGCATTACATAAGATCACTGAGTGGTGCTCTTTAATGGCTGCTAGTGAGAAGGTCCATTTGCATAACATTCTAATAAGGTTTTCAGATGGAACTTATCAGCTTTGTTTCCTATTATTATTGCCTAGGTCCATCAAGGTCTCCTATGACCACCAATCAAATCTGGAGAGCTAGAGCTGTTGAAATCAGTTAGGGATATCTTGTTTCTTGATTATGGTACATCTTTTGCAAATGTTACTTTCTGTTAGAAGAGAAAGTTACCTGGCATTCCTCAGACTGCTTTATTTGTCCGGATTGATTTTCAAGCGTGGAGGGTTTGTTTGAAATTTTTCTACAGTTTCTAGGAATATTTCACATGAACACAATAAAGTATACTTTTATTCCTGCTGTGACATCAGATTTTAGACTGCTTTGGAGAAATAGCAAGAAAGATAACTTTACAAAAAAATAGGAGGCAGATCTCAAGTTTGCTTCATAAAGCACAAAGAACAGATATCAAAGTGTCTTCCTTTAGACACAGTGTAATGGTTACTTTATGGTGTGTGCCTTTCAATGGCACCATGTGAGGTACAACTGAACCCAGAAATAACTGACATGTGAACTGTCCCAGTGATGAGAAGCTGTCCTTTTAAAAATGAAGATTGAAGAAGGAAGAAGAAAGAAGACTAAAGATAGAAGAGGGCAGTATGTACATTGCTTTGTCTCTTGGAAGGCACACAGCCTAATTTCTAAGAAAGTTTGCTGGCATTACTTTTAGATAAAATCTTTGTGACTGGAAATATATTTCTCATCTCTGTCCTTTGGGGATATTAATACCACAGTACACTGTGCTGCTATAGTTGTTTTGTACCTTTACTCCATGTTCTTGATCACTCCTGAAGCTTTCTACAGCCTCACTGCCATTTCATTTTCCTATCCTGCCATGGCAAGATAAAAGACTTCTGTCTCCTTCTCTGCCTAACAATTTAGGCCTAAGCATATATACTGGGGAGTATCATTCCAGAAAGCTTCCTGAGCCAATGGAGAAGAAGCTGAGAGGCAGCAGCGGCAGAAGCGTACCTCACTTGCTAAGTTAAAAAGGAAAAGCAAATAAACAATTGGATGAACTTCATGGAGAATTTTGGTTGCAACATGACTGCTGAAACCTACACTAAGCCCCTTTCCATATGACGATGCTCTTCCACATTGTGGCACTGCAAATCCAGTCTGGAAGAGAGCATATCAGCAATGCTCCGCTCCACACCTGCTCGCTGCCTGCTGAAGGGAATGGGATAGCCACACCCCTTCCTTCCACAGTGCAGCTGGGCACTTGCCATTGCTGTGATGGGGCAGGAAGCATCTCAAATGCACGGCTGCAGCTTCTGCACAATGGTAAGTACGGGAGCGCTGCACAATGGGAGGTGAAAAATAGATGTTATCCATTTTTCAAATACCATGCTAGTGTGACACTTCATGACACGATGGCAGCAGGACCGCGATGACATCATGCAGAAGCATGACCTGTCAACCACTGCCATCCCATGGCAGCAGCGGATCAGCACCACCATGCAGAAAGGGCTTAGGTTAGGCACAGAGTAGGAGTGGGGAACATTTGATATTCAGGATCCTCTGGTCTACATCTCCTGTCAGTCCTACTTAAGGATGAAAAGAATACTTGCTAATTTTCTAATCCTCAATGAGAAATGGTATCTCAATGCATTGAAGCATCACACTGGGGAAAAGGTCTGGATTTTTTTTTCTTTTTTACATTTTTGTGAAAAAAAAATGCAGAAAACTCATTTTTTCATGAAACACCAGTTTTCTCCCCCTTCATTACACTTGAAATTCTCTGCTGGAGTGGATCTCACACTCTGTCCAGTGATAAGATTGACCCTGGGCTGCTTGCTCCAAGAGCTGAAGCCAGACAAAACGTTTTCCACTGAACGTCCAAACAAACAAACAAACAAACAAACAAACTCCCTTAGGTCCCATGACTACTAAGATCACACTTATAGACTAAGACTCCATTTAGACTAAGGTCACAGTCACTGGTTGGTGTCATACTATTTGCCATTTCTGACATTTCATCTAGTGGTAGGACCTAGAGCAAGACATGTTTGGGAAGCACTTCAAAGACGGAAGATCTCATATCTGATGCCGATACCAATGCAGCTTAAAGCTATCTGGACTGTGTTTATGTAATACCTTTGAATTATTGGTTTGCCATAGTGGTTGAGGAAACCCTTAAAGAGGGGCTGTACTTACTAGTATAGTTCCAAAAGAGAAGGAGAGCTGGATAGGAGACAAAATAAAGGATAAGAATTAAGGCCTTTTGCAGCTTGAATGAGGTAGTAAGATTTTCAAACCCATATCTAGCAGGCAACAAAATGGTAAATTCCTTATAGTGAGATTGATATTTTACATGTGTACCTGTTTTGCATTTTTATTGAGGGCTTTAAAAGTTCCCATCTAAGGTTGCAATACTGCATACCTCCAGCTGTCCGGATTTGTCTAGGATAGTTGTGATTACTCTTCTGTCATCCCCTTTTTTCAGCTGTTTTTCTCTCTTCTTCTCTGCCTTTTCCACCCTATACTATTATAGTGCTATTATATATCCTATGGAATCCTGGGGTTTGCAGTTTAGAGAAGGGCATTTCTCAGCCAGAAAGCTCTTTGGCCTCAGTAAACTATAAATCCCAAAATTCCACAGGATGTTGAACGTGGAATAATAGCGCTATAACACTGTAATGAGGAAATGGCCTACCACTTTTCCCCTTTGTCCTCATCTTACTTTAGTTCTGCAAGCTGAGTTCAAAGTACAAAAGTAGTTTGTACTCAGTTAGCTCACCATGGGAAGAAGAGTACAGAGCAGGTTCAGGCAAAAATAAACTGCCGTAGCTTCTCCTAACTTGTTTGTTCTTCCTCAGTCATAACTTTTGCCATTTTGACCACATTGTAATGGCCAGTTTTCATCCCTGTCCCAGTTTTCATCCATGAAATATTGGAGGGTGTGATATTGCTGAAGAGTTGTACAATCAAGTCCTGCACTGTCACCTCATTAGATGTATGGAACTTTTGGGACAGCTGATAATGTGTTCACCAGAATCTATAATTTGTTGTATTGTTGTTTTAAAAAATGAATGTAAGGTATGCTTGTGTTTTCAATATCCATTATAAAAAGCCCCATGGTACCCAGAACTTGGAGATTAACTGTTTACTTACTTATTGACTACAGCTCTCAGAAACAGGAGTCACACTGGTTGGGTGATTCTGAAAGCTCTAGTCCAAACAAAGTACCCTTTTCCAAGCTCTGGTCAGAAATATAGTGCATGTATCATTAAAATACAGATAGTAATGATGAATATAACAATAGGTTTTATAGGCTTCATGGAAAGCAAATGTCACCCAGAATCTTCTTCAAGCATAGCCACCTCTTGATCTGGACCAACTGTAGCACAAAGCATCTTCCTTCTTGTCTTTGTGTTAGCCAAGCTGAACTGTTTGGGTATGTAGGGGAGCAGGAAGCAGGCTCAATACAGTCAGGAGCACTTTTTAAAAAATCCCATTATGAAGCTGGAAAAACACTCTGTAAAGCTGATCAATTTGACTCTGAGTGGCTCATTACAATCAGGGAGCTCATCCTACAATGTCTGTTTGGCCGGGAGTGATTCAAGTGCTATTTTCTGCTACACTTGGATGAAAACAGCCAGTCCAAAGAACATTCAGTCTCCTTGTGGGAGGAAAGGCTGAACTAGGCACAGGGACCTAGACTAAAATTGGAAAAAAAACCCTCTACATCTCAGCCAAACAAAATTTTAAGAATTCATTAGATTGATTCCCACTACCTGGCAAGCTAGTGAGTGCCAAAATGATATATTGACAGGAACGAGGGCCATAGCTACAGAAGAAGATATCGGTTCAGATTTTTACACAGCCACAAGACTCACTGGATGTGGAAGAACCAATCACTTTCAACCTAACGTGCCCCACAGAATTGTTACAGGGCTAAGAGGTGTCCTTGGAGGAAGAGTGGGGGTAATATTTTTTCTATGTTATATACTGCTCTCAGGGCTAGGGCTCAGACTGAAAGGCAATTTCAGCTAAACATTGGGGAAAATGATATGAAGATAAGTGTTGGCTGAACATTTCATGGACTACCTTGGAATTTTGATTGGCTGCTTCATGTTGGAGGTTTGTAAGGGGTTGGGACTAGTTAACCCTTGAGGTCCCTTTGAAGTCTACAGTTCTATGATTCCACAATTCTACAGTAACAGCGGGATTTTTTAAAAAAAACAAATACAAGTAAACCCCCCCCATTAAAAAAAGAGAGAGAGAAATACTGCATAGAACATGAAGTGTTCCCATTTCAGGATTCCACTCATAAATATTTTTTATACTTCTGCAAACCTCAGGTTTCCCCCAAGTTTGCTAACAACAACCTTTGTTACGTTCATTGTGCCTTTCGGCAACAAAAGTTATGACACTCATAGCCCAAAATTTGGAAACAAAGGGAACACTTAGGACCACTAGCAAAATATTACAGAGAGGAATGATCCTGTTCCTGGCAGGCTGGCTGGAACAAGATCTTTGAGAGATTCCTTCTTTGCACTGCAGCTTCTAGAACCCCTCAGCTTGCATCAGTAACTTTTCTATGCTCCATCTGGATTTTAAGATATATGCATGAATAGCATATATATGCTAATGTATATATGCATGAACAGCACTAAAATAATTCAGTAAAGCATCATGTAGGGACTTTTTTGCCTAAATCCACATGAAAAATCTGGGGGGAAAGAATCAAAAGAATAAAAGAGACCAGATATGGAAGAATTTATTCCCCACATTTAAGATATTCATATTTGCTGGTGTATAAGACACACCAGCATATAAGATGCATCCCATTTATATGCTGGCAAATAAGATGCATTGGCATATAAGACACACCCCATTTTCAAACAGTATTTTTCAGGAAAAAAAGTGAGTCTTGTACGCCAGCAAATAGGGTATATCTTTGGGCCGTAACCTGTGACATAGGCTTTTCTAGAAAATATTGCCCAACATAATATACATTTAGTGCCAGAATTACCTCTTTTAACTGTCTTTTCTGGGACCAGCAGCTACTTGACATACAGATAAGCAGGTTCCTATGCAAGCAATTGTGCAAAACTGGAAGGAAGGTAAAAATTTCTACATTAAGTTAATGGAAACTGAAAGTTTAGCACTGTTTTCTCACCCAAGCTACTCCATTGCATCCTTCGCCTTCTGTTTTAGTTCTTTGTCTCTCAAACCGTAATCAGTGGACTCTTTTCTTCTCAGTTGAGTTCATCTCAGATAAGATTTTCTTTTCTGTACTTCTGCAAATGGTACACACCTATTCCCATTCCATGTACAGAAAATGCCCATACCAGCAGTTGAACCAGAGCAGCCAATGGATCTGCTGTTGTGCGAGCAGTGAATCCAGTGGCCATTCTTCCTGCAGCTGCCCTGACTTGTACAGAAGCCTCCTGCCACTAAACCTTTGAAGGGAAGGATCTAGCACCTGATGGCTCCTGTACAATCACAGATCAGATGTGAGAAGAATGACCACAAAACCTAGAGTTGAGTCCTCAACCATCCTGCTGGCTGCCATGGACTTAGTTTAGTTATATAATGGTGTTTGAACAACATCCTCCACTACCTGAAGGCAAAAGACTAACTTGGGGATGGGTTGCATGGGATCCATAGCACCGCCTTCCAACACTTTGTAGCCAATCAGTGATGCTCAGCCTCTGTCCTTTCACTCTGCCTAGTCTCAGAGCCAAACCTGACAGAAGGACTATCACTTGGAAAAGTAACTTTCTTATCATCTGATGATGAATGCAAACATATTATAGGATTGTCTCCACAGTGTGCAGTTATGGCAGTTTGACAGCACCTTCAACTGTCATGGTTCCATTTTATGGAAACCTGGGATTTGCAGTTTGGTGAAGCCCTTAGAATTCTCTGCTAGAGTGCAATAGTCCGTTTCCCAGAGCTACACCTTTTACAAACTGTAAATCTACTCCTCATCAAACTACAAATCCTATGATTCCACAGGATGACACCACAACAGTATTTTATTTTAATCAAATTGCTGTAATTGCACATTGTTGGCCTCACATAGAATCTTCCTGTGTAATCATATAGAGGTCTACTCAGCAGTAAGCCTTACTGAGTTCAGTGGGACTTGCGGCAATACTATAGAGACTCTGTAAAGTCTGCACCTGAAATGTTCTATCCACTTGGGGATGTGGGAAATGTTAAGACATGCTAATTTAAAACCTCCAAAAGCAAGAAGAACACTCCTCCTAATGTTAAGAACTACTGCACATTTTAAGAACTCGTTTTAAGAGCTTCTTCGAGGCAAATTATTGCTGACATTTTAGAGACAGAAACAAAATACATGAAAAAATTCCAGTTGTGCTTTTCCTCTGAGATTTCAATGAGTGTGCTGTCAAGTCTGATGTGACAAGCTATTGCATCTTTGGCAGTGAAAAGCCAAAAACATAAAAAAAAGCCTAAAAGCTCAAGAGTTTAGCAAACTGTGTGCCCATTTCCAAACTTATCCTAAATAGACATTGACTGCAGATAGCAACATTTTGAACTAAAATGTTGCTCATTAACATATAAGTGACTCAAATGACTAGAGAGCCATTTAATGAGGAAAAAAATGATGAGGATTTGTTACTGAATTATCAACATTACTAGTACATAGCCATAGAGCAGAAGGGTTTCTTTCTCCCCTATGTGCTCACAGTATAGCATCTCTGTTCTTATGTGCATTCAAGCTGGCTCAGACTAATAGTAATCTTATTCTAGGCTTTTCTTGACAAGAGTTGTTTGGAAGAGGTTGAACATTGCCTTCCTGTTACAGTGAGAAACTTGCCGAGCTCACCCAGCAGATTTCCATGATTGAACAAGGATTCAAACCATATTCTCTTGGAGTCCTAGTGCAACACAAACCACTACATAATGCTGGCTTGCTACACAATTATGCCATTTTAACAGTTTTAATAGTTATGTTTCCTTCCTACAGAATCTTGAAATATGTAGTTTTCTGTGGTTAGAATTCTCTGGGAGAGAGCTCCTGTTTATTCCCCTGAACTACAGCACTACAGCTCTCTAGAAGAAAATTCTAGGGGACCTCACCTGGGATATTGCACAGTGGAAGCCTGGCAGTTAAAGTGTTATCAAATTCTTATAGCTGTGTAGTGTAGATAGTAACTTGATTCAGACCATCTATGACTACAGTATTTTAAAAGAGATGACAAAAGAAATAGTTGACTTTTGAAAGCCAGGACACACATGCCAAGAGCTTATTCCTTGTCTATGAAGCTGCCTTACACTAGTTCAGATCATTTGTCAGTTTCAATCAAAGTGGGAATCACAGGGTCCTTGGACCACATGGGGCAGTCCTGTCTGGTTCTTGGCCCCATCAGTACCCCATTTGAAATACCCCCAAACCTTAAAAGTTTTTTCTTTAATCAGCTGAAAAAGATGGTTTCCAAAGGCCCATTTTGCCCCCTAACTATTGTTTTAGACTTCTCCAGAAACTATTACCCAACATAATATACATTTAGGCCATGCAGTTTAGGGAGGGGCCTTTCGAATGCTCAGCCGGAGAGCTCTTTGGCCTCAGTAAACTACAAACCCCAGAATTCCACAAGATGTTAAAAGTGGAATAATAGCACTATAACAGTGTAGTATGGAAATGGCCTAGGTCTCATGTTTTCACCTAGAAACTTCAGAGCCTGGCACGATCCTGAACCGGCAATCCAATCTGAGGGACTATGAAATCTTTTATTCCATGTACTCTATTTTAAAGGTATTTTTTAAAAAAGTGATCTTGTGTATTCTTCAATTCTATCTTTTTTTCTTGTTCTCTTGTTTTGATTGCTGTAACCTACTCAGAGAACTTGAGTTACATAGACCAGCCTGTTAATTAAATCAGTCAAGTACTATACCAGACTTTCTTAACCTTTCTATCCTAGAGAAATAATTTACAGGTCTTGGAGAACCCCTGCATAAAAATTACAGATCTCAAGCAACCCCTGTATAAAAAATATTTTATTTGTAGCTCATTTTTTTAACTGCCCCAGGCTATAGAACTGCCTTCCATGGGAGGCTGGGTTGTTCCATCTCTGCTCTTTTTCTGCTGCCTTTGTATATGGGCAGGCCTTTGGCTGCTAACTGGTTGTAGTAGAAGAGTATTTTAAAGAGGAGTACTGCACTTTCGTCATCATTACTTTGATTTAAATGCTATTTAAAATGCTTTCAAATCAGTTTTTTAATTGGATTGCTGTTTAATTCTTTTTAAATTAAATTCTTGAGTTTTATAATAAACTGTTTCAGCTGTAACCTATGGTGTAAGATTCTTTGGGTCACATATTGGGAGAATCGTGGGCTATAAATAAAATAAATAAATAAATAGACAATAAATATCATTTGAACAAATCAAATTAAATAAAATAGCCCTGCTACAACAGAGTAGGAGATCCACTTAGCCTAGCAATTCGTGCTGCTTTCAACAGTGAACATCCACAGTTTTCTTGGAGGTCCCTAAGCAAGTAAGATAAACTGTAGGGTTCCTATCAGGGCTTGACCTTTATTCTCAAGCCCTGGCCTCTCTTCAGTGGTCCACAAGCAAAGAGAGAATTATCAGGGCAAGAGAACTACCTTGAAAAATGTGCAAGTGTTCCTCATTTGTTATATATGGGCCACAATCCTGCATCAGGTGACTTAGGCCATTTCCGCATAAGACAGGAGGAGCAGTTTGCCGCATGTGAAGAGCAGTGTTTTATACCCTGATTCAGAAACTGTGCTGTCTGCACACGCACACACACACACACACACACCATTTACATCATACTACTGTGGAGAACAGTGGTTGCTGCATCCACAACAGCAAGTCCCTGGCCACTCTCATTCCCCTCCCTCGCCCTGCCCCATCATCGCTGATTGGTCTGTTTTTTAAAAAACATTTTAAACACATTTCTGCATTCCTATGTTTGTGCGTGCATATGCATATTTGTTGATACATGGAAAAAACACGTCTTAACAGTCCATTACTAGATTCACTCTTTTCCCGCTGTTCATTTAATGCTTGTAGACAATAATGTCGGCAGCCTGTCCTTTGATGGGCGGAGAGAGATAGGGACTGAAAGGACAGAAAGGACAGACGGGGAACACCCATAGCTGGCCACTTCTGCACTGTGAATCGATGTTATGCATGCAGGTGAAAAACAAAGCAGAACCAGTTGGAGAGATTTACATCAGAGTTTTCCCAGTTTTCAGATATAGCAGTTTCTCATTGCAGTGAACCATGCTAGGAGCTGAAAATGTGCAGAAGCATGAGTAAAACTATGATGCTACAATGTACAGACTGATGACTAAGAATTCGAGGTGACTACAAAGTATCAACCTTGTATGGAAATGGCCTTTGCTACAGTTGCCTGCTGTCCAACCACCTAACCCACAGTTTCTCTTTCGCTGCTGTCCAACTATAGCTGGATGCACAGCAACAGGCAGGGGATACTTCCAGAGATCTCTGCAGACTTTATCATTGTTCTGTATCCAACAATAGGAAAATAGCTGGACATTTGTCTGCTGCTCTTATTACTCTCCATGGACCAAGACATGGCTGGATTTAGAGGGATGAAGCTGAAACAAGGTTGGTTTGGAGAGGAATTTGGGTTGTTACACAGTAGGTAGAGAAGGAATTCCAATCTCTGTAATGACCAAAACTTTGAGTTGCAAAGGCAGAAGTCTGATTTACACTATCATAATTCACAAACAAGATACCAGTCGTAGTGCTTTTAATCGGAATGCCATATTCCAAGCAATTGTGGTAGGGTGTCTATGCTATCAGAAACTGTTAATTCCCTTCCTCTGAAGGTCCAGTTGGCTCTTGCTGTCTTTCTGCCAGCAGTTAAGGATCTTTCTACTTAAGGAGGTATTTGGTTTTTAATATGTTGCAGCAGATGGAACTTTTAATAGGAGGATTGTTGTATTTCTACCTTATTATGTTTTATGCATGCTTTTAAAACTGCTTTTAACTTGCATTTTAAGCTTGTGTTTTCTACATAGAAATCTGGTTTAATTGAGTTTTAATTTTTGTACTAAGAGTTTTTTGTTTTGTTTTTAGTTGTATTGCCTTTTAAAAAGATTCAATGCCACCTTGGATCCCATGCTAGGAGAAAGGTGGGATATAAATTCAATCAATCAGTCAATCAGTCAATCAGTCAATCAGATCATGCTTAAAGACATCATCAGGGTCAATCCTTGTGACATCACCTTTGTGGCATCACTAGGGCCTGACCCCTGTGACCTCACAAGTCTCCAAGTCTTAAGCTGTTCTGAAGTCTCACAGCCCAACATAGATCTAACCTGGCAACCCTCTGTCCTTCCCACTAACTTGTACTGAGAGTCAGAAAACCTCTATATAACTAGGCTTTAATGGAGCTACTATGCTTGGAAGCTGGTGAGAAATAGAACCATGACCAGTTAAAAATTAAAAGACATGAATATTGCTATTTATTCTTTCCAAAGTCTGATTCATTACTGCCATGGTATTGGAGAGCCCAAAGTTGAGAAAAATTGCTTTTTGGATTACAATTCTCAGAATCTTGTATCAACATGGACACTGGCAGGGGGATTCTCAGCAACCTTGGGCTTTTTCGCACTTTGCAGGGAAAACTGGGCATTCTGATACTTACCAGGCTGGCGCACTCCCTCCGCTGATCTGGGCTGAGCTGGAGCAGGGCATGCCCGCGCTACACACTTCTCCGGAGATGAAAATGGCACTTTCCAGTTGGTGGAGGCTCTCCACCAACTGGAGAAGCTCGCCAGCCTAAAGTCCACCCCCGGAAGATTTGCAGCCTCGCGCTGCCATGAGCCTGCAAATCTACACATTAGCGCAGCAATGGACTGGGGCACGCTGTGCTATTGAAAGACCTCTTTTAACTGGTCTTTCAATAGCACAGCGAACCACCAGTTCTGGGCGTTCTGGAGCAGGCTGAAGTCCAGACATACATAAAGTAGTCCGGACCCAGTTCGCCCCCAAGTGCCAACGTCCTCGCCAGAGGGCACTCTTCCCCGTCGCTAAATCAAAGTACGGAAAAGGCCCTTCTCTGTTTATGAGACCCTTCTTTTTTTTCCTGCCTTTATATGCAGTGCATATCTTCCCATTAATATAGTTCTTTGTTGTTATTCATATTTTAAAAAATAATAAATCATGCTCTTCTTTTAGCTTAGGGAATATATTCCCGTCCTTACAACCAATTTACTGCTTCACGCTGTGCCATTTCCTCTGTTTAGGGAGCAGTTCTTCCTGGCACTGATTGAAAAAGTGTTGTCGTTCTTTGCAGTGAGGTTGTTGCGCACATAATGACACGATGAGCAGAAAGCAGTAGAAACAGAAACTGAAACATTCTGAACAGAAATATTCTGAACATTCAAAACTGGTGGTATAGGAACCTACCTCAGTTCTTTCCATATTGTCTCTACATCTGGTACTAAAGTTTTTATTTAAACAAGTCAAGTCCAGGAAAACACCTACTTCATTAACAAAGGTATATATGTATATGCTGACTCATTGCTTACAATCAAGAATAACTGTCTGATTACTAAATATTGATTTCCATTTTTGACCCACGTATTAAAAGCAATTTCCACCGCTGCTTCTTCTCCTCCTCCTCTTCCTCCTCCTCCTCTATCTTTTTTCCAACTACAATGGAACCTTTTCTTCACTCCTGACCCCAAAATTATCCTAAAAGTTCTGTTAATCAAGCATTTAAATAATTAAAAGTCTCAATTTCGTATACTATTACACAAGGACAGTGACACAGTGAGTTTATGTAAATATGTTTTAAAAATAGATGATGATTCAGAGATGAGTAGAGTTAAACTTTTCCTGTAATATTTCTCGTTCAACTTTCTTGCAATCCAACAGCTGCATGAGTGCAGCTGCAACCAATGACCCAAATTATATCCGTAATTTGTACAACAAAACGCTATGAACAATTACGGTTCATCTTTCTGAAAAGCACATCATCACTCTTGTCAGTTTTTTTGTTAGGGAAAATGTAAAATATACACAATATCAATGTGTGTGTTTTTTAAAAGTCATATGCAAAATGTGCCTTTGCCGTTTTGTTTCCCCAGATACTAAAAATGTCAAGAAGCAAAGACAAGAAACAACTGAAAGGCTATATGATGGGTCATAATAGGTAATGAATGTGCTTTTGACTTGAAGGTGTTATTCTTGTCATTTAAAAACAAAACAAAATAACTCCTATAGATAAAAGCTTGGTAATGAACCCTTTTGTTGTGGAAAAATTCTTTTGACTGAGAGATTGGACATCATTGGAACTATGGTTTTACAGGTGAAGAACTGAGAAAGAAAATATGGAAAAAACAGGCATATTTCATTCACACTCCAAGGAACAGCAGAGCTGAGATAGCTTTGTCACTGTTGTTGCACTGGAATTGAAGCTACAAAGATAATACCATATCACGTCATGTCTTGTCAACCTTGCAGAATTTGCAAGCAAACAAACTATCTGGGAGGAAAAGAGAACATCTGGCAATCTGTCCTGGTATGATGCTATCACATTAAGAGTAATGTTGGCTTGAGGGGAAAGCAAATTTCACAGTATAAATTACCATTTAAGAAAAATGTGCTTTTAGGGAAATTCTACATGTTGGCCATCATTTTGAGAGCCTCTGCTTGCAGGGAGCATTCACAGGCTTAGTTCAAAAAAGATACCAAACTATACTATGCCCTATCTGTACTGAATCTGTGCTATCTGAGCAATGTCTGTCTGTCTGTCTGTCTGATATTGCTCCCATGAGGATGCAAGGTAGCTTATTCAACTGTTCAAAAGAATAAGACAATCATGGGATGATATCCTATGCTGCAGTTAAGGATTCATAAACTAGGTATTCATAACTGCTTATTCAACCATAACTATATCTATAACTTCATATTAAACCATGCTCTGAATTGACAATTGTGGTACTCTTGCCACAACAGCAAATGCCCCACTCCCGCTTACCTTAACAGCAAGCAGTTTTATTGAGCAGTGGAAGTTTGTTCTGCTGCCAATCAGAGTGCATCAGAATGGCATTTCCATCCACTTCCCACCAGACATCTGCAGGGCAACAATCAAAAGCAAGACTTGTTGCAACAGCTCATCACACCAGAGATCACTAAAGGGAAGGGATTGGAAATGTCCTCCTGTTGTTGCTGTTGTGTATCTTCAAAGGATTTCCAACTTACAGCAACCCCAAGGTGAAACTATCAGAGGGTTTTCTTGGCAATTTTTTTTTTTCAAAAGGGGTTTGCCGTTGCCTTCCTTTGAGGCTGAGAGAGTTAGACTTGTCCAGAGTCACCCACTGGGTTTCCAAGGCTCAGCAGGGATTCAAAGTCTGGTCTCCAGAGTCCAACACTCTGAAGTCCAACACTCTACACCATGCTAGTTCCATACCCCAAACCCCAGCAGAACAGATCCCCATCATTCAATGCAGCTGCTGGCTGTTAAAGTCGGTTTGAGGAGTCAGGTCAGAAGATGAGATATAGTTTCACATTTGTGACTACATCTAATGTAAGATCTTGGAGATGACTGAGAACTTTTCTGCTTTGAACAGCAAACTCTGAAGTTACAGTAACACCTTTAAGTGTGTTTTGACAATTCATACACCATGCAAAACCACAATTTCCATTGTTGTTCCTCTTATCCCAAAACATGTTGTGTGATTCTAGTGTACTGGACCATCACAAACCATAGTTTATCAAGTCAGATATGATACCATTTGTCATAGTTGTTGTTTGCATTCAAGTCATTTCCAACTTAAGGTGACCCTAAAGTGAACCTATCACAGAGTTTTCTAGGGCTGAGAGTGTGTGATGCACCCAAGGTTATCCAGTGGGTTTCCGTGGCTGAGTGAGGAATCATTGGTCTCCAGGATCATAGTTCAGTGCTCAGTCCACTACACCTTGCTGGCTGTCATATGATACTAAACTTCCTTAACCATGGTTTGGCATGATGTATCTGATTGAATCCCATGGGGGTGGTTCAGAAATGGCTCCAGACTATGTTTTGTGCTTAGTTTACTACAATTAAGGCTGGAAACCATAATTTGTGCTCCGAATTTGTGTTCCATCATGTTCAGCTTCCCTATTCCTCAGCCTCAGCCAGTTATCCAAAACAGCTTCTGAGCCTTAAGCAACTGTCAAAATCATGATTTTTCACTTCAGACATAATGCTTGTGTGTGTGTGTGTGTGTGTAGGTGCCTTCAAGATGCCTGTCAACTTATGGTAACCCCATGAATTTCATAGGGTTCTCTTAGGCAAGGAATACCCAAAGGTGGTTTTCCAGTTCCTTCCTTTGAAATATAACCTACAGCAGCTGGTATTCATTGGTGGTCCAAGTACTAACTGAGGCAGACCTCCCTCACCTTCCAGGATTTGATGCCTTTATGGTATTTAGGACCTCTCATTCATAAGAGCTTCCTATAGCAAAGTTGACTTGACAGCATATAATATCAACAACAATTAAACTGTGTGATTCTTGTGAGACAGATAATATGACAAGAAGAAGATTTCAAAAATAGAGTGGACAACTTGGGAGGGGTCTCCATATGTTGCTAGAGCTAATACAATCTTGGATTCTCAGGACCCAGTGAGAGCTGTAGTCTAACACTGTCTAGAGAATCATAACTACCCTGTTGCCACAGAATAAACAGTCTGTATAGTGTCAATGGGGAACATATGGCCCTCCAGATGTTCCACTGCAGATGCCATGGGGACAGCAGCATGGACGGACAATGGGAGTTGCAGTCTATCACATCTGGGAAGCCATACCTCCCCCATCTATCCTATACAAGCCAAAAGTAACATACTTGTAAATATCAAAATGACTGCATAGGTATATTCTCTTGCACAGTGGTCCCAAAGTGCATAATGTAATAGTAATAAAAGAGACTTTTTCAAAAGTGGGATGAGCATGCTGTGCAGTCTTTGAAGGAGAGAAAAAAAGGGAATAAATTCAGATTGAATGGAAGGACCTGATCCTTATCCAACCAAACTTGTCATCAGGGAAGAGCAGGGTTAAGTCTGATAAAGAACAAAGAGAAATAAGCTGTTTCTCTCACACTTCCTCCATCCCATATTTTCACTTCCCGCTGCCAGCTCACAGACACATCACTTGGTCATACTGCTTCCATATTATATCTGCAGGTTTCTATGGTGATCAGCATACAAATTGTCTGCCCAACCATGTGTGAAAGCAATCATCTGATTTAGGCACGCACATGCACAAAAGTGTGCAGAGATAAAATTGTTCCCTCAACGAGGGGATCACAGCACTGTGCCGAATGACAAGTCACAGCATACAATTTCTTTGGAGGTGGAGGAGACAAGATAGGTATCATTATAAAAAGCCACAGAAGGTGGCTTAGCAATAGGCTATTGTGATGTTCCCATAGCAGAACAGGCATAAAGGTTGCAGAGGTGATGGTACTACTTATGTCAGTATTATTACCTGACACTATCACATAACTGCACGTATATGCACATGTAACACTTATTATATGCAACCCAGAAGTTGCAGTGTTGGTGGGAACACACAGCAGTATCACTGCAGGGAAGCTGGGAATGGCCTGGCAATAACTGGTGTTGCAGCACTCATGGAACCAGCCCATCAGTGTCTGAATCAGTGTCTGTTGGGGCAGAAGGATTCTGAAATAGAAATCCAGGGCCCCACTCAACAGTATAAGTAGGAGGCTTACCACCACTGAAATTGGCCTCCCCTCCATCTTCTGCTCTTTCTGGGAGCAAAATTGCCTTTAGTACCAGCTGCAGGGACAATCTATACCCTGGAGGACAATCAGAACTACCACACAGTGGAAACATGACAGCAGTGTAGTTGTTCTGGACCAGAAAGCCACTACCAGCTATTTCTTGTTTCAGGACGGCTTGCTGTTCATTCAAGCAGATGTGACATTACTTGCAATTAATGTGCACTTTTAATGTGCTCTTTTGTTTTGTTATGTAAAGATCAGCCGTGAGGAAACCTTAGCTAAATTGGGACAGTCGTGGTTGAAGAGCTGAGTGGAGGTTACTGCTTTCTTTCTGTGCTGCAATCTGGGGGATGGGGTGATCAGACCTTCAAAGCTATTTGCATTTCAAGGCAAACTTTGATCAGCACCCAAAAGCTTGCCTAAAAATTGCAAATCACAGTTTTGGAAAAGTGTTTTTTAAAGGCATCTACATCTATTTCTTTATCTGTAGATATATTGTAGATATAATGGCATGGAATAAAACAGTTAAATTTTCCATCCTGAGCCACTACAGATCATGTTTCTTCCTTTCACACACGCCCCTGACTGTTGTTGATGTACCAAAAGATGTATACATTAACTGCATGTCACATTGGCCTGGCCTGGCCTGGGTGTTGTTTCACTACTCATTCCATCCCTTTCTTTCTCTGATTCATAAAATGCCACTACATATTCAAGTGTGGTATAGTGGTCTGAGTGTTGGGCAACAACCCTGGAGAACAGGATTCGATTCCCCACTTGGCCATGGAAATTCACTTGGTGACTTTGGGGGCACCACGCACACTCAGCTGCAGAAAACTCCATGCTAGGCCTTAGGGTCGCCAGAAGTCAGAAACAATTTGAAGTCATCCAGGAACTACAATAATGTATTCTGCCATCAGCACCATGTAGAAGTTAAGTCCATAGATCCCACTCATATGTGAAATGACTTATAACACAAACATGGAGAAACTTTGGCTGTCAAATATTTTGAACTAGAACTTCCACAATCACTCACTACTGCTAGCTGGGAGTCCAGAACATCTGGAGGTTCCCCACCCCTGCTGTAGCCTAACTAGTGCTGGATAACAGGGAGGACATCTGCCTTGAAGGTGAGCTGGTAGACAGTTATATAAGATGAGCATGATTTTTTTACTTGATCTAAACAATGTGAAATAATGCACAGAGGTTTGCAGCAGAATCCTGTGACATGTTTGCTCATACTTCAGTATGGCTTACTCTGATGTAAGTGTGCACAGAGTTACAATGCTGTGTCCCAATGCAGAGGCTTACCTCTGAAGCATGATGTCTCCCATTGTCTGATAGAGGCTGTAGGTCAGGAGACAGGCAGCTTGACCGCTGTTCATTGTATCTGTGAATGCAACTTAATGCAGCAAAAGTGGGAAGAATGACTCGCAACTGTGGGTGGATCTGGTCTTCAGCTGCAAGTTGGTGTGACCCCTCCCCAACATCCACTGATCAGCTGGGAAAGTTAATTTATTGAATTGAATGTGTACTTTGCCTTTTTCCCAGGGTGGGATCCAAGGTGATTTACAGAAATTTAAAACAAGATTAAACTAAAATCTTATTTTACAAAAGTATTTTAAAACTTAAATAGCAATGCTATTATTACAGCCATGGGTAAGGCAGTTAAAAACATATTTAAAACATAATCACTAACAAAAGATGAACAAATAAAATACAGCACACCACTTCACACACATACACACACACACTACTGCTGTACAATTTAAAAGTCAATGGCATCTCTGAACAAAGAGATCTTTCCCTGTCAGTAGGAAGAAAGCAGGGAGAGAGCCAAACACACCTCCCATGGAAACGTATTGCACAGCCTGAGAGCAGCTACAGAGAAGGCTATCTCCTGTGTCCTCACTAGATGTGCTTGTGAGTGAAGTGGTGAGATCAAGGTCCTTTCCGCACCTTACCTCGTTCCGGTGTCATTGCAAGGGGATCACGCGAGAAGTCTCTTGAAAGAAGGACTCGCATCCCCTCTGCTTCCCCTCCGCACCAGCTCCATGCTGGCCAGAAGGAAGCATGAGTGCTCCACCTCTTCCTTCTGCAGTGCATCCAGGTACTTTCCCAGGCTGCGCTGGGGGAGGAAGCATAATGGCCGTGCATCCAGAGCCTCTGCACACAAGGTAAGTGTGGGTGGGTCACGGAAGGGACATGTGACCGTGCATTATTTTCAGCAATGATATAATACGTGATTGCTGCCTAATGGCCTTGGGAGCATTGTGCGATTGCAAGGACGTCATGTGGAATGGTCCTCACAATCGTGCGACACTCCTGAGGCCATTTCGCAAGAGGACTGACATGCAAAAAGGGCCCAAGAGAAGACCCTCCCCTGCAGACCTTAAAGCTCGACACTAACTCTTACAGAGAAATGCACAGTGCTATCATTCATTTGGTTCCTGGTTGTTAAAAGTGTTAAAAGATAGGATGGTTGGTAGGTTAAAGGGAGAGGTTGAAAGGGGAGCCAGGAATAGCAAAGAGGATAAGGAGGAAGAGACAGGAACTGATGGAGAGGTAAGAAGTTCAGAGGGAGGGAAGGAAGGATTAGGTCTTCCAGAGTCATGAGGGAGAGTTGGGGAGGGGAACTGGTTGCTAAGTATTTTGAATGACACATATATGATCTTTCAGATAACCTGGACTCAAGCCAGGTAGGCCTTTAAAGGTCAACAGCCACACTTTGAATTGTGCCCAGAAATGGTCTGAACACTACTTTGCAGCTCTGGGATCCAGACTGGGAATGGAAAAAACACTCGTTAAGTGGCAGAAGCCATTCTTATCCCTGATCAACGATAAAAGCCATTTAATGGCATTTCAGTTTTCAATATGCTGCTGTTTGAAGAAAATATTTGCTGTAAAAATCCTAAAGCTATGCTTTGCATGAATAACACCCGATGCACAAGGGCTTACTTCTGAGCAGACACACCTAGAGAACTCAGCTGTGGAAAATGCCCACATGGAAGACAATTCCATTTGTCCATACATGTGTACCCCAGCCCTCGGCTCACACTCTGAATGCTGTCCTGGGGACAACAAAGGTTGTGCACCACTGCTATCAACCATAATTAATGAACACTCAGCATTAACATTCTCCTTGAGGGAAGTTTGAAGGAAGTCATAGCAGCACTTTATTCTCCTTTGGTCAGATGTCATCTGGAATAAAGCATCCAGTTCTGGGCACTATAGTTCAAGAAAGATATGGGCAAGCTGCCACATGCCTGGAGGAATTTGACCAAGATGATCAGAGGTCTGGAAACCAAGACCATTTCCACACTAGGCTGTTATAGTGCAATGATTCCACTTTCAACATCCTCTGGAATCCTGGAGTTTGCAGTTTTGGGAGGGGGCGGTTGGCCCCTCCTGAAACTGCAAACCCCAGGATTCCAGAAGATGTTGAAAGTGGAATCATCGTGCTATAACAGCTTAGTGCAGAAATGGCCCAAGCCTTGTGAGGAATGACTTTAGGGAGCTAGGTATGTTTAGCTTGGAGAAGAGAAGACTGAGAGATGACATGATAGCAATCTTTAAATATCTGAAGAAATGTCATGTAGAAGATGGAGCGATCT
Organism: Ctenosaura bakeri; assembly: GCA_948474755.1. NCBI lineage: Eukaryota > Metazoa > Chordata > Lepidosauria > Squamata > Iguanidae > Ctenosaura > Ctenosaura bakeri. The sequence goes on from CAOLHI010000617.1 coordinate 407,130, forward strand.
TGTTTATTGCTGCTCCAGAGACAGTGACATACTGAGATTAAACAGTGCCTACGGCGAGCACTGAAGTTGTGGCCCTAGGTGCTGTTGCCACCATGCCACCACCATACCAGGCCAGGAAGGACCCTTCCAGGGGCAAGGCAAGCAGTGGGTGGGGAAAGCAGTAGGGGGGCAAGCAACGGGGGGACATAGCAAGTGGCAGCGTGATGAGAGGTGGCAGGGGGTGGGGCATGCGGCAGTAGGATGAGTGGGGGAATAAGAGCGGCAGGGGATGGAGTAGGCAGTGGGGGGTGAGGGCAGCAGGTGGGAGGCTGCTGCTGCTGCCCCCTGCCCCCACACTGGCCAGAAAGGACCCCCACAGGAACAGAGAAGCAGCAGGTGGGCCAGGCAGAGAGTTCCTCTTTTTGCTCCCCCCAGCATTGATTGGATCCTGGGGCACGTGCTCCTTTTGCCCCACCCTAAATACACCTCTGTCCAGAGACTAGTACATGAACCAATAAGATTCCACCTAAACATTAAGAAGGATGTTAGACAGTAGAATAGACTGCACTGGAGGGCCATAGTTGGAGGTCTTTAAACAGGGACCGCATGTCCATTTCTTGGGACTGTTTTAGTTGTGTATTGCTAGAGGGCAGGAGGTTGGACTAGGGGACCCATGTAATCCTTTCTGTCTCTGTGATTCTTTTATTCTGTTCCATGATTCTATGATCCTGCCTGTATCTTTCCTTCACAGACCTTGCAAAAGCTCAAGGGAGCTAGGTGACTCTCCCTATGCAGTTTTGATTGCATGGTCTTGATATAGGATTTTATACTAGTTTATACTACATGGATTCTACTGCCGACAAAGGGTAATTTATAAATTTTAAAAATAAACAAATATCATCACTCCTAATTATGTAAGAGATAAACAAGCAATGTGGGACTTGTGGTAGCTACAAAAAAAGCATATTTCAAGATTCAATGTTTTTTTAAAAAATCAGTGCACAAAACCCAGCCTGCATGAGTTTGTTATAAACTTAACATTTACTCTGTGCTTTCTTTATATTAAACTGAGCATAGCCATAATTTCACAAATCCTAGAACCTACTGGGTTGGCAAATGACCAGAACGAAGAACAGTCTGGTCTTCTCTTCCACAGTTAAAACTAGCTCAAATGCCCAAAGATCAGGAGGCAACGCTTTTCACAGCATCAGGAGAGATACTGGTACTTGTCTGCACAAGCAGTTGCTGCTCAAGGCTCAGCTACAGAAGCTGACTGATAAGTTGGCACCCCTTTTGTTCAGTTTTATTTATAAATCTGTTGGGAAGCCTGAGGCATCCATATATTTGTGCTCAACCACTAGAATAATTTGAGATGCATTTGAGGCTACTCCTACCCATTAAGTAGGGTAAGATATCCACTTCAAGTGAAAGATTTGTGTATCATGAAAGCGAAGCACCTAGTTAAGTTATTCAGTTTGTTATTATTATACTTCTACTGCCAGAAGCTGGATAATGGTTGTGAAAGTTGGACAGTGAAGAAAGGTGGAATAAAATCCACTGAAATATGATGCTGGAGGAGAGTTAGACTACTGAAAAGATAAATGAGCCCTGAAGCAAATCAGGCTTAAGTTCTCACTACACACTAAGGCCCTTTTCACATGCGGGCAGCGGAACGGTCCAAGCCACGCCAAAACGGGGCTTACCTTGTTCTGTTGCTGCACGGAGCAGCACATTTCGCTGCTCTACCGCAGGAGTGTCCCGCGGCGTCCTCGGTGCCTGGCAGCGCCCAAAATGGCAGATTTTGACTGGCGGAGCCTCTCTGCCAATAGGAGAAGCTCGCCAGCCAGAAATCTCGCCCCCTGCCCGATCTGCAGGGACGCCCTTTCACGCGTCCATAAATCCTTACGGGCGCTGCAATGGGGCTGGATGGGGCTGGACGCCCCGTGCCTTTGAAAATCCACATAAAATGTGGTTTTTCAAAAGCACGCGGAGCCGCCACTTGCGGGCGCCTGACCGCGGATTGGCGTGTGGATTTACTCGCGAGTAATCCACCCCAATTTGGGTAACAGTGTAGACGACCTCCGTGGAGGTCGATCTACACTGTTTTTTAAACCCCGTGTGAAAAGGGCCTAAGTGGACTAAACTAAGGCCATCACACTTTGGACACAACATGAGACAATATGAAAAATACTGGAAAGGGGCCTGTGAGATGTAGTAGTTTGAGTGTTCAAACCGATAGAGACCAAGGTTTGAATCCCTGCTTGGCCACGGGAACCCACTAGGTGACTTTGAGCGAGTCACACCCTCTCAGCCTAAGAGAGAAAAGCAATGGCAAGTTTTCAAGGTCTGAGGAGGGCGATTGTTGATTGAGACACTTGGAAGTCTCTCATTAATAGGACCACCATAAGTTATTTGATGGCAAGTAACAACAATACAATTGACACAAGCAGAGAGAGACACCTGTGTGCTTTTCTGCCTCATGGGCAGAAATAATTTGGTTGGTTTTTGCCATTTATGTGCCTTGATTTGACTAAACAAGAGAGATCTCATTTGTTGCTGCATTTCAGGCAGCAAAGTGTTTTGAGTTGGCCCTAAAACTTAACCAGCTCAGAAGTGAATCCCAATTAATTTAGTGAGATTTACTGCTAGGTACCTGTGAATACAGTGCCCCTCTCCACTTGTAAAGGTGGAAAAAACATAAATAACTACCCCTCATGATCTCTTTCTCTTCCCTTCCAGGGCTGCCCCCTCCCATTCACTTGCCTTTTGCTCCCCAGAGCCAGATGCAAAGGAATGAGAAAGGGGAGCTTCAGAAGGGAGAAAGAAGACACACATGTGTTCCTCCCCACCCCATTCCCTTGCTTTTTTCTCAGCACAGTTTCAGTACCAGAGCCAGAGGCAAGGTAATAAAAGGGGGGATGTCTGGAGGGATGCTCATGTGAATGGGGGGGGCATTCTCTTGCCTTTTGCCTTGGCACTTGCCTTCTTTCTCTATGCCTGGCAAAATAGAATAGGAGGAGAATGGGGGGGGGTCAAGTCACAAACAATTACACAGGCACCTCACAAATAATCAAATTTGCAAAAGTCAACCCTGCAAATGTAGAGGGAGGACTGAATTGTAGCTTTAGCCAACAGTACTGTTAATTGTTTTTCTAGTGCCATACAGGAAGGCTGAGGGACAGAACCTTCAATAATTTTACAGTGTGGTTTGCTACACACATCTGTATCCCATGGGAGCTCCAGCGCTAGATCAAAAGTTTAGTGGGACATGTTAAACATAATGGAGAAAGAAGCAGCAGCCAATCCACTGAAGTTGGAATTAATTATATTCAGTTTTGGCATGGGGCGGCTGCTGTCCTTGAATCTCTGAAATAAAATGAATATATCATTGGATTTGCCTGCGTTCTGGTGATAAATCCATTTTATATCCATGTGCACTGATTATGATGTTTTTCAAATAAAATATAGATTGCATGCATTAAAAAGCACTCAGCCTCTGACACTGACTGACCACTTTATCTGTAAGACAATACATTATTTATGCAGAGCAAAAGGAACTGCACAGTTCTAGAAACCAGTTAAACATGAAGCCTAGACTGATCCGCACCTTCTCAGAAGTTAATCCTACTCATTTCAGTGGAGCATTGCTCCCACTAAAGTAGGCACAGGATTTCAGCCATTGCAACCATCTTTTGAATATGGGAAACAGCACTCTAAAGATATGTCTTCACTAACAGTCATTCATTAAAATAGTTTGGAAGCACAGAGCAAAATTTGATATTAAGGAAACATAGCAAGTGAACTGAAATAGGCCCAGAATCAATGCCTGACTGCTGCAGAAGAAATGTGGGTCCTAACTTTTCCTACCAGTTCTGCCTTTTACTCTCACAGGGTCAGCTAGCATTAAAGATTATAGAAGAAGAGGTTTACCTCTTGGAAATGCTACTTTTTAGACTACAGTCCTCTCAAGTCTTCACACTGCCATTTTCCAATGCTCTGGTCCTGCACTTAGTTTTTGTCATTGTGAGGGGATAACGAAGAATGAAGAAGGGGCGGAAAAAAGGTGGCAGCACCTTTAATACTAAGAAGCTTTCACTATAGCATGAGTTTTCAGGGATATAAACCCACTTCTTCAGATGCAGTACCTAAACAATCTTAAGGTGCCAGATCCCTGTTGGATCCTGGAAGCTAATCAGGGTCAGCCCTGGTTAGTACTTGGCTGGAACACCACCAATGAATACCAAGTACTTGTAAGCTATATTTCAGAGGAAGGAATTGGAAAAATCACCTCTGAGTATTCCTTGCCGAAGAAAATCCTATGAAATTCATGGGGTCACCATAATTCAACAGGCAACCTGAAGATGTATTCATATATGTTTGTCACTGCCCAGCATTACTGCCTCCTCCTTAGAAAGCTTCTGAGGCTATGAAAGCTGTGGGACAGCTTCACAGAACAGAAAATTCCCTGTAAGGAAAACTGGAGTGGAAAGAGAGCCATACATAAAAGTATTTGTGACAAGCGATAAGATCCTTGATGCTAGGTTACAAAAAGGTCATAAAGTATCTGTAGCAGATATGAAAGGTTAATCACAAACCAAAGGAAACCAGTTTTGTTTCTTTTTAGCCTTACTCATGAACTCTAGCTTTTCTGAAACTTATGATAATGCTGCGTTTTCCTTCCCCTATTCTTCCACATGGGTCAAGTGAGCTTGACTGATTCAGTATAGGCAAAGGGAGTTTCCTTAGATAAGATACAATAAGATACAATCAGGTTGCAAATACATTTACAACAGAGTCTTGTTAATTTCAGTAGAAGCTACTTTAAAGCTAGGGTAGCCAGGTATCTTACTTTAGAGAGGACAGTCTTCCATTTGAAGGTGTCTTCTATTTGAAGAAAGGTAGCTTCAAGTCCAGTTTAAAGATAAAAATTGTAAGAGAGGAAACCAAGCAAGGTCTTGAACATTTAAGGGTTCCGGAGATGTTTTGTAGTCTGGGGCAGCTGATAAGACGTGTGCATAGTCTAGCATCCTGTTGGTTAATCCAAACTAGAGTAGATCTGTTCAATCAATTGCTGAACGGTAAGTCAATATATAGGTTAATCCTGTTGGTTCAATGGGCCTACTCTTGTCAAAACCAACAACAGGATTTAGACTACAGATCATTTTTCTAGAGCTTCTGCCCAACTCCCATCAAATACATTATCCCTTCCTGTAACAAAATGGTGCTTCTTCCAAGTAAATGTGTTCAGCTTTGGGTCAGCAGAAGCAAAGTCCATTTTATTCCTGAATTTATTATGATGCTGTGATTTAAGTGATTTTAAAATGTGAAACTGCATATACTCAAGAGTGTTTATGTACTTTTAAAGTCAGGGTTGGCAAAAATAGCAAGATTGCTTTTGCTCTGGCAAAATAGAAATGTAGAAGCAATTGAAAAGAGTGGAATATGGGATATGAGAGAAAAGAACTATTAGATGTAGGTTTCACAGCTAAAGTAAAACACATGGCCATCTGAAGCCTTCTCTACCATTAAACCATCAAGTCCAGAGTCTAATGTTACATAGCTGCACCCCTGACTTTGAAGCTGCCCATCTACAAATAACACCTGGACAGCCACAGACTGAGAAAGTCATCTGGTCACATTCTTCCACATAAGGATGAAACACATTGTGTTTCTCTTTAAATTATAGTAATTATTTCCAAGTATCCAAGTTATTTTCATACCCACCTATTGGCATATACGGATTTTATGCAAATCATCATACTGTTGTGTCCTTTTTCCTTTTTTGATGATGCTTAAGTGAACACCCTATTTCAAGCATTCTTGTTAAGACAGTGGCCTTATTTTAGTCTTGTTTCACATTCATCTGCCAAGAAAGAACAGAACATGGGGAAAGAAAAAGAATACCCAAGCCAACCTTATTCTTCTTTACCTGACAGCTTACATGGTTGGCAGAAGCTCCAGTTCTTTGAATCATCTTTCAGAACCAACTGATATGAACAGAAAATGAACAAGGGATTGTTTGTTTTGTATCATGTTGACCTAGCTAAGGCCCTAAATGGTTCATGACATGGTCAGGATAAAGGTTTCCATTGCCATTTTTGAATTACATGAACCAGTATAGTCATTGCCTGCAGAATTCTAGGATTTCTAGTGGTCATGCTGGCTGGGGGATTCTGGCAGTTGTGACGGAAAAAGTAGCTTTTCTCATTTCTGCCTTATTTTGCTTTAGCTGCCATAACAACATCATATGGAATCCTGGGATTTGCATAGTAGGGAGGGACAATTAGAATTCTCAGCCAGAGAGCTCTTGGGCCTCACTAAACTACAAACCCCAGAATTTCACAAAATGTTGCCATTGCAGTTAAAATAGAATACTAGCACAATAACTGTGTGGTATGATAAAACTTTTGGAGGATACCATGAGGTACTTTGGGGCATGGTAAGCCCAGAGCCGCCCCTCCCCCCATGATTACTAGCTTTGATAACAGTTATACCTCAATCCATGGATCTTTTAGCCCTGTGAAGTGCATTAGGGTGAGACAAGCCCTTTCTCACTACACATTTATAGCACTACAACTCCACATTAACTGCTGGGGCTCTCTCCTATACAATGAGATCTTTTGCTGTGCTAGGTAGGACTAGTTAGAATTGCAGTCCAACATCACCTGGAGAATGTCATGACTCCCTTCAATGTTTTTTCACCTAGAGTTAAGACAATCAGCCCATTCCAGACTCTTCTGTTAGCCCTGTGAGAAAGCAATAACTGAGTTGTCCACACACCCTGCTTCAGGGCAGGAAATAGGATATATTAACCTCAGCTTCGGCCCCACCAAATTGTAGTAGTTAGACGTAATACATGGTGCCCAGACCTCTGTTCAATTTTGCTGCCCACAGACATAATCTGAGTCACTCCGTTTCAACCTTCTTCTTCAGAGCTGGTTACTATAACTGTTTTCACCCAATCTCTTTCTTTCTCTATCTAAATTTCATGCCTCACTTTCTGATAGCCTTGTACGGTTCTTGAGAGGGTCTGATTTCTTGTGTGTTTTGATAATCCAAATAAATACTCTGTTTCACTTTTAACTGGAGTCCTCTCTACAGTTAGTACTGGTATACACAGGTGAAAAGATCTTGCTGCTATGGTCCTCTCACAGGCCTCTTTTGAGCTAGAATTCTTCAAATTCTAAGTAGAAGCTGGCATTACAGGTGGACTTCAAAGTCCCTCTTAGGGTAACAATGGGTGGCTGTAATTGTGGCCATTGCAAGGCTTATGTGACGAAGTTCTGGGAGTGTGGCTATCTGAAGTGCCAGTGCAGCCTGGAAGCAGGTTTCTAGGCAGCCAGAATAGAACCTCAGAAGAGAAACCCAGTTCAGTAGTATGTGGAGGGGCTTGTGGTTGACAGGAAAAGTTATATAAAGCTAAGTATCTGTGGGTATTGGATTCTTTCAGTGACAGCCTAGCAAGGAGCTAGGGAGTGGAGTCCCTAAGTCAGTCAGAGAATGTGGCTATGTTGGGAGAGTTAGTTCTCAGTGGGAACTAGTAGGAAGCAGAAGAGTAACTGAGCTCTACGAGGATCTGGTCAGAGAGTGTGACCTAATTGGGGGTTAAACCTTTGGTGGGAGTCTAGCCAAAGTACTATTATGGGATAATTGTGCCTTTTAGGAAAGTCTAAAGATATAATTGAACTGTTTCTGAGCAAGGAGTTATGTGTTATATTGTTTACAAATTGCCTGAAGAAATGCATCGACCTTGATCTGCATATGAACTATAACACTATTTTATTCTTATTGTTATCTTAATAAATTTACAAGTTATCTTTGTAAACATTGACTCAACTTGAGTTGTATACAGTATATAACGTAACACAGAAAGCACGCTACCATAAAATCATTAAGTGGTTCTAAATAAACATTGACAACCTCACCCTTTTACACAGAGGTGGTGTTTTAAAGAGGGAGGCAGAGATGTGTGATAAAGACAGTGTGCCTTATTAGACTGGGGAACTGTCACACCTATCTGAGAGAAGTAAAGGCCTGCCACTGCTTAAGTCTATAGGGCTGCCAGGTCAGGAGCACCCCAGGGTCTGAGATTTCACATCTACCACTGAAACCAACAGAGGATACCTGGTGGGGTCACAGGAGGCAGGGCCTGATGATGTCATTAAGGATGACACATTAACCATCAACTTAAGGTTTTGCAGAGTATGCCATTCAGATAAAAGCACAAGTTTAAAAAAGGAGGGAAGACAAGAGGGGAGATCTCTGGACATTGTACATCAGCCACTCCAAAGCAGCCTATACCAAGGGGAGCCAGTTGCATACAACTGGGGAAAAATATTTCCTTTTCAGGGCAGTGCTCTTAGCCTGAGATTCTTCCCTTTACTCTGAGGCCTACAGAAGTAAGGCCAGGCCCTCAGATCTGGCACCCATGCTAAAGAGACTTCTATTATGACTGGGACAGGGAAAAGCAATTGCATGAGCTTGAGCCATAAGCAGAAAACCTAGGGAATAAGGAAATGCAAATGTTGCATTGTGGCAGCACAGCCAGTCCTTTCTACCACCACAGTGATAGATCTAGTGACACAGACTGGTAGAAATGAGAGCATTGTAAAAATGCAAATGGAAACCTGATTGTACAAATAAAGCTATTGTTTCCCCTTGCTGTGACTAATGGGAAATCCAGGATGACATCTCCAAGGAGGGCTTCCTTCACAGGAAGGAAAACACTTGGAGGCAGGCGGACAGGCTTCTTCATTTTCTTAAAAAAAAAAATTAAGACAATGCCTTTATTAAATGGATGAGAAAAAATGAATGGGCAGCAGTCTTCAGCATAATTTGTAGAGCCACAGGAATTCAAAAAACACAGTACTTTAGAATCTCCCATCTATGAGCAAGAGGACATTTGCAAGGGGACACACATGTCTCCTGACTGGTTCCACGTGTTCACTAAGACTAGTTCTACTTGAGGGAGAGTAAGGCATCTCCCTCTGGCAGCAGATACTGAGGGTAACGGAAAATGGCCATGTGACCAGGGGCCCATTCACAATACAAATATAGCACTATGATTCCACTTTAACTGGCTTAGTTCTATCTTGTGGAATCCTAGAGTTTGTAATTTAGGGAGGGGTATCCAGAATTCTCATCCAGTACCACACCAAACGACAAATCACAGGATTCCATATGATGTTGCTATGGCATATAGCAAATGGAATCATACGACTATAATTGTGTAGTGAGAAAGGGTCCCTGCAAGACTACTTTGCCTCCCTTAGTTGTTAGTAAAAAGAAGCAGTATGGAAATCAGAGCTTAGGAAAAAACATTGGAGAAAACTCCCAGCCATGCTTGCTGTAGGACTCAGGGATCTGTAGTTTTAAAAAGCAACATTTCTGAGTTCTCTCTGAAATAAGATTCACCTACTAATCTAATTCAATTTTGTAGGTGGAATGAAGGCAGGAAAATATTCAACTAGCCATAATATTTGGATCAGCTATGATGTAAGGGTCAAATCTTAACATTCCTGTAACATTTGGTAGAAGACTGGGGTTTGAAGTAAGTGAGAATCTGAATCATTTTTCATCCATTCATAGACCATTCCCATTCTACTTTGTAAAGCCATGCTAAAAGCAGTCTGTGCCAAAACAAAGCATGTGCCAGATGAATTTTGATAGGCTGCCCTCAGGACTGCCATCTGGCAGATTTAAAACCAACCATATTAACATGCTCATTAAAGTACAAATGAACGCATGGAGATGGCTAATCAGGGTAACATGTGCTGGCCCTTCCCCCAGACTACACTCAGATACAACCTAGATGTGGCTAGGTTCATGTAATCTGTGCCTAGGCATACTTGGGGATTTCATTCAGTCTGCATTTCAAAGCAAACTAATCTGACCCACATCTCCCAAGGTGATATCCAGTCTCAGTTATCCTTCGGATTTCACAGTTTTTGAGATATTCCAATGTAGTTCTTGACTCCAATGCAAAATGCAAATAAAGTGCATACTTCAGGATAGTTCACATTTAGAAATGTGTGCTTTGAAGGGGCGGGGGGAAATCTACAGGTGCATACACATTAAATGAGAAAATAGACCAGATCCACATTTCTCTGTGAATTAAAAAAATGTACAGTAATTACACAATATAGCCTAAATACCCTAAAGGTACTAAAACGTGTCTCTCTTAGAAGCTAAAGAGGGTGATCTCTGGTTAGTACTTGGATGAAAGACTGCCAATGAATACCAGGTGCTTTAGGCTATATTTCAGAGAAAGGAACTGGCAAAACCATCTCTGAGTATTCCTTAGGAACCCCTTTGAAAATTATGGGGTTGCTATAAGGTGACAGGTCACCTGAAGGCACATAGACACACACAAATTACAGAATAATGCAGAAAGGGAATGAATGGACTTAGGAAAAGACAGGTGTGAAACTGACAGAGACTAGAAAGAGAAAAACCATCAGTCCTTATCTGTGACCATCCATTTTCCATATCAGATGTTCATGGCTACTCTGGCCTCAAGGATGTCCTCAGAAGTCATGCTCTCATTACCATCTTGAGGTATTTGGTGAGTACACACAAGAATCAGGGTTCACTCCAGTCAAAATCACTTCGCTTAGGTGCCCAGCTTGGGTTTTTCTTGGTGAGAAGGAGGTGATGAGGTGGCCATGGCTTCCTTTCCATCCAGTGATCCACCTTCTCCCCCACACCTGCTCTGTAACACACATGAAACCCTGTGCATTATAGCAGATGTGGTGAGCAGATGCTGGGAAGAAAGAAGCCAAAGCTCCTTTAACCCTTACCCTCTTGGGGAATTTGGAAGTCCTACTTGACAACTTTGGATCCATCACATAACTGACAACTCCATCAAGCACTGAAAGTTTAGCTTTGCTTAATTCCTGTTGCAACATTATTCCTGTTCTACACAGCATAGAAAAGTAGGAAACTCCCTTGGATTAAATCACATCATTGATCCATCACATTTTGTGTTAGTTTCAGATAGGATCTTTCTCAATAATGGCTGGAGATGCAAAGGGAGAACTAAATCCTAGGCTTTTCACATATAAATATGCTCTACTATTGAGCTACAGCCTCAGTATCATCAGCAGGTATTTGCATTTCCACAAATATGATGATGTTTAGGGAATTCCACTCCCTGAGCCTACTTAATCTTTGTCTCTACTACCCACAACAACTCTGTTAAAATGCTATTATCGATGACACTCAGTTGCAATTTTAGTCAGAAGGCACACATTTCTTTTGTACTCTCTGATCAAATAGAAAAGTGATTTGATATGCATAGAAAAATTCAAATGCAGGCAATGAGCCAAGAGGAGGGGGGAAAGAAAACCTTTGAGTACCATACATTTTCAGCACCAAGTTTCTTTTATGTCAGGTATTTCACAAGATGGTGTATTACAGTACCATATGTAGCCTACTTTGCATTGGAAATTGAAACAAATTAAAAGAATCCCCTAAGACCTCTCTTGTGTTTGTTTGTCAGATTGAGCTCTACCTTTGGGCTTACTAACTACATTCACTTCTGTGGTTTTATAAAAGAAAAGAAAAGAAAAGAAAAGAAAAGAAAAGAAAAGAAAAAAAGAAAGAAAGAAGGGTATTATAAAAGGTTGACCTCAAATGAACAAAAGTTCAGTGAGATGGATAAGACCAGTAAGGTGGCCACAACCTGAAATGAGCCAGTTTGTAAGCTGAATCTAGTACGTATGTAATTCTCAAATGTGTAAAAGGCTCTGGCTTCAGATGCATGAACTGTAATAGTTTTATCATTCAACCCAAGGTTGAGTACAAGCATTTCCAGTGTCTGCTCAATCTCCTTGACTAAGCAATCAAACTCTACCATCTTTAAGCAAGTTCAGTTGCTGGCTGCTATAACTATTTATTGACTAATCCAATTTGGAATGCATATACACATGGAATTATTTTACTGGAATCCTTAAGGTTCTCTTTACTGAATAAATCAATAAACTTTATAGGTCTGAAACCAATTATGTTCAAAGAAGTCATTGTGTAGATATGTAGCCTCCCCTTGTTCACATTTCAGGTGTAGATGCATTGACCATAAGGGAAAAAAAAGAATCAAAATTCATCTTCTGGTGATGTCTCCACTGAGCCAACCCAAAGGTGCAAAATAAATCATATCACCTTTCAAAGCTCTGCAGGCTTCAGGCAAGGTGAAAATAGCAAAATAGTGTATAGGTGGTAACATTTTTGTGGTCATGGTGTCTACATTTTGGATGCCATTTTGCCCGGGTGCAGAGCAGGAAGGCTAGCATGGTCAGGCAAAAGGCAAGGGAATAGGGGAGAAGGCATACAAGCTTCCCCTCCATTCCCTTGCCTTTTGCCCAGGCATGGAGAAGGAAGGCAGATACACCACAGCAAAAGGCAAGGGAATGGGAGAGGGGAGCCCTGGAGGTGAATGGCAGGGAGAGCGTGGATGGAAGTTATTTGCACTTTTTCCATTTCGTCAGGGTTCTGTGCCCCAAACACTCACAAAAGTGGAGGGGCCACTATATATTTATGGTCATGAGTTGCTGGACTAAGCAGCATCTTTATGTGTGTGTTGTGTGCCTTCATTTCCAACTTATATTTACCCTAATGTGAACCTATCACAGAGTTTCCTTGACAAGATGTCTTCGGGGGAGCGGGTGCCCTTGCCTTCTTCCAAGGCTGAGAGAGTGTGATGTACCCAGGGTCACTCAGTGGGTTTCCATAGCCAAGTAGGAATTTTAACCCTTGTCTCCAGAATTGTATCCCAGTGCTCAAACTACTACACCACACTGGCTCTATACTACCAGGTGGTAGATTTTGTGAATGGATGGAGGCATCTTGTTTCCCTAATGGGGAAAATATGCCATTGTTCAACAGTATGTCCCTTGCATTATTATCTCCCTTGTCTAAAGGTATGCATGACTATCCCCCAATTCATGCATGATTACCCTACATGTATGATTATCCTCCAACCCACAATGGGCTGGATGGATAGCCATACTTCAGTTTGGATAAGGAAAGTGTGTTGATTTTTCTTAGTTTCTTCTCTTGTGGTTGTAGTGGTTGGTGTTAGGTTTTTTTTGTTTTTTTGTAAGTCTATCAGTCAATTTGGTGTTTTTTAAATCATAAACCCATTCCATCCAGTCTTCCTCTAGATGACTTCATTTCATAGTTAATATTTGAGCTATACATCTGGAATCCTGTTTGTCAGTCCCAATTAGAGTAGACCCGTTCAGTCAATTGTTGAATGGTGAATCAAAACATAAGTAAATCCCATATATTCAATGGCTGTTCTCTAGGTGGGACTAGTAGGATTTAGGCCTAGATTAGCTCATACCATAACCTTCAATATAACATAGTAATGCTCCTTCAAGAAACTTCAAAGTGTTTTTCAAAATGTGGTCAGCTTGTATTAAAATATTTGTCTATCTCACTTTCATATCTTATTTACTCCTCCCACCTCTTCTTCTTGCCCCTTTCTTCTTCTTCACTTTACTTTGTAATTGCACTTTCAAAAAACCAATTTTTTTTTTTAAATAGCAGTGCAGCTTATCATATGTATATACATGAGCCAAGATCCTACAGCAGATCAGTGGCATACCAAGGATCAACAGTGCCCAGGGCAAGGGGATGGAATGAGTGGCGGGCAGAGGTGAGTGAGGTGAGCAGCAGTGGGCAGGGGAGGGGTGAGCAGTGGGTGGAAGCAAGGTGAGAGGTGGGGGGCAGGGGAGGGGGGCAGGTGGGAAAGGGGTGTGCAGGGGGCAGGGGGGGTCTTCTTTTTTGCACCCCCCCGACATTGGCACCTGGGGCATGTGCCTCAGTTGTCTCACCCTAGATCCACCTCTGCAGCAAATAGCCATGATGGAATGGCTATGCTCTGTCTCCTGAACTGACCCCTGAAACCCACTTTACAATCCACCCAGCCACCTTGAGAGTCCTGCAGCACTGATGAGCAAGGGCACTGAAGGATGATGCACCCAGCCCCCTACTGCCAGCAAATTGCAGTCTGCCAACTAAAAACAGGGATCCTTTTCACAACTTGCCAGGACACCACTGATCGCTGATGGGAGTGGACTGAATGCATTATTGTTCAGCACCCTATTAACCAGCAATAATAATAATAATAATAATAATAATAATAATAATAATAATAATAATATTTATTTATATCCCGCCGCCTCTCCCCATGGATCGAGGCGGTACTACAACAATACATTAAATACATTAAAAGCATTAAAACATAACCAATCCTCCCCACCCACCAACCCATCTAAAACCAACCCCCTAAACATATTAACTACAAATCAACTAACTATTAAAGAACAGGAGGACAGTTGGTGGGAGGCGGTGGAGTACTAGCCTGGGAAGGCCTGTTGGAAGAGAACAGTCTTGACTGCTTTTTTAAAGCAGTCAAGACTGGTAATATGCCGGGTCTCCTCCGGCAGGCCATTCCATAACTTGGGAGCAATACTATACTGTTATACCACCTCTACAAAACCCATCTTTCCATGTGGCTGCCTGAATTTTAAGGTGACTTGGGGGGGGTCATTTACAATTATGCCAATGGTACCTTGATGATTAATGTGAACAGGAAACAGTTACAAAGTTTAAGTATAGTTTATAATATTGTAACTGACTTACAGAGTGCTAGCTTTTTTTATTATTATTATAATGTTACATCCCTGAAATGAAATGGAAAAGTATATTCTCCTTTCTGTTTGCCTTCAAGCTTTAACTATTATGCCAGAGTGTTGATCCTGTTCCATAAACTCTAGACAGCAGGGCCAATGATCAGAGAGCTGGAAACTGGAGTCCAATGTCAGAAAGGCTACAGGTTCTCCATCACATCTAGATGAACTGTCAATTTTAATGGCCTTCAGACAGAGAAGTATCTTTTGATATGGTTTTGCATTTCACTCCAGATTCAATTCCTTTTTTCTTTTTTCTTTTTTTTGTAATAAGGATTTTGGAATAGAAACACTATGACTATTCCCAGTGTTCACATCTGACATTTAGTGTGGGCTGAAGAGCAAGTGACAGATTATAATAGCTGTTAAATGTAAAGCCTGCCCAGGGGCCATTGAGTGTTTCAAAGTTAATTTTACAATGTGTAAGTGAGAGAGGGAACTGGAAAGACAACACCAGAGAAATGGTGCCAAAAGCACTTGCTGGAAATGGCTTTAATGCCTTCCTCCTCCTATGCATAGCTATATCATGACTCAATGTGTGTCAACTAGGGAAAGAAAAATAAAAGCCACAGTTCCCATGGGGAGATGTTAGACACACAGGATATTTGTTGTGGCACTGATTTAGCACATCAGACACACACAAAAATATCCGTGTGCTGAGCTGGCAATTTCTAAAGCAGGCCAATAAGATTGCACTTCATATGGGATAATGCTGTAGAAAAGTCACTCAGCAGTGGATTTCTTTTACGTTTTTTGGGGGGAGGGGGATGACTGGGGTTTGCTATAGGTTTTTGCATAAGCACTTTAACACAAGCCCTCCTTAATACACAACTTGAGTTCTAGTAAATGCTTCCCCTGGTATCTGACTACAGTTGGCCCTCCACATTTGCAGGTTTAACTTTCAGGTATTTGATTATTTGTAAGTTTCTCCAACCCCTGACTCCTCACCTCAGGGACTCCTTTCTCAGGGGGACCTTCTCTCCAAGCAGCTCTGATCAGGCCATGCAGCCCTTTAAAAACCCGTCTTCATTCCTGCTTTTCCTCTAACAGCAGCTCCCTAGCCAGCTAAGGATGGCTCACAGCCCAATTTTCTCAGCAACACAAACCCTCTCCTGATGACCCCCACACCCAAGGAAGGAGATGGGCTACAGGTTGGAACTAAAGAGCCACTATGTTGACTCACCCTCTTTTCTCTCTCCTTTCCCTGACCAGGTTTGGAGTCTGGGTGTCCGTCCATGCCTTGGCCCCCTTCCCACAGATACACACACACACACACTTTTTGATTTGTGATTTTTCCAGTTTTGCAGGGTTCTGCACTTCGTGAATGTGAAGGGCTGAGTGTACTTGATTTACATTAAACACTTTCTAATGAACTTTGATTGTTGGTAAGCAATTTTTGCAGTTCATTCTCAATTTCTCTTGCTTGGTTTTAGAAGTCCTGCTGCAGCAACGACCCCATTCATGAAGCATAAACAGAGAGCCTGTGTTCTTTGGATCCCAGACAGAGCACTTAGTAAGACAAAGTACTTAGGAAAGGGTTTGTGTGTGTGTGTTTGTAGATGCTATACATTCAGGCCTTTAAACTCTGAATAGGTTTGTATATCGTGTTTTTAATAACCTCCCTGCTTATTGTACCATTCATATTAGAGACTAATTATTCAAAAGCTGAGCCATTGCTTTTTCATTACCTTTTGCACCAAACCCTTCCAGGAAAATATTCACAATTCTTCTCAGCAGTCTCTGACTCAATGCTATCTCTGTGAGAATGTGTGTTTGTGTGCACATATATATATCCCCACAATAGTACCGCCTCTTGTGGTTTTAACATTTCTGCTCACACATTCTTTTAAGGTTCTGCATGTCAGTTGAGTAATATATTCCTGAAAAGAAAGGTAAACAGTGGCATGATACAGGACACAAAAGATTCCAGATGCAAGCAGCATTTTTATACACCAGACATTAAAGTAAACTTTGTGTTTAACACAGGCTTATGGGCAGAAATGCAGTGGCGAGGAGGAGCAACATGTCCAGAGCAAGTGTAGGTGAGGTAGGAAAAATACAGCTGTGATGGCTAGTGGCTTCCATGTCATTGAGATGGTAAACCCACCCTAGATTTTAATCGGAACATTCAAGGAACTACCCAAGATTTTGTATCCTATCTCCAAAGTAGGTTCAGCACCTTCTGCAACTCCTTTAAAATTCAATCTAAAATCCAGAGCATGTTCACCACCTTACTGGCATGAGAGCCATTAGCCACCATGTCCTGCTGGCTCAAATCAAGTGGAGCAAATGATGGGATATAACTACACTGGACATGCTAGTCCAGATGCACACATACATATACAGTCCTCCCTCCACATTTGTGGGTTTGACTTTCACAAATTTGCTTATTTGTGAGGTGCGTGGGTGTCTCCCCCATTCTCCTCCCATTCTCTTCCATTTTGCCAAGTACGGAAAAGGAAGGCAAGCACCTGGACAAAAGGCAAGGAATGCGGGGAAGGCACAAACACACCTTCCTTCTCCTCTCCAGAGCTCCCCCTCTCATTATCTTGCCTCTGGCCTTGATATACAAAAGGAAAATTAATGGGAGGGGGATCTCAGGGAGAGTTATTCACAGTTTCTCCACTTTCACAAGGGTTCTGCACTTCATGAAAGTGGAGGGGTCACTGTACAACTGTACACATGCGCAATAAGGGGAAGGGTTAGCTAGACTGGTACCACAGCTGATGTACCTTGCAAGCCCATACTGGGTCTGTATGAGAAAAGAGAATGGATTTGGACCCTGATCTAAAATTTCATCCACTGAACACCCAATTTCAGGCTGTTCCACCCACTAGTGTCACCTCCCACTTACCAAGATCTTCCCCTGCACCTAGTTAAACCTTTACTTGTTCAGTTCTGTTAGTCTTTGCCCATCAAATATATAATTGATGTACAACAGTTTAATTTTGATGAAACTGTATTTATTTACCACATTATAATCCACCAGATAATCCAGGCTTATGTGCATGATTTTTCTTCCAATTTTATCCTCACGACATGCTACACCAGCCCAGGGTCACCCAGGGACTCAGCAGAGAAATGAGTGTGGTATTGCCAAGTCTAGATAAAACACACTGGGCTAAATTTGGATGCAACGATAAGTCAGAAACCTTATGTGAATTAGACATCATGCTCTTGCATGCTGCCCTATCATCTCCACTGCAAGTAGGTGTAGTTAAACAAACTACATAACGTCTGTTTTTAGTTTGATCATTGTGATATTTGAACCAAGCATGCAGTTTAATCTAGACATTGAACATAGTGGCTTCCATGTCTTTGGGACAGTGAATCCACCCCAGGTTTTAGTGGGAACCTTAAAAGAGCTATCTAAGGGGTCGAAACCCTTCTCACAAGAAGACAAAGTTTAGCTCCTTTAATAGTCAAACTAAAACCCAGAGCAGATTTACTGTTCCACTAATATGGATGCCACCAGCTACCATTAAAAAGCACCAGAAAATAAGATTGGGTTTACTTCTCTGTGTAAATGTGGACATGGCATCACCTGCATTAGCACCTTCTTCTTCAGAAGAAACTAGATTTCATGAGGAAATGTAGGTTGGAATAGCTTGCATGATTATTGCTCTTAATACTGCTTAAGTATTATCCATTTTCTTTGCCATCCACTTGGTATGGAACTTCAAAAGCACACTGTTGTCAGTCTGACACACAGTGTTTCCTATGTGGACATTTTTTAAAGACTTACTTGTGACACAAAAAGCTGAGAAGGAAGAAAAGAAAGAAGGTAAGGAAGTATGGAACATACATGGGGCAGCCTGCCTAGGGTGGGCAAGTAAGGAGTTATTTGCCATTAAAAAGATATTCTTTGCAGGTTCATCCTAGTTTAATGCTTCCTGATAAACATAGGTATGAAATGTTGAAATAGGCTCAGAACCTTGAATGCAACTGTTCAATGGTTTGTGTTCTGAGGAAAAGGGAACTACTATAATAATCAATGCAGAGAAACAGAAGATGACAATCAAAAATGAAGAACAAGAGACCTCTACCACAAGATCAGAGAGATCAAAGGTAAATTTAAACCCTGAGTGAGGATGCTATATGCCCAGCAGAGGAACATATTACATGACCAAGTACAAATCCAAAAACATACACTGAAGAAAAGAGATGAAATGGTGACAGATTCATTCAAGGAAGACTCATTGGAAAAAGAACCAAATATTTTAGAAAGTGAAATGGAAGCTTGGGCACTTGGGCAGAAATAAATCACCAGGAACAGATAGCATGCCAAAAGAGCTACTTCAAGCTACAGAAATAGAATCTACTCTCATTTTAACGAAAATCTGTCAACAAATATGGAAACAAAACAATGCCCCAGAGATTGAAAACACTCAATATGCACTTCAGTCCCCAAGAAAGGGGACACAATGGATTGCAGTAATCACAAGATCATTGTATTAATCTCCCACACAAGCAAAGTGATGTCAAAAATTCTGCAACAAAGACTCTTACCAGATATGCAATGAGAAATGCCAGATGTCCAAGCTGTGTTCAGGAAAGGAAGAGGCACTAGGGATCATATTGCAAACAGACATTGGATAACAGCAAACACCAAAGAATTTCAGAAGAAAATTAGCCTGTATTTCATAGATTATAGCAAAGCCTTTGACTGTGTAGACCATGAAAAATTGCTCTGAAAAGAGGTTACCATCAGAACAGAATATGGAGAAATGAAATGGTTTCCAATTGGCAAAGGAGTCAAGCATTTTATCAAGCTGTTTAATTTATAATTTGAAAATATCACATGTAAATCAGGATTAGACTCTAAGAAAGGAGACGTAAAAAATGGAGGAAGGAAAATCAACAATTTAAAATGTGCAGATGATTCTGTACAGCAAGCAGAAAGTAGTAAAGACTTGGAACAATTACTGAAGAAAGACGGGACAGATAGTGCACAATTAGGCTTACATATGAACATTAAGAAAACAAAAATAATGACCATAGATGATTTACATAACTTTAAAGCAGACATTGAAGATATTGAAAGAGTTCAAGATTTTCTATACCTTGGCTCAGTCATTAATCAGAATGTAGGCTGCAATCAAGAAATCAGAAGCAGACCAGGACTTGGAAGGGTAGCTATGAAGGACATAGACAAGATCCTCAAATAATAAGAAATATCATTGAATACTAAAAGTTAGTATTGTCCACACCCATTTTTCTAATTTCTGCATATAGTTGTGAAAGCTGGACAGTGTAGAAAGCTGAAAGGAAGAAATCAACTCATTCGAAATGTAATGCTGAAGGAGAGTTTCAGGGATATTGTGGACTGCCAAAAAATAAAGAAATAAAAATAAATGGGTCCTACAGCATATCAGGTCTGAACTCTCCCTAGAAATCAACATGACTAAACTGAAACTGTAATAGTTTGGATATATCACAGGAAGACATGGTTCACTAGAAAAGGTATCAATGCTTGCTAAGAAGGACAGAGGACAGAGGAAGACCACATTACAGGTGGATAGACTCAATCAAGGAAGCCATGGCTCTGAGTCTGCAAGACCTGAGCAGGGCTGCTGATGATAGGGTGACTTGGCTGTCACCCTTTCGTGGAGAGCTGCAAGCTGATGTCAACTCGAGACCAATTCACCACCACCACAAGGGAAATACAAAGTTCAGAATAAGGCTGCGGTAAATTTTTCTCCTTCCCTCATTGCCTAGAACCTGGGCTTCTCCATTGAAGCTCCACTGAAGCTTCTCCACTGAAGCTTCACTGAAGATTTAGGACTTCAGTTTAAAAAGCAATTATTTCTTCACATAGTACAATGTGTTTCCACAAGCTGTTTTGGCTTTAAAATACAACAGACAAATTAAAAGGCAGCATAAAAGGCTGTCAATGGCTATGATTTCAGAGACAATGTACCTCTGAAGAGCAGTTACTCTTAAAGATGACTGAGTGTATACTGTTGCCCTCACTTCCTGGTTATGTGCTTCTCATACATATCTGGAGAATGTTAGAGTGGTACTGTTCATCAGGGCTTGAGATTTATAATGAACAGTATCTTAATTTCCCCAGCATCAGTTCTAATTCCCAGTATGGAGAAATTACTGGTTTCATCTGATTTTCCTCCTTTCAGTTTCTTGTATAATACAGCCAGTTGAGAAATGATACAAACATAAGAGAATGAACTACCCCCTTAAATTATCTCCTGGCTCCACAAATATCTGCTTTCCCACAGGTTCCTCCTATACAGCTTAAAGAATGTTTAAATGATCCAACTATAAGGGAAGGCCCAATCAACATGTGGGTTTACTAATACAGTAGTGATTCCCATTAGGTACAACCACATATTCAGATCCCATCACTGGGACTGTGTCATTTCATTGTTCACCCTGTGACACAGAAGCTATTGAGAGACAGTCAACCCCCACATGTGTTGGAGACTCTCTGAATTGATCTGTCAAAAAGATTATTATTAAATACCATATGTCGGCCTTCTCTAATCTACCACCATCCAGAAGTGCAAAAACACAGCAATCATCATCCTGAGACAGTAAAGCTCCTGGTTAGAGAAGGCTGCTAAGCAGAATCTTTTTCAAGATGTGAAGATGAGAAAATTGTACACACAATTGAAAGCTCTCTCTACCCACCCTGTGTTCCTCCGTAAATTGCAATAAACTACTACCATTTTCATAATGACTTTCATATTATTGTTTACCTCACAGATTCATACAGTCAGGATAGCTTTCCCACTCACAGCTACTTCTCAAAGATAAGTGTCTCCCCACTTTTCACTTGCAGTCATGAACCCAGACTCCTGAAGTTGAATCATCTCAATATCATCCCACCACCCACAATGACTCATTAGTTTCTCCTCTCAAGGGTGTTTGGTGACATTTAATGTATGTATTTGGTAGCACAGAACAGCACATTAGATACTGCTGCAAAATACTGCCAACTACAAAGGGAAGGGATGTGAACTACATGTATGCTTATGTGTACTTGGTTTCAGCCTAAGATTTTGTGCTACATGTGCCACAGCAGTAGTGTTCAATGGCTGGATGTTTTGGACGTTTAATTCCTGGTTGGCTGGGAGTTGAAGCATGGAACATTTGGAGGGCCAAAGGCTGAGAATCTATACCACAGGCTTATAACCTCTTAGAAATTTCAGCTACAATCCACATCCTTGTCTATGCACCTTTGGATGCTGGTTTTTTCATGCTATATGGCAAATCACTTTTAATGCTAGAAGAAGATACAAAATGGTGTGCAAGTTGCTGATGTTTACGGAATAAAATCAATTAAAATAAATCCCACTATCCATGAGCAAGATTTTAATTCACCTCTCTCACTCTGATCTTATAGTGAGCTGCCACAATTACTCTTCCACCTCCCTTCTCCCAATCAATCTGCTTCCCAGCATCTTCTGATGGTACAAGACCCCTCTCAGCAGGGTAGGCTGGGATGAGAAAGGAAGATTGCCAAAAATTGAGCAGAGGCACCTTCCCTGACTGGAATCTCTGCTCATAGAAGGTGTCTCTGTCCACTTTTCAGTGCTCCTGGTCACAGAATGCCATCATTCAGCAGCCTCAGGAAAGGCTTTCAGGGGAGAATAAGGGAGCTTCTGAGTAGAGTTATTTTCCACTCACCCTCTGCTGTGAATAAGACAGGAAAATCTATCCTCATTTATGTCAACTGTAAATCCACTTCATTGCATCTCTCCATGTTCATCCATCTTCTCCAAAAAAAGAACAAGGTGTATGGTAATTTTCTTTGGAGGTTTGTTGTTTCAGCCTGAAACTATATTTAGGTCCTGAAATGGATTTCACTGGATAAAGAAGAAAGTTGGGTAGAACAAGTAAGAACAGCCCCCAAGTAGAAAGATGGGTAACTGGATTTTCAAGATACTTTACAAATGATGGAAAAACAGATGTGTTTAAAATACAATGGTCAGCTTGCATTTATTGCTGCCAGATCATGAAGCTCTGCCAGCATACCAATATGATGATTTGGAAGGGTTACAACTGCCACCTGAGTGACAACATGATAGAAATCACCTCCCAGCACCGTCCCCAGTCAGTGTCCCTTTGGGTTTGTGGCAGAGCTATGTCAGGCACCACTCATCTGCACAGGTTAAAACCACTCTGCAAGGAGATAGTGATAGTTGCCACAATTCCTACACTCATCTCTCTGGTAGTATGGCTCATGTGACACAACAGATTGTATTTCTGAGTAAATAAACAGGATTGTGGTGTTCAACTCTTACCTGTATTCAAAGTGCCAAGAAGACATTGATATTTTTCTTCACTTATTTTGCATTATCAGAATTTCTAAATTTCTAGCAAAAAGGTCTTCTACAAAATGAGTATTTTAAATGGCAAACCACTGGAATCAAAATATACTTTAATAATTATTTCCCAAATATCAGAAGCCCCATTTACTGTGAAATGATGTGCAGTGCATTATTATTTATGTTGACTCATAAAGTCAGCCCCATTGAGTTCAGTGGAACTTATTCCAAAGTATATATGAATGCAATTACTTGTATGAAATGCAATTACTAATCTGAAAAATACTTGTATGAACACAAAGATGGCTGGGATCCAGTTGATGTCTTGTGTTTGTCTTGGGTCCCATATCAGGAGAAAGGTAGCAGACAAATATAATAAATAATAAATAAATAAATTCTCAATTGCTCTATGAAACTGGTTGGAAATTTTTGGCCCATACAGAATATCTGCATTCAAAGGTTGTAAAGTAAGTGTTGTACATGTGGTGCTGTTATTAATGTGGATATGCACTGAGTTGGGCACTGGGTTGCACAAAGTTAACTGTTTAGCACAAGGGATGCACAACACAATTAGTGTGCAAGTCTGCATGTAGATATATACAGTATACAATCCCAACTGGAAAATAATTCTTACTATGATCCAGGTTTTCTAACATCAATTTGATTTGAAGTGAATGGAACAGATAAAGAATTCTACAGAGTTTGGATCACAGATGGGAAAAGCTGTTTTCATTTGCAAGGTAGTGGTGTTTTGTCCCTGCAAGAAACAAAACCCAGCAACAGGAACCATGAACCCCATTTGATAGCAAAACAAAAGTTTTCTGGACTCTAAAACAGTAAGCCATTTTTGTGATCTTATAGACTACACAGTCTGACCACAATAGGGCTACACTTAAACTTTTGCCAGATAAGGGTCACTCACTTGTGTCCCTCTACTACCTGAAAACTTTCAAGCGAGGACATGAACATCCATCAAAATCCCCTTCTGTGTTATCTTCAGTGCTAACATTTTGGAAATCAATCTTTTCTTGAACTTCAAAATATTTCCTAGGATCATAAAGCTACTCTTCAAATCTCCCTGAAGATACCCAGTAATTTTATACAGTACTAACAGCATTCTTATAATGCTAATAAATGTGATATGCCACAGGGCAACCTCCCCAGAGAGCAACCTCTCTGTATTTCATATACCTGCACCCCAAGTCTAAGATCTCTGCAGTATGGTTGCTAGGCAATGGGAAAATGGTAGTTTGCACATGCTTGGAAGAAACTTCTTTTTTATTACTTTGTATATTTCATGCATGAGCCTTCTTAACTTAGAATCCGTTTCACAAAAACTAGTGCCAGGAAAAAAAAATCTGACATGCCACAAGACTTTTTGTTGTTCTTGCTGAGACAGGCTAACATAACTGTCCCTTGGGGAATTGTTACAATGGACGATCCTCTAATGTTAGTGACACCGTGTTAGAGCATGGGATTAGGACTCCGGAGCTGTTTCATGCAGCTGCTAAACCATGCCAGAAAATCTTAGCATTCAGAGATTAGCCACATAAATGACAAAAGTTCAGACAGGCTAAACCGAAAACAGACATTGGGCTTCCTTCAGGCAGAAGATAATACATCTGGACCAGAGAAGCCTTGTTGGTTGATGGGCTTGTAAGATTAGTGTAAACAGTCATAGATAAAGAATGCCAAGAGAAACTATGAATAAGCATGTCTGCTAAAGGCCACAACAGCATTTTTTTACAGAGATATAGATAGCCAGATGTAGCTTGTAGGCTCACTTGAGGAAAAGGTACCGTCAAACCCTGGAGCAGGCAGTGGCTCAACAATAGCATCATGCTCGCAGAAACTGGGGAAGAAGGAGAAGAAGGAGGAGGAGGAGGAGGAGGAGAAGGAAGAAGAGGAGGAGGAGGAGGAGGAGGAGACGACAACAACAACAACAACAACAATGTCACAGAAGGGAAGAAGACCCACTAAGCCAAGCCCCCATTACTGCTTCCTTTCTCTTGGAACTGCTGGAAAGAGGGACAACCTATTACTTCTTACTGGTCCAACGCCAGAAGCTCATGCTCCTGAACATAAGTAGAGGGAGCCCGAAAGTGATTGTGCCACAGACAGTAGGAAGCAGTACCGCTTCTACATGAAAATGAAGTGGGAGGGCTCTAGCAAAAGGAAACCCACTGCTTCTGCTACTGCTACCATCCTTTGTGCTAATCCTATTTAATAGTTGTATGTGCCTTCAAGTTGCCAGTCAACTTATGGTGGCCCCAAGAATTTCATACGGTTTTTTCTTAGGCAAGGAATACTCAGAAGTGGTTTTAGACTTCATTTGGAATACTGTATCCAGTTCTGAGCACCTCCATTCAAGAAGGATATCAACAAACTGGAGCGTATTCAGAGGAGGGTGACCAAAATGGTGAAGGATCTGGAAGCCATGCCTTATGAGGAGCTGGGTATGTTTAGTCTGCAGAAGAGAAGGTTAAGAGGGGACATAATAGCCATGTTTAAATATTTGAAGGGATGTCATGTCAAGGAGGGAGCAGGCTTGTTTTCCGCTGCTCCAGAGACTAAGACAAAGAGCAATGGATTCAAGCTGTAGGAAAAGAGATTCCACCTGAACCTCAGGAAGAACTCCCGATGATCAGAGCTGTCTGGCATTGGAATATGATACCTCAGAGTGTGGTAGAGTCTCCTTCTTTTTAAGCAGAGGCTGGATGGCCATCTGTTGGGAATGCTTTGATGTGTGTTCCTGCATAGCAGGAGGTTGGACTGGATGGCCCCTGTGGTCTCTTCCAACTCTATGGTTCTATGACTCTATTGTCAGTTCCTTCCTCTGAAATTTACTCCATAGCATCTGATATTTGTTGGTGGCTTCCCATCCAAGTAATGCTTAGGTCTGACACTCCTTAGCTTTGAAAATCAGATGGGATCTGATGCCTTTAGGATATTTAGACTGCTCATTTAATAGTTACCTCTCCTTATGTGATCACTATGGCTTAAATGAAGAAGATTGCAGGCAGAGTCTGGAAACATGACACCTTTTGAGCTTGTTACTAGTGGATTAGACACCAAATAAACATGCCCAAAGCTTAAAAGGGCACTCAAGCTCTGTTAAAACTCCTTTTTCAATCTAATCTGATAATTGGTGTTCTATGCTTTATGTACAATAAATGCTAATGCAGTTCAGCAGTGACGTTATACAACAAAATAGGTATCCGGTATGTAGAATTATGCGAACATCAATCTTCTGCCTGCTGCTAATGCCCCCATCAGTGGCAATGAAGCTTCATTTCGCATGTATATACACACACATACTTTTCAACTTTAGTAACAGGTTTTGCAGCAGTTAAAACTGTTACTTATGAATTATTGTAATGACAGAATTATCACCAATTACAGCCAGATAAAATTGGTACCCCCAATCTATGCTTTCTGCATACATTTCAAAAGCGCACTCCATAATTGGTATTACATTATTGGTCTGTAAGGCCAAGTTCAGAGCCAACATGGGCTAATTATAGGAGAAGCAATATTTTGAAATGACTTCCTTCCAGTATGGGTTCCTTATTTAAAAATTACAGACAGGGCACAGAAAGTATTGTCCTAGATAAAGCATACTGAACATAATCCTGCTCTGCAGATTAAGATATAATAGCCTTTCTTTACAACAGTAATAATGTAACACTTGAAAGTGTTCAACTTAAATCATATGCATGCCCTAACTGTAATCTTCATAATAATCCCATAAGGTAAATCAGCCTTACTGTGTCCCCTCATACTGCAGATGCAGGCAGTATAGCTGAGAGCAGCTCAACTTAGGCTACCTAGTGAGTTCATGGCAAAAAATGTGATTAGAACTGCGAGCTTCTTGATTTCATTGCACATTATCTTTATCACTCTGGTATACCTGTTTTAATAAACATTCAGTCTACCTCCACCCCCACAACCCATTTTTCTCTACGGCAATGTAAAAAAAAGCTATGTTGACTAAAGAGGAGCTATAGTCCAATATAGCAGGAGAGCCCCAAAGCGTGGAAAGTTGCTTTTAAAATGTCATTAGCAATCATACTAAGCCCAACCTCATCACTGTTATAGTTGCTGTTTTGTTTTTGTTTTGTTTTTTAAGGCAATTCCTGTTCCTCAAAAGTAACTTTATTGTTGTTCTTATGTGCCTTCAAGTTGACTTGGACTTGTGATGATCCTATCACAGGGTTTTTTTGACACAATTTGTTCAGAGGAGGTTTGCCATTGCCTTCCTCTGAGGCTGAGAGTGTGTGACTTGCCCAAAGTCAGCCAGTTGGTCTCCATGACTAAGTTGGGATTGGAACTTTGGCCTCCAGAATCATAGTCTAATGCTCAAACCACCACACTACGCTGGCTCTCCGAAGCTGTCCTACAGTTTTTATAGACTCCAGAGCTTTTAAAGGGTAACTTAGTCAGTTCTTTTAATTACTTTTTAAAAAAATACATCAGAATGCTATAATCTGCTGGCCTACAGTCCAAAATAATTTTCTTCCAGTCCACCTTACTGTTGCCTCAACATTCATGCCACAGCATGAGCTAGCCACTTGAACCAGCACCTGAAGCATATAACATTCTTCCTCTACCATTTTAATGTGGGCCACATACTTTCTTTATTATAAAAGTAACTGAGAAACCTGGACCATTTCTGCCCTACACTGTTACAATGCTATTATTCCACTGTCAACATCCTATGGAATTCTGGGGTTTGTAGTTTACTGAGGCCAAAGAGCTCTCTGGCTGAGAATTCTAAATGCCCCTCCTTAAACTGCAAACCCCAGGATTCCATAAGATGTTGAAAGTCGAATAATAGCATTATAACAAGTGTGGTGTGGAAATGGCCCTGGTTTTCAAAGTCTTACAACATAAAAAGCAGTAATGGATGGGAATAACAAAAAGGGAATGTGGCAGCCCCTTTGGGATTAACTGGTTCTTATCATGAGCTTTCATGAATATAAACTTACTTCTTCAGATGCAATACAGAGTGCTATTAAAGCCTTAATAAAAGAGTCTTCACTACTACACATATAAAAGGAATCTTCTCAAAGTGAGTTTTGAACCCAGGAAAGCTGACTCTTGGTATGCAGAGTTATTGCTTTCACACGTCAACACTAACTGACCACCGTAAAGATCTGAAAGACCCATATCACCTTGCCCAGACCTTTGAAAATTTAGGGCAGGGGAGATTATTTGCACCTTTCTGGACCCTGTTAAATTCTATCCCACTCCCACAACTGTATAAATATGCTTTATGGAAGCCTTAATATCAGTCTTCACTCCTTCTGAATAAGTAGGTTTATATCATATGAAAGCTCAGGTTAAAATTTTTTTTAAAAAACAGTCTTAAAGGAGAAGCCACATTACTCTCCCCACCCCTTGGAAAACTAATTACATCAAGAAAAATGTTAATACTTGCTAAGTTACAATTATCTGATAAAAATGTGTTTGACCCTTCAAATATTAACAAAGTGATGAATGAAACAGGTCAAGAAGGTACTCAAAGCAACCATGATCAATATGTATACAATGAAATGCTGGCCTTACCATTAGGCAGAGTGAAACAACTGTCTCAGGCACCTGTTCCATAAGTATTTAACAAAAAAATATGGGGTTTTCATTAGAAAATGCAGGACGGGCAATGGCATGCAAACTAGCAGCACATTTGAAGAGGAGAAGCATTGGGAAGTAATTAACTCTTCACCTCCTTACACTATTTTTTGTAACCTCCCCAGTAAAGAGGGAAAAGGGTAGCGGGAGAAGTGCCATACTGTCCTGTCAGCTCCTGCTTTTCAACAACAAAAACAATGATTGAGAAATGAAACACTGAAATCAGACATCTTCTACCCATGAAACTGTTGATCTCACTTCTGCATTGATCTGTAATTTTAAAAACAAAAAATCCACATAAAAAATTGCACATAATTACACACTTTTAACATCTTCTTTCAACACATTTCTAAACACATTTTTTTCTCAGAACCCAAATTAATTTTCTTTTATTCTGATTTTTTCCCTCTTGATCTGGGAATTGTGTCAGAATATTCAGGAAATACAGGTGCCAGAGGACAGCAGATTTCCAAGCTGTGCATTAAGCCTGAAAGGTCAGTTTATATGAGAATTGCAAATACTGAATTCTTCAAACATTGCTGGATGAAGTATCATGGTGGAACCATATATTTTATGTTCTAGGTTTACACAAAGAATAAGGGATTAGTAAAACAAGTCAGATAATAGATTTCCACAAGGTATGCACATGTATGTACTCTCAAATCTCCTATTGATGTATGGTCATCCCATGAATTTCATAGGGTTTTCTCAGGCAAGGAATACTTAGATATGGTTTGTCATTGCTCTCCTCTAAAATACAGCTTTACCACAGCTGGTATTCCTTGGAGGTTCGTTCCCATCCAAATGTTAAGAAAGCCTGACCATACTTAACCTCCAATCTTTGGTAGGATACTTATGCGCTATATTCTATTTGTAGAATTATATACAATTATTTACATAATTTTCTGGGAAGCAGATAAATGACACCACAGAGAGCAGACTAGTAGGAAGATTGTTAGAGCTGGCCTAGGTTCAGTTAGCTATGAAATGAGTGAAATACCTAGAACCATTATTTCAACCTACACTTGATGCTTTATGATGGAACCATTAAAAGACTGACAAAGCACGCTTCTGATGCCCTTTCCACAACACACCTTTTCACGGAGTTGGGGTGTGGGGATCACACAAGCAGCCTCCAGTGAGAGGCTCTCGCGTCCCAGTTCCTTCAGCTCCACAGCTGCCCCCTGCCCGCACAAGAACCCCACCTCTTCCTTCCGCAGTGCAGCCTGGGAGTTTCCCAGGCTGCGCTGGGGCAGGAAGGTGAGCATTGCGGCTCCGGAGCTCCACACGCATGGCAAGTGCGCGTGGGGCCCCGGAGTGATGCGCGATCATGCACCATTTTTGGCTCAAAGCTGAAAATGAAAAAGTGCGTGAGCGGTGCCTGCCAGACCCTGGAGCATTGCACGATTGTGAGTGCATCATGTGGACCGCTCCTCACATTCGCGCGACGCTCAAAGGGCCCTTTTGCATGGCAAATGCTGTGCGAAAAGGGTCTTAGTGGTAAACGTATAAACCAATTACAAAGCATATTTGCCCACCAGAAGTGCTTCAGAAAAGAGATGAAACTAGACAGCTACAGATCCTGCTCCATGAAGCTTGGTTCCCAATAAAGACCACCAGTGTCATTTTCAAAGCTTGCAGTAATCACAACAATCCACTTAGTACATAATGCTACAAGAAAAGACATTGGAAAAGAACCCTTTCATGTGAGTGAATCAAATATCTTAGCTTCATAACATAGATCATCTAAGATTAGAAGGAATTTT
Source organism: Ctenosaura bakeri (assembly GCA_948474755.1). Taxonomy (NCBI): domain Eukaryota; kingdom Metazoa; phylum Chordata; class Lepidosauria; order Squamata; family Iguanidae; genus Ctenosaura; species Ctenosaura bakeri. Next base: position 437,487 of record CAOLHI010000617.1, read on the forward strand.
AAAACAGATTAATCTACACTAAGAATTCTCAGGAACAGTGTGCAATGTGTACAGTGTGAGTGTGCACCTCGAAAAATTAAGCCACCATGACATCTATATTTTCATCACCAATGTGCAAGAAGAATGTGAACAATGTTGATCACATCCCTCTCTATTACATGGAAGTTTACGTCACCAGAAAAAGGAAAGGAGAACACGTACTGAAAAGCCTACCTTAAGAACCCACTAGAATTCTCCCATGCAACCCACATGACATCCAACAGATGTGTAGAAAACCCAGAAGCATCATCATTGTTCATAAAAGCATGCTTCTGTCCCCAAGACTTGATCAACTGGGCAAAGGGGAAGAGCAGTTAACTGGAGGCTATGCTGTAGTTCTTACTAAGATAGCAATTCAGAGTTCTGGAAGCTGGTTGAAGAGTATTTTAAGACACTGGGAAGAGCAGTGTTAGACCATCATACATACAGATACTAACCTGAACGCAAAGATACCGGACATCCTGTCCGGGTACTTTTTTTTCTTCCTAGGCCTTCACTGAATTAACATCTTCCTTTCTCATTATAACTAGCAAGGGAAATCATTTGACGGGTATGTCACATTTTGACAATATGTGATTGGTATGACACATTTTGACTTCACATATTTATGAACAAGTTACCTTTTAAAGTACACAAGAAAGTATTTTACCAACCTGTGATCCCACACAATTCTCTGGGAGTACCTGCAATTGAACTAATTGTGACTGACTTGTAGACTAACACAGAGTTGTGCTATTAATGGCAAAGTGATGAGTTTTCCTGTTTCTGGGTTGGCAGCTAAGCTGGACTTTGCCCATTATACTACCAATTAAATGTTAGAATGGCTTTTTAAGAAATGACTTCTATATTTATTCTGATTTTGCCATGTTTAAAGTGACAATTAAAAAAAAGCATGAGAGATTTAACTATAAATTTTCTCCATGAAATGTGGTGTTTAATTCAGTTTCGTACGTTTAAAAAGTCCCCCTTTAAGAATACACATAACTCAGTGTGTGATCACAGATAAGATTTTCCACTCAACCAACCGACCTAGTTTTTCCTCTCCAAGTCAGTGTGTTTCCTGTATTATTAGATATTATCATCATAATGCAACAAATACTGAAGCCACAGTAATAATGCCCTGCCTGCCTAAGCTACATATTCTTTGAAAAAGCCTACTGAAGCTGAAGTCACAGATATCAATGGAGATTGTGTGCCCCCAAAAGTGTAGTTGCTCTTATTTTATTGTGAACAAATAGTTCAGAAAGACAAGATTATAATAAAGACATTCACAGTTCTGTCCTTCAAGCACACAATTGCTCAAGCTTTATAAAAGTTTTTTTTTTCATAAAGTAAGAAAGAATTTATCTAATATGGCTTCACCAGAAAGCCACCTACTGGAAATACATTTTGGCAAAGTGTGTTAGAAGATCGACTTTTTAATGATCCCCTCCTAACTATTTAAGCCCTTCTGACACCCTACCCTCCAAAACTGCTCTTGGTTGAGGGACACTCCTGAAAAGAGTTGGAGCAGACTAAAGTTGGCAGGAAGACTGGGACCTGACCTATGCAAGCAAAAGCATTTTCTTCTGAGGTAGGGATGAGTAATTGTGATAGGTTTGGCAGAGGCATTTTTATGCCCCATTATCCACTGGGAGGACTGCATGGACTACCAAAAACTAAAACAAAAAACCCAAAATGATTGGAAATTCACATTTTTTGATGTAATACGGTACTGCAATAGTTCTTAATATTTTCTTTACTGGGGACCACCTGTAAATATAATTTGTTGCCAGTGACCCCTCGAGAATTAAATATTTAAATTTAGATTTAAATATTTACATATTTATTTAAATATTCACATATTTATTTACTTATGGCTTCTGGAGACCAGGATTTAAACCCTGTTGCTGCCACAGCTGTTGGTGTCCAGCAGCACGATTTCACAGACCACCTGTGAAGACTTCATGAACCCCCAGGGATCCCAAGACCCCAGGTTAAGGACCACTGCTGTACAGGAAGGCTTTGAAAACCATTTAAAAAGTAAAGTGTTGTACCTGGAGATTCAGGAACAGCAATTTGCCCTCTTCATTGGGCCAGAAAAAAGTCTGGGCATTCTGGAGGTGTCACAAAAACAACCTCAGGGGACCAGATGCAGCCCCAGGACTTCACATTGCCCACTCCTCCTTTAAGCAAGCCACAGTTGGATAAAATCATACGTACATATTTCAAACTTCAAATATGAAACACAAATTCTTTCAGACTTAACTACACTCTCGTATCAAACTGAAGTCTTAGGCATACCTATCAAGAGTCCCACTGAACTCTATGGCACTAACTTCTGAGCAAAATTACATTTATTTCAATAGAGTACAAATTTGGTATTGTTCCTCAGAATGTACTATATCTCACAAAGGGCCAGAAGAGACAGAGGTGAATGTTAGATCAGATGTCACTAGAAACTGGTCAGTAACAAACCTCAAGGGATTTGTAAAGACCCACAGGTCACCTTGTCTGAAAACAGTACTGTCTATTTAATAGCTCACTTCAGTTTGAACTATGAAATTTCGACAGTTCTCACACCCTGCAGAGCTGTTATCTTTAAAAAAGAAATTGGGTTTGTTTTTAGGAATTTTAACATTTTACAGCTCTGCAAAAGGTGAACATTCCATTTGCAACCTATTTTATTTATTCAGAGTGGTCATTTCTGCCCTATAGTGTATTATTCCACTTTCAACCTCTGGTGGAATTTTGGGGTTTGTAGTTTGCTGAGGCCAAAGAGCTCTCTGGTTGGGAATTCTAAATGCCCCTCCCTATACTGCAAATCACAGGATTCCACAGGATGTTGAAAGTGGAATAATAAGTGTAGTGCAGAAATGGCCAGTATTTTTCTCTTGCCTTTCAACAAATGTTTTTACCTTTCACAGCTGTGCTAAGTGCAATTTGTTGGGCAAATGAGTTATACACTAATTTAAAAGTGTTCATAATTCCATTTTTAAAATATTCAATGTGAAATCCAACTATTTTAATCAGTACATTCATAAATATACAAAAAGAAATAGCAATAAAAACTTTGATTCCAAATTCTGGGCAAAGAGAAACTGGGGAAGGATGCATATGGCTTCCTTACTGGGTTCACTTCATAATCCAGAACTACCACTAAAACTGCCTGCAATTTGTAGGTGACAGTTCTACTCTCATTGAGAAGCAGGATCACTTGGTCAGATCCTATGGCAGAAAAAGCCAAACACAGGCTGTTAATTTTGATTGGACTGAAGCAGCAACTGAAGCAGTGACAACCAACATCTCCTGTTTCAGGGGGCAGTCTATCTCCCAACAGTACTCCAGGACTTGGGAATATATTCCACCCAAACTGATCCCTATAGCGCTAGTCAGTTTCCAGAACTCTTTAGCAGCAGTTAAGGAGGACATGAAATCAGGCATAGCATCAAAAACACACATGTATATTTAAAATATTCTATATAATAGCAAAAGATGCATCTATTTATAAAAGGTAGAATCTCCTGGATTTTTTTGTTTTACAAACTGTTGCCTGCAATTTTACATATGAAAATGTTCCTCTCATTATCTCATTATCAGTTTATCTGTATGGATTAAACTGTACTCTAAAGTCTTAATTAAAGTTTGGTAAGGCTATCCTGAGTAGTTGGTGACTGACTTTCCTTGCTTCAGCTCATTATTGATAAATGCCTCTGTAGTGTCACCATTTAAAAGAACAACATATATCTCTAATCAGCACCATACTGCACACTAATGGATATTTTATTTAGACACGAATCACAGCTTGGCCGTGCTGGCTGAGGAATTCTGGGAGATACGGTTCAAAAAAGCAACATTTCCAATTTCTGTCTTACAACATAGGTTATTGTAAAGCATTATAGATAAGACACCAAAATTTTAGAACAACATCTGTTTGTGTAGGAGTATGCACAGGAAATATTCATGTTCCAACACCAAAACACAAAAGTCCAATAATATCACTTTACTGTTGTGTGACCTCTCAGTCTCTAGCACCAAATGCAGCAAGAAACTGAGGCAAGGCAGGAACATTCACTTGAATAAGAGAAAAAAAGAATGGTCAATGGGGAAAAGAATCTGATCACTGTCAAAACTCAACAAGCTGAGGAATAGCACTAGGGACATTACACAAACCATATCTAAAATCCCTACATCTTTGGCAGAATTTAGTTCTCTTTTTTATCATGCAAGGCTGAAGAACTGCTTCTGACAGTGTAGTCATAGCAGAAGGCTGCAATTCCCAAGAAAGAATAGTTTTTGGCAATTTCACATTAACAGATGCAGCAGTTAACCCTCATCTCCCTATATTAAACTATCTGGGCCCCAAGAGTGCTGACAGTCTTTATAATACTTCCTTTACATCATTCTTTCACTGCTAAAGGCCCACAACCACTATATTATCATAGGGCCAGCTGCCTGTATTGTTAACTCTTGCAGAATCAATCCACAAACAAGCATTACAGCAGTTACAATTACTGAAGTATACAGGAGAATTTTGTAGCACTGATGGGAGGGGAACAAACTGAGGGATTTGGTTCTGTTCCGCTCCAGAGGTTTTAGTAGAGCAGAAGGGATTTTTTCCCCCACTCTGCCCAAACAATGGAATGGAATGTGGAATCCACAATTGAGTAAGGATTCCATAATCCATTCCAGCCATGGGTGATGGGGTGGGAGTAGAGCTATGCTGTTTTGTGGATGCTCCAAAGCCTATATGAGCAAGGTGTAATGTTAATATAACCTCCTGAGTATACTGAAGACCTTGAAGCATTCCATGTGAATGTACCACAGTTACAGGATAGCTTCAGGCTACAGTCTTATATTATAGGATCCTGATGCTATATGGAGGCCAGGATTGAGCCAAGATATTTAGATGTTTGATATGGAGCAATAAATGCATCCTCGACTCAGCTACACAAATCAAGTTGCTTTGTACCAAAAGCCAGGCAAGTTATTCTGACATAATCATATCTCCCTTATAATAAAAATGTAACAGCAAATTGAATAAAACACATAAAACACTCTTTCACATGATCCCAAACCTTCCTATAAGATAGCTTCCTCACTCTAATAGCAGAGTCTGCCTTGTGGTAGGCTTCACATCTGAAATATCTCCAACCCAATGAATGCCTAATAATTCTGGCTGGGGTAGAACTCCATCTACATGAGGGATGGGCAACTCACGGCCCTCCAGATGTTCTTGGACTCCAGCTAGCCAGCGTAACCAAAGTTAAAGGATACTATGAGATGCAGGCCAACAACATCAACAGAACCACACTTGGCCTGCCAAATATACACCGTATATGATGGGGTGGGCAACTGCAGAAAACTAGGGGGCCACATTAGACCTCTCAGAGACACTGGAGGACTGCACCAGCTCCTGTAGTAGTAGTAACAACTACAACATTATTTTGAGGCTGTTTTTTTTAAAAAAGATCAAGATTTTGTTATGATTGTAGGGTCCAAGGGTGCTTTAAAGATCTGGAAATGACTTCTACACCCCCTATAGATCACTTTTTGGCATTCTGGAGCAAAAAAAAAAAATTTGCCAAAGGGAAAAAAAAGCCTGCCTCCCCCCTCCAATGGCACTGAGGGCCATATACATCCTGCAAGCCACATTTGCCCACCCTTCATATAGGAAGTTGCCATGTCCCAAATCAGACAATTGGTACATCTATTAAGTACTGCCTACATTAACCAGAAGCAGATCTCAAGAGATGGAGACAGAGGTCTTTCCCAGCCCTATATGAAGACGCTGGAGATGCAAGTAGCACCTCCTGTTTGCAAAGTATGTATTCCACCACTGAGCTAAGTCCCTCCCACATAATTAACAGAAACACTTTGTTAATTATTGTATTATTATTGTATATTATTAGATGTTTTAAAAAACTACCTACCAGCAATAATGATTAACTCCACTTCATGTTGACTCAATGAATGAGTCAAGTCATATTCTTGTTTTATTGTACTTTGCTATTTGTTGTGTGCCTTCAAGTCATTTCCAACTTATGACAAACCTAAGGAAAACCTACCACAGGGTTTTATGAGCACTGTGTGATGTGCCCAAGGTCAACCAATGGATTTCCATGGCTGAGTGGGGAATCAAACTCTGGTCTTCAGTTCAACACTCGAACAAATAGCAAACTCCAGCTGTTTGCTACTAGAGGTCCCTATTAGCATGTTGAAGTCTGTCAGACACACGTACTCTGAATCTATGACATCATGTATTATTTAATATGAAGAGAAGCCAAATATAACTGAGCAGTGAACTGAAAGTAGTTTGATTCTTTAAAGGCAATCTTACTGAGCAGAAAATGAAACCAGCCCCCCCTGCCAAATTATTTTGTATTACAATGCAGCCCCTGGTCTCACTTAATTAAGTAAAAGGAACTCAAAGCAAATCTTCTTTAAAATTAAAAAAAAAGCCAAAACTTTTTTTTATTCCTAAGTAAATTCTATTGAACTCAACCGAACTTGCGTCCAAGCAAACACATTAATCATCACAAGCCAACATTATGCCAAGTTAAAGCACTTCTCCAACTTCAGTTAAACCAAGGCCACAAAGTGGTTCCACCACACCCACCATACCCACATTTTTCTCAAACATTGATTCATTGACTTGAACCAAAGCTACAACTGAAAACAGTGTGTTTCGTATTCACTCCTTTTCAGCCAGGTAATTTGTTAGATGTTCTTGGCCTACAGTGTGGACTTGTCAGCACAGTTTTTAGAAGAGAAGCTAATGATATGGGCCCTTTTCGCATGGCATTTGCCATGTGAAAGGGCCTCCGGAGCGTTGTGCGATTGCAAGGAGCATTTCAGATGACGTCCTCGCAATCATGCCAGGGCCGGCAGGCACTGATCGCACACTATTTCATTTTCAGCTTGTAGCTGAAAATGACATGCAATCGCGCATTGTTCCAGGGCCCCATGCGCACTTACCTTGCATGTGGAGCTCCGGAGCTGCAGCACTCTCACTTCCTCCCCCAGTGCAGCCTGGGAAAATACCCAGCTGTGCTGCAGAAGGAAGAGGCAGAGTTCTCATGTTGCCTGCCAACCAGCAGGCAGGCAGCTCCTGTGGAGCTGAAGCAGCGAGGATGCAAGGGCCTCTCGCAAGAGGCTGCTCACGTGATCCCTGTGCCCCAGCACCAGACAAAGGTAAGGTGCGGAAAGGGTCATACTCATGGGAACTAGAGAATTATAGTGTTATTGTTCCACTTTAACTGCTATGACAACATCCAATGAAATCCTAGAGTATGCAGTTTGGTGAAGCGGCGGGACTCTCTAACTAAGAATCCTAAATGCCTTTCCCTAAACCTCCAATCCCAGGATTCCACAAGACAGACCCATGGCAGTTAAAGTAGAATAATAAATTGCTATAATTCTGTAGTGTGAATGGCTCCCAGGTTGCCAAAAAAACCACTATTAATCAATCTGAGCCAGGCACAGAACCTGTCCTTTTGCACTAGTCAGCCCACACAAACCATGTAATACTGTGGTAATCTAATGACTTTTCTCCACCATGTACAACTCAAGGAGTACTTTGACAACCACATTAATGGCTATCCCTTCAGGAAATACTTTAGGAATAAATCACACGGCAGAAATAATATCTTGCATAAAGATGGCCAGAACCCAACTTGAGAAGTTGCCTGATCTGAACTTATTTGATGGTGCTATCCCTCCATTTTTATCATCATTCATGACTACATTTTCTATAGGCAGCAGAACTACCTCCTTTCAACTGGAGGGACAACTCATTTTTCAACACCACACTTAATAGCCAAAAATGTCTATAAAGACAATATTAATATTATTTCCAGACTTTTGTTTGTCAGGACAGGATATATTTGAGGTTATAATTTTTTACTGAATACCTGAAAACAGAAGTCTTGAACTTTTCTATTCCATTTGTTTTCTTTAGTGAAATGTATGAATAAAGTTTATATAACAATAGATAGATAGATAGATAGATGCTCAGATTCTCAGAGTAAAGACTTATTCAATCACTTTTACTTATATGTTAACTCAAACTCAGATTGAGTGGGGCTACTCTAGTTAGGACTAACACAATTCAGATGACTGCATGTTCAAAGATCACTATGGCCATTTCTGTATTGCACTAGTATAGTGCTATTATTCCACTTTCAACCTCCTATGGAATCCTGGGGTTCGCAGTTTAGGGAGGGGCATTTAGAATTCTCAGCCACAGAGCTCTTTGGCCTCAGTAAACTACAAACCCCAGAATTCCACAGGATGTTGAAAGTGGCATAATAGCACTGTAACAGTGTAGTGCAGAAATGGCCTATGATCTCAAATTGCAGAGTCCCACTCTTAAACATACTACCTGGGAGTTAGACTGAAAGTTAAGTGGCACTCTGCATTTACACAGAATTAAATTCCATGTATTTCAATCAGACTTACTTTTGTTGTTTTGTTTTGTTTTAAATAAATATTACTGAAGTGATGCTTTATGATTTGGTTCATTAGAATAATGTGATCAGCATTTGTTAGATGTGTCATACACAGGAAACGGGAAGATTAATCTTTAAAACAAAGAGTCATTTCTTTCTTTTTTCTGTTACTCACTGAAACTAAGCCAGTTTTCAAATCAAAAATCTAGTGACTGTTGCTAAGATCTCTTTTTTTCTGTACTGACAAGCTGCTTGAAGAAATATTCCTTGTCCTTTAATTGCTTGCATTCAATTATTATCTTCTCTTTTCTTCAATACACTACAAGTGTCTGGAAATAACAGTAGGGGCTAGTTTCCAAACGCCTTGAAAAGACACGTTTCCACTTACAAAATATATGCATTATTATAAATGAATGTTGACTTGTATGTGTGAACTCAATGTGAGAAGCAGCTTTTCATTTTCTTTCAGAAAAAAAAAATCTGGTAATGAAGGTGGTAATGAAGGAAATGAAATATAATGTCAGCCTATTTTAAGGATTTAGGAAACAAACATGATTTAAGATAAGCAATGCAAGCCTCTCATGTATATTTACTAAGAACTGCTACATACTGAATTCAGTGAATCATGCTCAGAATTTCTGCCTGCCTTCTAAAAATCTGAATGGCTGATACAGAACAAGCACTCATGCCATTCACCCTAAGGCACTAATTCTAAGCACACTTTCTAGTAAGCCCCATAGAAGTTAGTGAGCTGTATTTCTAGCAAACACACCTAAAATTGTGTTGCACACAAATAAAATGATTATCTAATCCTGCAGGAAATTTAAAACATGTATGCATATTTGTATACAAAGCATAACACACTGGAATCAAAATCTAAATATCACTGTGAATAAGCTCTCAACATTAGCTGTACTCATACTTTGATACATCACCCCCCACAGGCAAAGAATGACTTTCCTTAATCTTCATATTTTACATAATTATCTGTCCTCAACAGCTTGCCATCTACTGTGACTGCATGTTTAGCCCAATACATAAAACCCACAAAAACATTTATTTAAAAAGAAAACATCAGTTGTATTAAAATACTTTTTTAAAAAAATGAATAAATGTCTGTATGGAATTTAAAATCAAGAATTATAAGATTTAGTTTTCCAGGTACATGGCATTGCAAACCTTTTAACTGCTGGTTGAAGGTACTTCTTGTAAGAGGAGAAAACCCCACACACACACACACACACACAAACACAATCCTGTATGCACACAAATACCTGTGAACTTGAATCAAAAGAAGCCTGAAAGCCATGGAAACTAAGCTGGAAAAGGCTCAAATGGATCCAAGCTGAAATTAATCCCATTAATAACAGGCCCTGTTGTTCTGCCTTGTTCACTATGATTACTGAAAGAACGCTCTTAAATACTTTTTTTTTAATGTTTCTAGTAGCTAATGGGATTCTTGGGGCTTCCACAGGTTGGCACTGGCTGCAACAGCTGTTTTGAAGGCACTCTACAGACATAAAGTAGCTGTTGGTCCCTGTAACACATCTTAGGAAGGCTTTGTACTTTAGAGAACTAGTTGTCAAAATCAATCATTGCCAGCCACCATCCAACTCAAACTAGAGCATATCCACACTACACAATTGTATCAGCTTCATACCACTTTAATTGTCTTTGCTCCACACTATGGAATCCTGGGATTTGCAGTTTAATGAGATACTTAGAATTCACTACCAGGGACCTCCAATTCTACAGTTCAAAGGACTGCACTAGAGAATTCTAAGTCCCTCATCAAACTAAAAATTCCAGGAATCTATAGGACAGAGCCCTGGTAGTTAAAGTGGAATGAAAGTACTATAATTATGCAGCATGGACGAACTCTCAGACGAACCATCATCATGTCCTCACATGCTCCCTCCCTCCCTCCCTCCCTCCCTCCCAAAACAAGCCCCTTTTCCAAAAAGACACACAACTTAAAAATTGTGCAGATCTGTAATGCTTTCACAGCTGAATTTTTTTTTTTTAGAAAAAACACACACACACACACAAATAAATGCTCTCCATTCCCTCCCTTTCAATACAGCAGGTAAACAAAATAGAAGATTTCACAAGTAATTTAGCACACACTTTTCTGGCACCTCGCACACTGTATTGGCATCAGTGTCTTATAAAGTCCCAGGTAGTACACGTGCAACACTTCTTCCGATGGGCTAAGCATGTCAACCGATATTCCAACTTTGCATAGAAATCCTCAGAAACAAAAGTTTGCTAGTCACTGACTAAATTCAAACGGAGGATCGTAAGTACCTCCACAAGTACAAACATTCTTCTTTTACCGATTCCCTTAATTTTTTTTTCCAGGGTTTTTTTTTTTAAAAAAAAAATCTTCCAGTTCTAAAGCCATTGCTAATTCCTTCCCTCCCCCACCTTCTGCTGCAAAGGAGCACACATGAACTTTCCTACTGGTAACCAGTTGCCAATACAGTCCTCAGCCAAAAGGTACAAGAAATAAGCAACAATCAAATCGATGGCACGTACATGTGGAAAGCGCCACACTTCCAGCAAGGCTTCGTTTTGTGTGGATTTTTTTTTTCCCCTTCCCTCTTTCTTTCTCATTTCGGTCCGATGTTAACAAGACAGAACGCAGACCCAGGACACCGATCATCATCATCAACACCACCCACGGCAGCAGCAGCAGCAGCACTAGAATAAGCCGTACCCTGGAAGGAATCCGGGCGTAATGTAAAATTGTTTCAAAAGCTCGAGTTTCACAGGATGACAAGATTGCTGCTGCCGACGCCGCCTTTTCTGTGCGGGATGGTTGTTGCTGCTGTAAACCTTTAATTTCAAGATTATTAAAAAAAAAGAAGAAGAAGAAGAAGAAAAGGGGAAAAATCACAATATAGATCGACACCGTCGTGCTGTCCCCCTCCCCCTTCCTTTCAGAGGATGACACAGGAAGAACAGCATTGATCGTCCCCATTCGGCTGGGAGGCGTAGTTCATCTGCCGGACGATCTCGGCAAAGAGTTCGTCCACCGAGGCTTTGTTTTTGGCCGAAGTTTCCATGAAGGGGCAGCTCCACTCCTCCGCCAGCGCTTTGCCCTCCCCGAAGGAGACCTCCCGCTCGCCTTCCAGGTCCACCTTGTTGCCCACCAGGATCATGGGCACCTTCTCGTACCGCTTCACCCGGATGATCTGGTCCCTCATGGGCTTGATGTCCTGGAAGCTCTGCTGGTTGACCAGGCTGTAGACCAAGATGAAGCCCTGCCCGTTCTTGATGTACAAGTCCCGCATGGAGGCGAACTGCTCGGTGCCGGCCGTGTCCAGGATCTCGAGCACCGAGGGCGAGGAGTCCACCTCGATCTCCTTGCGGTAGAAGTCCTCGATGGTGGGGTCGTACTTCTCGATGAAGGAGCCCGTCACGAACTGGACGGTGAGCGCGGACTTGCCCACCCCGCCCGAGCCCAGCACGACCACTTTGTATTCTCGCATGGCTCTTTCGCGCGCCCCCCGGGACGGGCGGCTCCGCGCGGCTGGCTTCCCCCTCGCCGGGGCTCCCCGCGCTCTCCTCCCCTCCCCACCCTCAGAAAGGAAGGAAGAGAGCGAGAGAGAGAGAGAGGAAGGGGAGAGAGGCAGGAGGGAGGGAACCACGGAGAAGCCGCCTTCCCCCCCCCCCCCCCCCCACCCCCGACGGAAAGGAGGCTTCCTTTCTTCGCGGGAGCTGAGGCGGGCGAGGCACTCCACAAACAGGCGCGGCGGCGTTCAGGGCGGCAACCGGGCGAAAGGGGCAACGCGCTCGCCTTCCTCTGCGCCCCTCAGCCCGGGCGGAGACGGAGGCAGCCGCCGGACGAAGAGGAGCGTCGCGCTCCGGTGAGGCGACCGTCGCGGCTCCGGTGAGGCGAGCGGAGCGTGCGCCTCAGCAGCGCCCGGAGGAGGAGGAGGAGGAGGAGGAAGAGAAGCGGCGGCGACGGCGGCGGCGGCTATTGCTGGTATCGCTGCTGCTGCTGCTGCTGCTCGGGGCGGCGCGGAGGCGGCGCGCGCTAGTTCCAGGGGCGTCCCGGCCGCCAGAAGAGCTCCTCAGCCGAGCGCGCGCCGCCGCCGCCGCCGCGTGAGCCCCGCGCTGCTGCTGCTGCTGCTTCTTCGGGGCCATGCCGCCTTCGCCCTCTGGCTCGCGCGACGCCCCGGGCTTTCTTTAGCCGCTCGCTTCTGTTCCGCGCTCCCCGGACCCCATGGGGCGCCGGGGCGCTCCCCTTCCCACCACCTGAAAAAGGAAAGGGGGGGGCCGGCGGCGCACACTGGCTCCCCTCACGCCCCCTCGCCTCGCTCCCCCGCCCCACCCCGCGCCGCACTCCGCCCGCTTTACTCTTTGTTTTCCCTGGATTGGCTGCCGCTCTCCGCTCCTCGCTCGGCCGGGCGCCATTGGCCGAGGAGGGCGACTTCCTCGCGGATTGGCTGCGGAGGAAGGGGATGGGCCGGGGCGCAGCTGTCTCTTTCTTTCGGCCTCCCTGGTCTGCCCTCGCCGCCTTGTTCTCTTTCCCCTCCTCCTCCCCCTCCCCCTCCTGCTGCTGCCAAAGCGAGAAGTTTTGGCGGACAGTTTGGACGAGGGGATGAGCGGCGCACGTGGGGGTGGCGGGCGGTCTCCGTGGGGGGGGGGGCGGGGGGGAGTCAGGCGGGCCGGGGCGGCTTTGGGTTGGAGCTTTGACGGCTCGGTGACAGAAGCGAGGCGTTTCACGCGAAGGAGGCGGGAAGGGCGGGCGGGCGCGAGAGGGGGAATTCGCAGTTACATAAAAAGCAGCGTTTCTCGAACCTTTGGCCTCCTGGTCCAGGAGCGACTCCCATCGCACGGAGCGTCGGGAGGGCAGCAAAATGGGCTGGGGAGTCCCCACAGAATGAGAACGCTGTGGACGACAAGGCGAAGGACCCGGCTCTCGCGTCAGCGCCTCACACCGCAGCGTCCTTTGCACAAAGCAGGCCCTGAACCAAATCTATAGGTCCACTCACTCTCTCACTGTGCTAGACAACTGGGCAAAGCAGTCCAGTGCAAAATCCGCTCAGGATTCCATAGGATGTTGAAAGTGGAATAATCACGCTATAAGAGCGTAGTGCGGAAATGGCCATGGTGTGGTGGTTTGAGTGTGGTGCTGTGGAAGAACGGGGTTGGAAGAAACCCACACTGAGCGACATCACACTCTCCCAGCCACAGAGGAAGGCAATGGCAAACCACCTGTGAACCAAGAAAAACCCCAAATAGGTTCGTGTTACCGTCACCTGAAGTCAGAAATGACTGGAGGCACACAAGAACGGCTCCCAAATAAGAGGAAGCAGATGACTTAAGAATTGGCGTGGACGACAAATTCTGCACACCCCAAAAATGATGGAGGCAGGGAGAGAGAGAGAGACTAAGGCTATCTAGGGTATAGCTTCACACACATAACTTCTGCTTTCTGAGGGGAGGAAGGAAGGAAAGTGAGCACAGCAGCAAGCTGTTCATTTCTGACTGCTTTCCAGATCCTTTGTTTATTTAGAGCTCTCCTGTGGCTGGGATAAAGCTTGGAAAATTGTTTAAGAAATATGAATATGACATGCCGAAGCCACTCAGAATGGTATAGGTGACAGGTTGCGTGATGCCCTGAGTGTCCGCTAAGTGGTGGATGGCTTTTGTATATTGTTATTCCTCATTCTACTTAAAAGTAACTTTCTAATCTCTGGTCCTAAAGGAGTGGTATGTGGCCATATATGGCATCTGGAGAGTGCAGGAGCTAACAACAAAAAACAATTAGACAAATGCTAAAAAGGATTAGAGCAAGTGGAGAAGAGTTTGTTTCCTCCAAACACACAGGTAAAAAGTTGGAGTAGACCTAGTCATACCATAAGAACACAGGTACAACAGTGCAAGGAGAAAAGAGGAAAGAAGTTTGTGCTTCTTTAAACAACAACAGGATTGTGTAATGGGTTTGCATGGAGGTTTGTACCCACATACCTCTATGCAAACCCCAGTTACACAACTTTGTTGTTGTTGGTAGGGTTCTGGTCGTCTTTCCCTAATGGATGGATCACCCCATAGTATACTCAAAGCCCTGGTGGTACAGTGGTTAAATGCTGGTACTGCAGCCACAATGTTGTAAGTTCAATCCTGCAGGGCTCCAGGTTGATTTAGCCTTCCATCCTTCCGTAGATCAATAAAATGAGTACCCAGCTTGTTGGGGACATTTAGCTAAATACATTGGAAATCGCTTAGGGAGTGCTTTGCACTTTGATAAGTGGTATAGAAGTGTGACTGCTATTGCTATTGCTATACTTGGGTCTTAATCAAATTGTTTAAATCAAATTGTTATGGACACATTGAATCAATATGATCTTGGTACATCAGCATTCTGATCAATTCAGCTGAATCCATGGGTCTCTTATAACAGATGGCAGTAGGATGAATTTAGATGGATGGTTTAGGCCAGGATGTGCTAAAATTCTAACTTACCGTTTTGTAAAAAAAATCACCTTTTAAAGGTTGACTAAGAAGGGATAGGGTGAGTAGAGATCCTCAAGGATGGTTTACTATTCTAAAAACTCTGAAGAGCTTGACTATGGAACCTCCACTTCAAAACACATGTATCAGTTAAGGTGAGGATGACAAATGTGGTGAAACAAGAGCAGGGAGTAAGCCAAGGCCTTCATGAGTAAAAACAAGAGTAGAAAGAACAATGATAACAGTAAGTGGAACACAATTTCTAAGAGTGAGATAATAATTTCATATTGAAAGCATTTCTGTCTCCAGTATTCTGCACAGATTTTCCACCTCAATTCAGGTTGAGCGGCATTGGTATTCCATGCTGACTGCTAAATGCAGAAGAATTGCTATAGTGGGCCAGCTCAAGTGTTGCCTCATTGGTAAACCCTGTCCTGGGGTCTACAACTTTGATATGAAATATAATCTAACACACCAGAGAGGTCACCCAGATGAGCACATAAGCAGCAACGGTCATACGATCGGAAAACCAGGTCAGGCCAGTAAACTCCCCTGTCATGTAGCCACAGGAGACCTCAAGCTGTGCCAACCCACAGTGGACAAAAGATCCTCAGCCTTTGAGGAGCCAACTTGTAGGGATTAAGGTGCTTTCCCACAAGTTGGGCACTGATAGCAATACAATCTTATCAGGCAAGGACCATCTACATAAACTCACACTGCAACCCAAATGGTGGAAGATCCTGAAACTTTGGTAACACCTTGTTATCTTCTAATATGAAAGAAGGTGCCAGTGTGGTGTTATTTTTCCGTTGCCATTCTCTTTGTTCTCCCTGGGAAAGGATTTGTTCTCAAGGTACATTTTCCTTACAAATAGTCCCCGTTTTTGGCTGGCTCTTTGGATAACTCCTGGTCATACCAACAGACTGTCCCCTCTCCCCCCCCCAGCAGCCAAGTAATCCCCTCAGCATCCTTCTGCTGAACTTTACTTCTTTCACTGCTTTCTCAGACCGAGGACTTCAGGAAAAGGTGCAGTATCACCCAAACTACAAATCTTCTAATAATTCCTCTATCTAATTTCCATTCTTTGCCTTTCTATAGGGCTTGAATGCGTGTATGATTGTATGCATTGAAGTGTGATATTTCTGTTTAATAAAGTCATTTATTGGATCTTTTTGTGTGGTTTTTGGCTTGGCTTGACCCCGTAAAAATTGGGTAAAAGATCTCACTAGGTTACCCTGCCTTTCGTAGTGTTATTGCTTGTGCTCTGTTGAGTTTACCTTCCCCATCACTTGGAACACATCAGGGCGTCCCTTGGGGATCCCCAAAATTTCAAAGTAACACAAGTTCCATCTAGCTCAGCATTCCTCTCTCACTCTGTGGCCAGCCCAATATGACCTTCTTCAACCTGGTACCCTCCATATTGTTCTGCTCAGCAATTTTCATCAGTTCTAGTGTGCCTGGCCAGTGGCCAGGCATGAAAAGGAGTGCTTTGTTATAAATTTGCAGAAAGTAAGACATTTCCCTGAAGCGTCAAGCCAAAGTAGGCTCCACTTTGAAGAAAGCTCTCCCAGAAAAAAGAGGGGGGAGAGAGAAAGGATACAAAATTGAGGCTTGTCTCTGACAAAAGACAGATAGGGGAAAGATGGCATAGAAATAGAGAAAAGTGTGCAAAGGCATAGGGAAAGGATGATTTGGAGATAGGGAAGGGACCACAGAGTGATAAGATGGCATAGAGCAGTGGTTCTTAACCTTTTCTTTACTGGGGACCCCTTGTAAATACAATTTGTTGCCGGGGACCTCCAAGATTTAACTCAAGATTTAAATATTCAAATTTAGATTAAAATATTCAAATATTTATTTAAATATCCAAATATTTGTTTAACATTGCTAATCAGTTGCTCACCCTTAGTCCGTATTCTTCCAGTAGACAATGCAAAGGAAAGGAGACTTGTTAATGATCTGTGGAATAGCGTGCTGAGATCCCTCAAGTGCCGGGAGAGTAGAATAAACTGGAATTTCCTAAAGGAAGGTTATGAATGGAAGGCAGGTCTAAATAATAATTTCTTTTGCCCTTTCCCCCAAAGCAGCACCTGGGAAATCAGGGTCTCAGTGCTGCCTTGGGGGAAAACGTGAACGAAATGCCAAAAGAGCACTGAAAGAGTAGAGAGGCTAAATGCTTTGTTTGCAAGCACATACCCTCTCTACTCTCCTGGTGCTCTTTCAGAGGGAAATGGCATTTGTTTCATGCTTTCCTCCGAAAGAGCACTGAGATCCTCACCACTTCACTTCCAAACAGACACAAGAGTAAAGGGACTCCCTTCTATTCTCATGGCTGCTTAGCTCGGCCACGCTGCCTGGCCCTGGGCTCAAGCAGTGTTGTCACACTCACCACACAAGGCCTGGGGTGGGCACTTTCCTTCATCTTCTGGATTCTCTTCTCACTTTTCTGCCTTCCTGTGCCAGTGTCCAGAGCCTTCAGTATAGAATGAGAGACCCACCAGCATGTCGTTGCTGCTGCAACTCCATCATCACTGACACGCTGCATCAACTGAAGAAGGTTAGGGGGAACTGTGAATAATTAGATAGCTCAGGGGTTAATGTGTAATCTGTGTATTAATAAACTTCTACTTGTTTATTCTTTTTTACAACTGTGTCAGGCTGTTCCTACTAAGATTTGATAGTCTGGTCACGCTTACCCACTGAACCCACTGAACCACACATCCCCTCATCCATATAGGGATCTCCTTGAGGCCCAAGTGCCAGATCCAGAGAGGGATCTAGAGGGAAAATCAAGCAAGGTGAGTGACAGGACCCCAAGGGTTGGGAACTTCAGGGGCCAGCCTGGAGAGGGAATCTGTCACAGTGGCTTATTACTTTGAATATATTCTGAATATACTTTTTGTTCCTTTTTGTGTCTAAATATACTGTGGTAGAGGGAAAGTGTCATCAACATTTTCCTCTGGATCATTACTTTGCAGATTATGGTGCTGTGGACTTCTATAAAAGTGTTCCCAATTACAATTTGCTTCAGATATTCTCAGTGTTGGTTGTGCATCCATAAAACTTCACTGTGCCATACACCACACAGAATTTAGTAGAAAATATATTGGATGGTAGTACTGTTACTGAAAAGAAGCCCCAAGCTACTCATTTGTGGGTAAGTGCCTTCAAGCTGACTGTTGAGTTATGGCAACTTCTTGAATTTCATAGGATTTTCTTAGGCAAGGAATACTCAGAGGCAGTTTGGCAGTTCCTTTCTCTGAAATATTTACTGCAATATATACTGGTGGTCTTGAAAGGTACTCAAGTAAGTTACCAGATGCTGTCAACAAGAGATATCTTGGGGCTTATCCTTCAAGGATAATGTTAGAGGCTGCTCAGGGAACAGCTTTGGAAAGCACAATGACTAACTTGATTTGACTGCTGGGAGTTGGCCTCATGTGACCTGTGTTCACATTTTTGGTCTCCTATAAGGCTTACTGGGTGACCTTGGATCACTCATGATCTCCTGACCAAACTGGCTCACAGAATAGTGAAGGACAAAATGAGATAACCCATGTGTACTTCTTCATCAGTACAGAGAGGAAAATTCAGCTGCAAATGCTAAAAAAATAATTTCAAGATTATTTGAATTAAATTAGGAAACCACCAAACTTGTGCTCTCTTTTTCTATCACAGAAGGGCATGAGTTTATCCTACTGTCTGAGCAGATTCACTTTTTCCATCCCAATCAAATAACCCAGAGTGCTCCCCAATGTGTGATGGATTATTACAGCTGTTAATGAGCTTAATCTTAAATGCATTTGAAAGAGTTCTTGTCCAGTCAACTGCATTTTAACTGGTGAATCATTTGGGCCCAAGTGGAGCAACAGCCAGATGATAAGATTATTTTCATTGTTTCTTTGTTAATAGCAATAAGATTATTTTCACTGTTTTCCTTGTTAATAGCACTCAGTTTGGTTGTGATTTGAATTATAAGAAATCCTGACTGTTTGCCAGAGTTTCCACAAGTCATTCTTTCATATTCTTTGTCAATCAGACATTCCTTTTAAATCACCAATTGTTGCCCTTCTTTCCAACTTTTTCTGTTTTTATGTACTCTCTCCTTCAAGCCCCATAAAGAGATTTAACTCTTTAGATTTGAAAAATGTGTGGTTTACAGATAAGACAACTAAGTAAATAGCACTTGGTAGATAAACAATTGCAACGGGCTACATCTTCTCCCCTGTAATGGATTCCCTCCCTGTTCCATTTGCATCAACAGAGTTATTATTACCATCATTGCCTGGATGCTAATGACAGAATAATAATGCATTATGTCTGAAAAACACTGTTGTGATAATATTGTAGAGGCTTCAAGGCAGGCGAGCCTGATCATTAGGGCACTGGGTTTTTTTCTCCCCCTTTACTGCTTTATCAACCAAAATATGCATCCCAAAGCTCTGTCTGATGGCATTTGGAAACACAAGGCCTTTTAAAAATACACACAAAGGAAAAGCTACTACAATCAGCTCTCCACACTTGAACAATTCACTTTTATGGATTTGATTATTTGCAAATTTCTTCAGTCCTGCCACCCCACTCTGAAAGGTGCTTCTTTTCTTGGGGAACCTTCCCTCCTGGCCTGCATCAGGCCATGCAGCCCATTAAAAATCTGCCCCCCCTCTCCTCCTCCTCCTCCTCCTCCTCCTCCTCCTCCTCCTCCACCACCAGCAGCAGCCAATGCCTGGCCAGCTAAGGACTGCTTTCAGCCTGATTTCTGGGTACCGCTGTCTCCCAATACATCCCATACACACCCAATGAAGGAGATAGGTGAGAGAGAAGATGTACACAGCCACCATACTGATCTGCCTTCCTTCTCCTTTCCCTGACTTGATTTGGAGCTTGGGTACCTACTTTCCTCACCATGCCTCAGCCCCCTTTACATGTTGATATTTTCAATTTTTCCACTTTTGTGAGGGTCTTGCACCCCAACCCTGGTGAATATGGAGGGGCAACTGTACTAACTGGTGAAGAGACCAGAACTGGAAGAATGCATGCTCTGCTGGCTGTTTGCCATAATAAATGAAATGAGTGAATGAAGAATGCATGTAAGACCTGTAGTTTGGTACCACAGATGATATAACTCTAGTACAGGATTGCACCTTAAAATAATTCTTTTTTTCTGTATGCTTTTGGATGTAAGCCCCTAGATGCTGGGTTTAATGCTCCTGTTTTCTCCTTCTGTTGTAGATGAATCCATTTCAGCTGGATTGTTTCTTTGTTTGATGATATTTAAATTTCATTCATTGTAAAAAGCTTGGAGGCCCCTTCATGATAACTAAGATACACAAACAATAAATGAATAAAAGCCATTGTGCAAAATGTGTAGTTACTGAATAGAAAGAAAGGTCTAGTTTTGTGCCGGGGGGGGGTGTTAAATGTTATTTCTTCACCATCATGTTCCCCTTTATTGATAGGAAATAGCTGGCATCCTATTAGGGACATATACATGTGAAACTTTCCCTTACATGGGCATCGCAGAAGTGACTCCCTGTAGCCAAGTATGAAATTATGAACACTAATATCTATTGCGGTCCTCTGTTGTAATCATTTTGGGGTTTTTGGGGTTTGGTTTTTTGTTTTTTTTTTGAAGTATTTTTTAATTAAAGATTTTAATTAAAAATTTTTAAAAACCCTCCCCACTTCCAAGCTTGTTTTCCAGTTGAATCTGCTTGTATTCATTCCATTCATACATAATTGTTGCTTATTCCAGGGATTTGTTACATCTTACATTGTTAGACAATTGCTTTGTTACCTTACTACCTTGTTACCTTGTTACATTATTATTTTACCTTGCTACATTATTACATTGCATTACTTACAATCTTGCTTTATTCTTATTTCTTTTCTTATATTATGTCTTTATCCAATCCAAAACTTCTCTCCATTCCCTTTCAAAGTTCTGGATAGGTTTATTTCTCAAAGAAAATGTTAACTTTTCTGTCTTTACCATATTCAGGACTTTTAATTTCCATTCTTCTATATCAACATATTTCCTTTCTTTCCAATATTGTGCATATATCAGCCTTGCAGCAGTTATCAGATATAACAGTGTCTTCTGATGACATTTTATTTCTCTTTGTTGCCCAAGCATATTTAACAGATAAAATTCTGGCTTCATTTCAAAATTTACATTATCAATTCTTTGAATTTCATCATGCATTTCCTTCCAGAATTTCCTTGCTATCTTACAAGACCACCGCATATGATAAAATGTCCCCACTTTTTCATCACATTTCCAATATCTTGTATTTATTTTTACAGTCTTTCTGGTGTCATATATCATCTATGTAACATCTTATAAAAATTTTCTCTTAAATTTAAGCTTGATGTAAATTTTATATCTGTCTTCCATACCCTCACCCTATTGTAATCATTTTGCATCTGGCTGTGAGGAAGTAGCCACCCTGCTTCTGCTATCCTGCTCATTCCCCATGAAGCAAGGAATGGCCATGCAGAGGGCTTCAGAGGCTATTCAGTAAATTGAGTCTAGGACAGGTCTGCATGTGGACCTGCTACCCTACTTTGAGCTATACAGGATTGCATCCATAATGTGAACTGGGCACTAAAAAGTAGAATGCAAAGATTGCACATTCCATAGAATTTATAAAGAAAATTGTGTGATAAATTGTTCTGAAAATGAAACATTATGAATTATAGAATGGGATTTCCCATGCAGTTATGTACATGGATTGGGGATGTACATAATTCCACTCATTTCTTTCTCAAAAGAAGGAATGAGCAATTTTAGCAATTTTAGCAATTTTCTTCCTATTGGTAGAAAGTCTTTAAAAAGTACACATTTTTCAAATACTATATGCAGTTTGGGACTTATTCTGTGTAAGATTTGTTCACAGATATATTCTGCACAGAAAATGTTGTTTTCTTTGCAAAAAGGAACGTGAGAGTTTTGCACAGAAAAAGTCCTGTGAATTTGACTGTGTTATGTTGCCATTCAACACAAGTATCAGTGAGTAGGCCCACCGGCAGAGATTTATGCTTCACAATGAGAAGGTGAGATCTCAGCCACAGATATACTTTTCCCAGTCTTCTTTTTCAGCTGATCCAAGCATTATTGGCAATGGAGGCAGGGGGAGATTTCTCTTGCCCAGTAGGAGTGCAGCTCTTGTAATACCGGGAAAGAGTTCTCTTTTTCTTCTTCTTTTTTTAATTAAAAAAGATTAATAAAAAACAAAATAGATACTATTTCAAAATAGATTTACAAAAGGAAATTGCAAAAAAAGAGAAAAAAGAATAAGCTATTACTTATACTACAAAATAACAACATAAATACTGTTCCTATCCTTATGACTATACAGCCATATATAAACAAATAACTTTTCCCTACGAATGTCCTTCTGGCAAAGTGATGGATGTCCTGTTAGATGTCAGTTTTCCTTTAAACTGTCGTGTGTTTCCATTTCCATTTTCCAATCTTGCACAAATGATAAAAGAATCTTTCTATTGGAAATCTTGTTTAATTGTTGGATACCTTCTACTATATCTGGTAAATATATTTCTGGACGCATTAGAAAACAAATTTTGAGAACATTAGAAATTTCATTGTGTATTTCTCTCCAAAATCTTTTCAGAAGAGCCTTCTTTTTCCTGACCTACAGCAGATCAGAGATCTTCTTTCTTTCATTTTTTGATCTTTTGGATTTATTGGATCTTTCGTTTTTGGATCTTCTTTCATTTTTGGATCTAGATCTTGGAACAGAGGTGGTGCTTGAAGGTAACACTGGAAAGCCCACATCAGCTTTATCAGGTCCATGAACTGGTTGCTCTCCATCCCTGGGTTAGAGCTTGGAAAAGTAACTTTTTTGAACTGCAGTTCCCACAACTTCCCAGCCACACTGGCTAGATGTTGTTGGAAATTTCAACCCAAGAAGTAACCTTTCCAAGCTCTGCAGTATATAGTCTCTTAGGAAAATTCCTTATGATTTCTCTTTCTTGCTTTGTAAGATTATTTCTACAAATGATGACTATATATTTCAACCTTCCTCAACATGGTGCCTTTGGATGAAAAGAAAACTATTTCTGTTAGTGTACCTCTGTAAATATAGGGTGTGAATTTTATTCTGAGAAGTAGCAGTAATGAGAACTAGCAGTCAGTAGTTCTAACAAAAAGTGCAGGTGTTCTAAGTCCCTTTCCATCCCAAGAGGACATTTCTGTCAAAACACAGCTAGTTAAGGCATTCAGCATTATAAGAGGTTTTCAATTTATCGTTTAGCTGAGGTTCAGAATGAGCTTGGGTGAGGTTCTCCAGCTGGGAGCTAATTATGTACAGATGAGCCAACACAGGACCAGCAATTTTTAGACAGGGCAGTTCTCCATTGCTTTTAGAGAACGAACTAAGCCAGAAATCCCAAGGCAAATAGCTAATAGCTTTACCTAAAATATTTCTGCTGCTTGTCTTGAAGGCACAGACATTTTGCATAGAGGAGTGGAGAGGAATTGGTCAGCTGTGCAATTTCCAAATCTTCCCCATTCTACCCTTTTGAAAGAAGAAATCAATAATCAAATTATGGTCAGCCAAGTAAGAGACAGTAATCAGCTAAAACAGAACTAAGGGATACGATGTATTTCTTCTTAATCTATACAGATTGGATTTATGGGTAGGATTTCTTTCTTTCCACTTTATAAGGTTTTTTAAAAGTCAGAATCACTCTTAAAACAGAATACACAATAATTTAAACAGAAACAAATATGAGCTAATTTAAAGTCTGTTTTGATTTCTGGAATGTGTATTTGTCTATTGCACTGTGTGATATTGGCAATTAACATTTAATTGTTTCTACTGATAACAGTGTTTTGCCTTTTTACTTCTCGGTTTTCACTGTCACCAAATTATTGTCAAATATTGTATGCAACATTATATGCAACATTGAAAATTTTTAAGTAAAGGGAAATTACTTTAAAGTGGGGAAAAAATAAGCCATATCCACTCTTTGGAAATATATGTCCTGTGCATCTGCACAGGAAGGAAGAGAGGGAGGAAAGTTTTAAAAATTCAGATTTTATAACTTACTCAACATCTTCCTAGCATTAAATTAATTTTGGGGAAAGGGCTAATCCCTACTTCAAATTTGCAAGATAACTTTTTTTTTTAATGAAGGAATGTGTTGATTGTTGAATTTATACACTGGATCAACTGATAGATTTTTTGCCATTTACAACATTGCAGGCTTCACTAGCAACTGTTGATGGGCTTGTCCATTAATTTTCCCAGACTGCTGGGTGGACACAAGTACCTCTAACAGATACCATTAAATAATTAGGTATTGTGTGATGTACCTCCCTTTTTTGTCCAAGCCTCACCATCAATTTAATCCCATAATCATAAGATTTTTGAAACCATTTCTCTCTTCTTTGTCCAAACCATTCATACCACAACTGCTACTATTGGTAATACTAGACAAACATGTTAATATTTGCAGTGTAATCCAAAACATATTTGCCTGGAAGTGAGGTCTATGTGTTTTAACTACTTGTTCTTATGTTCTCCCAAAAGGATAGAAGTACTCAACCTGGGGTGTGGGAAGCAGGTGAGGAAGTGAGGGAAATGCGGCACAGAATAAGTAGAGAAGTGGTACAGGAATATCTGACTAAACTAGGTGAATTCAAATCTCCAGGCCAGATGAATTACTTCCAAGGATATTAAAAGAACTGCAGAAGTAATTTCTGAACTACTTGCAGTAATCTTTCAGAACTCTTGGAGAACAGGAGAAGTCCCAGTGGACTGAAGGAGGGCAAATGTTGTCCCCATCTTCAAGAAGGGGAAAAAAGAGGACGCAAATAATTATCACTCGATCAGCCTGACATCAATACCAGGAAAGATCCTAGAGCAGATCATTAAACAGTCAGTTTGTAATTACTTAGAAAGCAATGCCGTAATCACTACAAGTTAACATGGATTTCTCTAAAATAAGTCATGCCAGACTAATCTTATCTCTTTTTATGATAGGGTTACAAGCTTGATAGATGAAGGGAATGCTGTAGACGTGGCATATCTTGACTTCAGTAAGGCCTTTGACAAAGTTCCCCATGACATTCTTGCAAAGAAGCTAGTAAAACACAGGCTGGACAGAGCTACTGTTAGGTGGATTTGTGATTGGTTGACCAACCGAACCCAAAAGGTGCTCACCAATGGCTGTGTTTCATCCTGGAGAGAAGTGACTAGTGGGGTGCCACAGGGTTCTGTCCTGGGCCCAGTGCTATTCAACATCTTCATCAATGACTTGGATGAAGGAGTAGAGGGCATGCTGATCAAATTTGCAGATGACACCAAATTGGGAGGGGTTGCTAATACCCCAGAGGACAGGATCAAATTTCAAAATGACCTTGACAGATTGGAGAGCTGGGCCAAAGCTAATAAAATGAATTTCAACAGAGACAAATGTAAGGCCCTACACTTAGACAGAAAAAATGGAATGCACAACTATAGGATGGGGGACATGTGGCTGGATAGCAGTACATGTGAAAGGGATCTAGGAGTCTTGGTAGATCACAAGCTGAACATGAGTCACCAGTGTGATGTGGCAGCCAAGAAAGCCAACACGATTCTTGGTTACATCAATAGGAGTATGGTGTCTAGATCGAGGGAGGTAATGGTACCACTCTATTCGGCATTGGTTAGGCCTCATTTGGAATACTGTGTCCAGTTCTGGGCACCTCAATTCAAGAAGGATATCAAGAACCTGGAACGTGTCCAGAGGAGGGTGACCAAAATGGTGAAGGGTCTGGAAGCCATGCCCTATGAGAAACACCTTAGGGAGCTGGGTATGTTTAGTCTGCAGAAGAAAAGCTTAAGAGGGGACACGATAGCCATGTTTAAATATTTGAAGGGATGTCATGTTGAGGAGGGAGTGGGCTTGCTTTCTGCTGCTCCAGAGACTAGGACGAGGAGTAATGAATTCAAGCTGCAGGAAAGGAGATTCCTTCTGAACCTCAGGAAAAACTTCCTGATGGTCAGAGCTGTCCAGCAGTGGAATATTCTGCCTTGGAGTATGGTGGAGTCTCCTTCTTTTGAGGTTTTTAAGGAGAGGCTGGATGGCCATCTGTTGGGAATGCTTTGATGTGTGTTCCTGCATGGCAGGGTCACTGAATTATATTTATTCACTGGAGCTGACTTCTATGTACATGAACATAGTTACTAGTCTCCCCAAAGCACAAGGAGCTACCTGACATATGAGAGTACTGTTCCCAGATCTCAGGGCCTACCTCCTTTTCTTCTGTCCTCAGGGCAAAGAGGAGGAATTTCTGGGTGAGACCACTTCCTTGAAAAGTATTTATTTATTTATTATTCTCAAATGTTTGACCTTTTAAACATTTGAACAGTGTACAGTGAGCCCTCCATTTTTGCAAATGTTCAGAGTACAGAACCCTCATGAAAGTAGAAAAATCACAAATTAACTCCCCCCGCCACAATCCCCCTCCCATTCTCTTGTCTTTTGTGCACTTGGGACCAGAGGTAAGGGAATGGGAGGTGAGACTACTGGAAGGGAGAGAGAAAGCACTGTGTGCTTCCCCACCCTACTTCTTTGCCTTATGTCCAGGTGCTTGTCTTCTTTCTCCATGAACATCAAAACACAAATGAATGGGAGTTGGAGAATGGGGGAAGGCACATGCACACTTTGCAAATAATCAAATTCAAGAAGGTCAAACCCATGAATGTGGAGGAGGACTGTACTTGTTTTCATCTGCTCTTCATACATAAGGTATCATACTTAATAGCATCTCCAGGGGCTGCCTCTTGTAATATCACATTTCTAACATCACAAGGAAGAGCCAGCATGTGGTAGTGGTTTGAGCATTGAATTATGACTCTGAAGACCAGGGTTCCGATCCACACTCAGCCATGGTAATCCACTGGATGACTCTGGGCCAGTCACACTCTCTCATCCTCAGAAGAAGTCAGAGGCAACCCCCCTTAGAATACTCCTGCCAAGAAAACCTCATGATAGGTTCATCTTAGGGTTGCCATAAGTTGGAAATAACTTTAAGGCACACAACAAAAAGAATAACATCACTAGGGGCTGCCTCTGTGACTTCACAAGGGGTCATCCCTAGATCTTGGATTTTGGCCCTCAAATCTCAGCACCTGGCGTAGTCTGACCTTGTACCCCATGCAACACATGGAAGTGTTGAGTGTTGCCAATTTCCTTTCCTGCTGGGTCTATGGGTCTTCTAAACAACTGCAAAAATGCAGCAATAAGATAAACATGATGCAACATGACTTTACTTCTTTTTCAAAAGGAATTTGGCTTTTTAAAAAGGTGACAGCTCTAGTAAGTGTTGGCAACTGTGTCTAGAGGGCTTACATTCTGAAGTTACTTGCAAATATGTGTTCTTCTAAGTGCGTGTAGCCATAAACTTTTTCCATCCTTTCTTCCCCTCACATTCTGTTGCTTTCCCTAAACATCTTATCTGAAGAACAGCTCTAGAGACTTCAAAGCTTACTCAGTACTTCACAAGAATTTCGAGTGGGGTTAGCTGGGCTAGTCTGCTGCAGTAGAGTCAACAAGAAATCTTATGGTATCTTCAAAGACTTAGCATGTTTTATTTGGCCTAAATGTTCTAAAGGCACCAGATCCTGTTTGATTTTGGAAGCTAAGCAGGATCATCTCTGGCTAGTTGTTTGGGAGAGTACCAATGAATACCAGGTGCTGTACGCTCTGTTTCAAGGGAATGAATGGGCAAAATCAATTCTTGGTATTCTTTACCTAAGAAAACTGTATGAAATTAGTGGAGTCACTGGTAAGTTGACAGGCAACTTGAAGGCACGTGTGTGCATGCACACACACACACACACACACACACACACACAAAGAAACAATTGTGTAATCCAGTCTACTTTACTTCTCATACCTCTCATGTAAGAGGCTGGAATTCATGAAACATTACATCAAACAAAACCTCTCTAAGGTGCCACAAAATTCTCTGCTGTTTTTAAGTACTTGATGACATTTTAATTGCTCCCAGTTAAAAGAACACTAGGAATGACCCTTTATCTCAGAGGAGTAGCCAAAAACTGCACTGTATAATATCTCCTTGGACTATTCAGTTCTGGAAGTCTCCAGTTTGTTTGGGCATTCCCCCCATATTTTGGCTCTCTGAGCAGCTCCCAGATCTGCCTCAGTTGCCCACTTTGGATGTTCAGCAATTAAACTTAGGCCAGTTCCGCACTACACTCTTATAGGGCGATTTTTCCACTTTCAACATCCTATGGAATCCTGGAGCTTGCAGTTTCGAGAGGGGCCAGTCAGCACCTCCTGAAACTGCAAACTCCAGGATTCCATAGGATGTTGAAAATGGGATAATCGCACTATAAGAGTGTAGTGCGGAAATGGCCTTAGACATTGTTCCAACTGCCTTCAAGTCAACTCCAGCTTATGGCAACCCTCTCATAGGCTTTTCTTGGCAAGATTTATTCAGAGGAGGTTTTCTGTTGCTTTCGCCTAAGAGTGTGAATTGTCCAAGGTCACCAGTGGGTTTCGATGGCCAAGCTGGAATTCACACCTTGGTTTTCCAGAGTCCTAGTCCAGTATTCAAATCACATCATGCTGGCTCTCTAAGCCTAAATGTACTCGATTTAGTTATAATTGTGCTCTGCTTATTTAATAGTATTGATATTGGGGGGAAAATATCCTGTTTCCAATCACAATCCATTTACATGTTTCACAGTAAGGTGCTGCTGTGCTGTGCTATGATTCAGTATGTTTGTAGTAGCACCCAGTTTCTTTTCTGACTTGGGAACTTGCCAAATACTGCATAAGTAAAGTTGATTAATGCTGACTCACCCATTTCCTGCTTCTCCAGTGTGTCACTGTGATGATAACAAGTAAACAGGCGTCCTCGTGTTAGAGAAAGAAATTACCTTGCCCTCTCCTCAAACAATATGTACTTCTCTCATTAAACTTAAGTCTCACTTTCAAGTTGCAGTTGTAATCAACTATAGTCAAAGGAGATAGTAAGGGTGGAAAATGGATGCTTGGAGTTAAAATTCCAGGCATTGCAGCTACAGCGCTTACCATTTGGTCTCATTTGATGTCTTGAGTCCCACTGTAAAGGAGAAAGGCACAGTAGGAAAACAAAGAAATATTTGCCTGTGCTATCCATTTTCCCTCAGGTAACTTGCTTTAACCTTTTCCTGTTCCTAACTGGTCCTTCTGTCTTGGTTTTCATTTTTCTTAATCAACACAATCATGACTGTAAAGTGTGGAAGACCATGTGACTGTACAGGGCAAAAGTGACACAGGACCTCTCGACAATGCAAAATCGAAGGCTTTCACGAGCGGAATCCATAGGTTGTTGTGGGTTTTCCGGGCTTTGAGGCCGTGTTCTATTAGTATTTTCTCCTGACGTTTCACTTGTATCTGTGGCTGGCATCCTCCGAAGATGCCAGCCACAGAGGCAGGAGAAATGTCAGGAGAAAATACTAACAGAACATGACCTCCAAGCCCAGAAAACCCACAACAACCAATCTCTGGACAGTCTGTAACCTTTCTTCCATAGTTTCTGTCCTGGAGGCTGAGATAGCAGACAGAAAAGTTCAGCCCACCACCTCATTTTGTTCTTTAAATTGTGACTCACATCTGTTTCACAGTGGAGGGAATAGGCTCATATCTAAATTTAATTAATTAATATCTTACCTTTCTCCTGAAAAACGATACCCTCCTACTCTACCAATTTTCTCTTGTCCCATTTTTCCATCTGCTCTTAAAATATCCTAGTTTCTATCTCCTCTTCCTATTTTTCTCCTTTCTTTTTGTAATACAGTTGCTGTAGTTTAATCTCACACGTACAAAAGTGCTCCTTCACACTCAATTAACTTAGCAGGAGGGAGAGGAGAGAAGGGGAAGAATCTTGCTCTTCCCAGTAGGCTCAGGCAAAAGCAAACTACTGCAGCGTCTCTTAGCTTATGTGTTCTTCTTCCTTAATAACTTTTGTCATTTGATCACATTTTGCTGTTGCTTGGCCATATGTGTCCCGACTGTCGTCTGTGAAAAGTTGGAGGGTGTGATATGGAGTCTGAGGCAGCTTACAACATAAATTAAAATAATACACAATAAAAACCTAATAATAAAAAGTTTTAACACTTAAATTGTCCTATTAAACACTATAATTTAAAATTGAATAAGAAGATTTAAAGACTATAATAATAAAAATAAAGCACAACACACACATTCCATTAACAGCCTCTTCAGCACAACCAGCCAATTTCCAATGTCTGTTTATATAAAAAGTTATTTACCTGATAGAAGAAAGAGGCAGAAGGAAGGCCAGCTTAGCCTCCTGTGGAAGAGAATTCCACAACATGAGCGCCACCACGAAGAAGGTCCTCTCCCACGTGCTCACCAAATGGGCCTGTGACAATGACAGGGCAAGAGAAATCCCTCCCCTGATGATCTTAAGACTCAGACAGGCTTATATGTAAGGATATGGATCTGCTGTCAGTGCTTACCTTCACCTAGAGCAGAGGTGGGCCCTTCAGGAAGGCCATAATTTCCCCACTCCCACTCTAGCCCAAATGTCTAGGTAAATGATGGGAATAATGCATTTCTTTAGATGTTCTTGGACTGTAACTCCCAGTATTCTTTACCACTGGCCATGCTAGGGAGGTGTTATGTCATGAATTGATTGTCATGAATCCCATCAGTGTTTTGTCACTCCAGAGTTAAAGCAGTCAGCCCATTCAGGACCCCTTTGTGAGTCCTGGGGGAAGCCATTATGGCTTTGTTAACACACCCCTTCAGGGTATGAAAGAGTGTTTATAAATACTTGCTTAGATCCCAACCAGTTGTAGCACATAGTAGGTAGTACATTTAGATTGCTGTTCCACCGTTTATAGCCTCACACCCTGTCTGAGCCTTTCTATGTGACCTCCTTCTTCAAGACTGGTAACTATCATCCTTTCCACTCCAAGTCTTTTTCTATCTCTATAGTTAGTACATAGTAAAAAGATCCTGCTGGCAGGATTTAATAAATCAAATTATCTTTGATAACAAGAAACCTAGATTGGAAAATCTACTAGATATCTTCCAGCTCAAAAGGGTGGACTGGCTATACCAGCTGACCCCTCCCAAAACTGCAAACCCCAGGATTCCATAGGATGTTGAAAGTGGAATCATAGCACTATAACATGCGGAAATGGCCTTAGAGGTGTACTTTGTGGCTTTTCAACTATCTTATATACCCTGCTTGATCGCACAGAGTACTAATACTAATTGGGTAGGAATGGAGATACAGGGAGATTTTCCACCAAAACTTAATCACTTATTTAATAAAACAACTAAACTTGCAATTAAGGAAATTAATAACCCTTGGTTACAAACATCAATTACTATATGGAACAAATGGAAATGTGTTTTATCACTGAATCCTTCTCCAATATGCCCATTTCTCTTACCTCCATTATTTCAACATCCAGACAAATTCCATCAGTTTCATAAATGGAAAGAGAAAGATTTATATACAATTAAAGACCTATTTAAAAAGGGAAATCCTAAGACAACAGATGAACTCTCTGCAGAGCTTGAACCATTATCAATTAACTTGCTTCATCTGTACAAGGTCTTTTTTTTTGCAACTAAAATATTAGGTAAGGATGAAGCCCCAAGACCTCCAACTGTAATGGAGAAAGCACGTGAGATTTCTGAACAACAGACTAAAGGCTTGGCCTCATCCATATATAATTGTTTAAATATGTATATATATGGAAGCACACTTAGTCTAAAAACAGCCTGGGAGTCAGACTTGAAAATCACACTTCCAGAGAAAGATTGGAACGATGTCTGGTTATCATTACCATTTAAATCCAGATCTGCACTAATAAGGAAACATGCCTTTAAACAATCCACAAACGGTACCTTAGACAGTCAAAGGTAGGAAATAATATTTCACCAAAATGCTAGAGAGGATATGAGGTTATTGGTACATACGTGGTTAGAATGCCCTAAAATAGATTTGTTTTGGCAAGGGGTTTATAAGACAAATAATGGTAATCACAGGACAAGATATTAAATACTGTCCAAGACTTTTATTGTTGAACATTTTTTCTAAAGATAACAAACACCGTGAACACAAGAACTTTATTGTAATTTTCATCACAGCTGCCCAAATGGAGATAGCTAGATGCTGGAAGACTGGAGATGTTTCTCTGAAAGCTTGGTGGGGAAGAATATGGGACTTATGGCTCTTAGAGAAACTCTCAGACAATATGCAAACATATAGGGGAATAAAAAGGAATGAAACTTTTGATGAAACATGGTTTCCATTCAATGAATATATGAATGCAATAGATGATTTACAAGGTCATCCCAAACTTTCTGTAGAATCTTCAAACGTATGATGAGATCCGTAATAAACAATGGTAGGCATTACACTTGAATTATGGATGTAAATTACTGTTGTAAATTGTTTGCCTTATTTTTTTATTGTACTCCTGTGTACTTATAATAAAAAAAACTCCTGCTGTTACCCTCCTTTCACAGGTCTCCTTTGAGCTATAATTTCCCCAGATTCTAAGGAGATGCTGGCATTGGGAGTGTACCCCAATGTCCTCCACCTCTTAGGATAATAGAGGGCTGTTGGGAGTTGCAATCATGCAACATCTAGATCAGTGCTTCTCAGAATGTGAAGAGTAGAGTAGGTGGCACTCATTTTCCTTAATGTACTAGGGACCAGCACCACATTTCTTCCCACTGGCTACAACTCTGTCTTTGCTGGAAGCTGTCTGCAAACTGGCAACCAATCACTCATGGAGCAACACCAGTCCAAGGACCACTGCTTTGAGTAGCAATGACCTAGAAGAACATGATTCCTACCCTGATCTAGAAGCTTGGGCTAAAGCAGGAGTGGGGAAAGTACACCCCATGGACCACATGTGGTCCTCCAAGTCCTTCCTTCTTTTTTCTTTTTCTTTTTGGTAGCTTCTCAGAATTTTTTAAAACTGCCATCATGCTTTGCTGCTGAAATATGGCAGCAAATCAATAAAAAAACCATAGTGAATGGGACAAGATACTAAATGCGCTATAGGCAGAGTCCTTTTCCATACCATATTTGATAGCCCATATCTCAGTCCATACCATATTAATTATAGACAGCATCAGAACATTTCAGATTTATTTGTAGATAAATATATTTACTCATCAAATGTGAATGGGAGACTTTATTTGTTAATCAAGGGAGCATTTATTTAACACTAGGAGAAGGGAATTATATTAATGGATTATTAATTATTAATTTTTAAAAATAAAATATTAATAGAAAAGCTGGTTTTTAATTTTTAAGTATTTTTTTAAATAATTTCACTCAGTTCTGACCCTTTCTTTGAGCCATAATTCTTTGATGTACTGCTGTTCACCAGTACACTGTGAACTGGGGAACTCAGGGGTTCATTCACACTACAAAATTATAGTGTTATTATTCTACTTTAATAGACATAGCTACATCTTGTGGTATTCTGGCCTTTGTAGTTTGGCAAGGCACCAGATCACTTTGACTGAGAATGCTAAATGCCCCTCCCTAAAATGCCAATCCCAGGACTCCACAGGACAGCAGTTAAAGTGGAATAATAACACTATAATTATGTAGTGTGAATGGGCTCTCGGTCTCACAGAAGTTGGTTGCCTATGAGCTGGAGCATCCTTCCCCAATTTGGATGTTCTTTAGATGTGTTCGGCTGACACTTTTCATCCCTAGCACACATAACTATGTACTCCTAAACATGGACACTGCTGGTAAGGATAAAGTGGAGAGGAAAATAGCCATGATTACCACTTTTGGCTCATTGGAGGAAAGGCAGGATATAACAAAATAAATAAAATAATAATGTACAGCTTGCGTATGTGACATTAGATGACGTTCATCTCTCATCTGGCTCTGTGACAGCTTTTTAAAACAGCAACTGCATTTCTCATCCTAAGTCTGTAATGCTGACCTCAGGATTCAGTAAAGCTGAACAGCAATTGCATTTCTTGTACATCATTCCAATAATGGAATAATTTTGACTCTTTATTCTTTTGCACCACTTATATACTTTCTACTTTTCTTTTGTGTCCCTTTCTTTTGTTGACCAATTTGATTTGGTGCTTGTCTTGCAAGAGCTCCACCCATCTCTTGCCCTTGAGCTGAAATGAAGGCAACTGGGTATTTGAAGGAGACAAGAGTGAAAATAGCACACTGACTATTGAAAACAAGCTGTACTTTGTCTCCCTGAGCTTAACAAAGATGACCTAGCAGTGAGCATACAATCAAACTTTTACAACTTGAAATGTGGGTATAGATTTAACAAGCAAGATCTTTCTCCATCTTTTACAATCCCTTGCTGACAATGGAGGTAATGTAGTTAAAAGTTCAACAAGATGTCATGTTCCCACAGAAAAAGGCACATTTTGCCTCCAGTCTTGGCTTGTGGCTATTTATTCATTTAATATCCCATCTTCCCTCTGAAGAGCTAATTAGATCGTTCTTCCCACTCCTTCTTGTATTCTCAACAAGGATCATTAGATTTCACATAGCAGCCTCTGCACTACATTGCATCTATCTTATCACGAAATCATGTAGGTATCTGCTAAATGCGTTAAAAGGGGGTTAGTTCTGAGCAGGAATAGGGTCCACTATTCTGTCTCATAATACCAAAATGGAGGCTGGAGTGGCAGGGACAGACCTTAGAGGACTCAAGGACCGTAGGACCTTAGAGGTATATATCCAGCATCTATTCAAAACTAAGCTTCACTAAATTCAATCTATCTATTCTGAGGTCAGTACTACAGACTTAAGACAGCATCCTGTTAGTAACATGGGCAGGTGTAAGCTGAGTTATGCATGCAGGATGGTTTTTGTGGACAATGCAAGAAAGTTGGATCAAGTGGAGTTTCACAAGCAGAAGTGATGCATATGCAGTTGCACATTGATGTTCAGAGAGTAGTGTTGAAATGTGTCTTGCGTTACACGACAGTCATGTGCATTGCATTACATGAAAGCTGTAGACATTGGTTTACAAGTGCTAAGGTCCAAGAAGACAAGGACTTAGAATAGTAGCTACAAAGGAACTAGGTAAGATTCTCCAAAGCAAAGAGAATGAATACCAAAGTCAGGATCACACTTACCATAATAATTCTAGTTGCTGTGTATGGTTATGAAAACTGGACAGTGAAGAAACCTGACAGGAAAAGAGTCCACTCATTTCAAATGTGGTGCTTCAGAAGAGTTCTGTGAATAACATGAATTGCCAGAAAGATAGATAAATGGGTCCAAGAGTATATCAAGCTGAATAGTAAACTAAAAGCAAGAATGATTAATCTGAGGCTATCGTACTTTGGACATATTGTGAGACAACATAACTCTGTAGAAAAGGCAGTACAGTATCCACTGGACTGGTATCCACAGGTTTCAATTACCTGCAATCCAAAAAAAGTTATTCCTCACCCTTCACTTGCTCCCCTGCGGAGGGGAGAACAACAAAAAAGAAGACTCATATGTTGGGGCACAGCTTGTTCCCCTCAAGCATCAGAGCCACATGGTGACCCCCAGGGCTCCAGGGTCATGGCTGCCATGACCAGCCAGGATTCTTCCTCACTTTTTCCTCAGCTTCCTCATTCCAGGCTGCCAGCTCCCCCAGAGTCACTATGCTGGATGTTCCATGAAGGCAAGGGCAGAGGGGGACCAGGCTGCCCATACTGAGCTCCTGAAAGCAGCCCCTTCTCCAGGTTCCAGATCTGGCAGAAGGACCAGCTGCACAGAACTGTGTGCTTCTCCTGGCCAAAGAAGGGGCGATGTGTGTGGCTCTGTGCAATTGGGCTTCCTGTGCCTCTCTCAACCAAGGAAGGTGGAAGACTCCTTCCTTGACTGAGAGAAGTGTAGGGGGCCCAGCTGCATGGAGCTCTGCATCTCTCTTAGTCAAGGAGGGAGGGAGTCTCTTTTGCTGGCTGAGACACCCCAAGGTCATAAAAGCTGATGAGCCTTGTGTATCTTCTTCCACCTGTGCAAAGTGAATGCCTGGGACTGGTGAGGATGAAAAGGGGTGTGCAGGGAGTTTGCCAAGCCCCACCAGGAAGGAAGGCAGGTAGGAGGAGCTGGGCAGTGGGTTTGCCTGCCTCCCTCCCTTGTCACTTGGCCTGACCTGGGGGTCAAAATACAGTGTTCACTATTATCTGCATTTTTTATTCTCCATCATAAGTTTGGGAACATATCCCCTGTGGATACAGGGGACCTTCTGTAATCCTTGGAAAAGTTGAAGGTGGTAGGAAAAAAGGAAGACCATAATATATGTAAATCAAGAAAGTCACAGCCCTGAATTTGCAAGTTCAAATCCAAATCCCTACAAATCCAAACCCCCTTCAGCCTAGAAGTGTCAGACACTAGGATGAGCTTAACCCTGATTTACTTTTGTGTCAGCATTGTAGCTACGTTCCTGGGATGGATCAGGTTTGGTTCTGGTGTAATTTGGCTCTTTCCTTGCCCTACGCCTTCTCTGGCCCCTTTTGCTTACTTCTGTCAGCAGATCTTAATCACCAGATGAGCCTTCCCAGCAGATTCCTTTGTTGTCAGATCTCTGAGACCAGCTGACAGGATGTGATTTCTATCAGCAAAAGAAGCATGTACCTGGTGCTAACCCCTTACATCCACTGCATCTTTCAGTTAGGCTCCTTCTGTTATTACAGTGTAAGCTGGCTCTAGTTTGAGTGTTGCTTTAGGATATGGGAGACTAGACTTCCAATTCCCACCCAACAGTGGAAATTCTCTGAGTCAGCTTGGGCAACTTATGCTCTGTCATCCTTAGAAGGAGACAATGGGAAACCTCCTCTGAACAAATCTTGTGAGGAAAACCACAGGATAGGGTCATCATAAGTTGGAGTTGAGTTGAATACACATAACAGTAACAGAGAAGGGAGTTCAGGAGCTACTGATAGATTTCTTGGTGACTTATAGTAGATTGACAAGGAATTCTAACATCTAATGTTTAATACTAGAAAAAGGCCAAAAAATTTCTTTCTGTGGCTGCTCAATCCTGTTGAAAGAAGACAAGAGAGGAGACTGGGTGGAGTTTTGTCTGAAAGAACTAGAAGCATAGTTTTGGTGCAGAAAACAAATTGTAAAGCAAACAAGTACCACATAGCTGAATGAAGAATTTAGGGGAAGTCATATAGAAAACTAGCGTGGTTTACTGGTTTGCGCAATGGACTACAATCCTGGAGGTGAAGGCTCGACACCCCGCTAGGCCATGGAAACCCACTGGGTGATGTTGGGTGCATCACACACTCTCAGCCCCAAGAAAACCCCATAATAAGGTCACTTTAAGGTCATAAGTTAGAAATGACTTGAAGGCACACAACAACAAATGTTCATATGCTTTTGTTGCATTTTGGTTGATCCTAATAAAGGTATTTTCCAACCATTACTTATGTTTTTGTTCATGGACCAATCTGCCTACTTTTGTATTTTTATGTATTTGGAGGCATCCTTGTTCCTAGTTTCCAGAGCTCCAGCTTGAAACGGGGCTCAGTTCCTTTACTGGGATTTACTTCAAGTGGAAAGATAACATATATACATTTTATTAAATACATTTTTAAAATTCTGTGTGTGGTTTGGCATGTGCAATGAATGTTGATTTGGCTGCACTTTGGACGTACTGGAAAACACTGCTGCTTACAGTTTCTCAATGAAAGCATGTCTGCTTTCATGCCAGGCAAGACAAGCTACATGTGGGATTCACACAATGTCCCCCACAGAGCTGGTAATGTTCATTGTCATTGCTATTGTGAGCCTTCAAGTCA
This sequence comes from Ctenosaura bakeri, assembly GCA_948474755.1. Taxonomy (NCBI): domain Eukaryota; kingdom Metazoa; phylum Chordata; class Lepidosauria; order Squamata; family Iguanidae; genus Ctenosaura; species Ctenosaura bakeri. Next base: position 475,244 of record CAOLHI010000617.1, read on the forward strand.
TTTCTGACTTAATGCAGGATTTTCAAGGCAAGATCTGTTCAGAAGAAGTTTGCCTTTGCCTTTCTCTGAGGCTGTGTGTAACTTGCCAAGGTCACACAGTGGGTTTCCATGGCTGAGCAGGGATGCAAAACCTGGTCTCCAGAGTCATAGGCCAACATTCAAACCACAACACCATGCTGACTCTTGATAATGTTCATATTTTGTCTGAATTTGCCCTGAGACGTTTACTGTGAGTTATTCTTATTGGTTTTAAATTAAAGAAAGATGTTTTATAATGTGTGTCAGGGAAACGGTGGTATTCAGTTTGAGGCCTCTTGGGCTTGGTTAGAACTCTAAGCTAGAATCAAGATGTGCTAGTGACATCAGGCTTAATTTAACTATCCTTCCCATTGCTAAGTCTCTTGGCAAGCTTATCTACTAGATTAAAAGCAGGGACATGATAAGACATTTGTGGACCATTCAAACTATTATTTGCATGTGTGAGCCCTGTTTGTTTCCTCTGTTTATGAATAACTGATAGCTTGTGTAATTGTACCTTAATCTGGCTAAAATCCTGATCCAAAGTGCAAGAATATCTGATGAAATGGACTCTAGTCCACAAAAGCCAATGCCATCATAAATCTGCTATTCTTTAAGGTGCTTTAGGATTCTTTTTGGTGTTTGCTGTAACAGAGTTAACGAGTTTAAAAGCAGAAGAATAAGCCCAGGGGATCCTAGATAGCAGCATTAACAAGAAAGCTCTTTGCACACATAAAATGCCATGTGACTAATGGTCATCACTGCAATATTAAAACTTTGCCACAGGCACGTGGAGCTCTGTTTATGGTTTCTGTACTTTATGGTTACTTGTGACACTTGTCAGAGGGCAATTCTGGATTTAAAAAGAGGTAGGTTTCGCTAAGTCCTTCACCTGGGGACAGAGTTATTGCCACTCTTTCTTCTCTTTTAGTAGGAGTGTGCAGCTACCACAAGATTCTGTTAGGACCATGATTAGGTGTTTCAGAAATATGCACTAAATCAGAACTAACCAGGGTTAAGATTAGACATCCAAAGATTTGTGTCACTGGCAATCATTAGAAATCTTTACGTGGTTATAACTTTCTTTTTCTTCTTCATCAGAAGTGGACAAAATTTGCAGATTACAATGTTTTGGGTTTTTCAGGTTAGGAAAAAAGATAAGCAAGCAAAACTGTGATGAAGGTTTATAAAATTATGTACAGTGTATCTGTGTATGGGCCTTAAGGTCACCTGTAGGCTTAACGGTTACCCCATGAATTGGATAGAGTTTTCTTAAGGCAAGAAATAGGGAGATGCTTTTATTTTCTTTCTTCTTATAACCCATGATCATTTGCTGAAGCTGGATGAGGGGAGATTTAGGACACAAAAGAAATGCCTCTTCTCAAAGGACGTTGTAAAATTGTGGAATTCATTGCCAAAAGATGCCACAATGGCTGACAACTTGACAGCTTTAAAAGGGGATTAGGTGAATTTGTTGAGGATAAAGTAATCAGCAGCAACTACTTAGCATGTGTACACTATACATCATTTCTAGCATCAGAGGGTGTAAATGTTGTATATCAGTTTCTGGAGAACATAAAAAGGATGACACTATGATGCTGATGTCCTGCTCATGTACCTCATATAAATACTGATGGGGACAGATAGGTCTTTGGTCTCTTCCGTCATGGCTGTTATGCTCTTAAGTACAACTAAGTCTGTAATCAAAACCAATAAAATCCAGCACTGAAAGTCAATGGACAAGAAAAATTACACCACTATCAAACCCTTGTTTTTTTCTACCAGTTTAGAGAGAGAGAAAGCAACAGAAGAAGATGCCTCACACTCTGTACATCGTAAAGCAAAAACAAGACAGTTCACAATGACTTGCTGTAGATAGCATTCATTCACACATCAGCATGACAATTTGCTGCATAGATTCTATGACTTGGCTGTGCATTAGTAGCAAGTACAGTTCTGTAGACAGTGTGAGTGAATTTCCGTCTGGATTACGACAGACAGATCTTATGTTACTCAGCTCCATACCATTCATTTCTTGCTTTTGCTTTAAACTCTTGATTAATTACACTCTTTTAGTTGTGTGGTTGATGTCAGCAGTTTCGGTAGATGGCACATCAGCACATGAGAGTGTGTCTGGCAGCTTGGGTTTTCTCTGTTATGGTTCATTCAGAGGTCAGGACAAGGACACAGGAGGGAAGGAAGGTTTATGGCTGTGTTTTGCAACTATGTGGCAACTCCTCCCACTGCCTTTCCTCCCAGAATCATGCCACATTCACATCATCGGTTGGTGTATGATTCATAGGTAGAACTTCAATGGGAAAGCAAGGCTAGAAGTGAAGGACACATGAATTTTCCAGAGAATTAATTTGTCGTAGCTGAAATTCAAATTCTACAAGATTTTCAGGGCTTTGCATGTGTGCAAAAAGTTGTGGGAACAGTTCCTCATTCCAAACAAGAAGGATAATGCTCCTTCTGCAGGCTGAGAAGGAGTGTATGAATACTCAGTACAAACATTTCAGTGTGATCTGTGTTAGCAGAATAACAATTAGTAATCATTTTGTCACTGTTCCTTTCATGAAGCCATATCTTAGACCAATAAATTCACTTGCTTTGTGCAAGAATAGGTATCTTCATGGTCAGCACTTAAAATCTCTCTTCCCCAGTCTAGTTAATGTTAAAGTACATGAAGGAGCAATTCCTACAGTTGTTTCATTTTGTCACATATGTGCCATGCCCTTATCCCATTTCCAGATTTATGTCCCTGGATATTAGTGAAAATCTTTCCCAAATGTTTTCTGGTCATTCACAACATTGAAATTATTATTATTCCTTTTGTCAGCATCAGGGGAGAGCAAAGTGCAGCCCCCAGGGTCCTTTTTGTGGCCTCAAGAGTCCTCTGGATTCCAAAAATTGCACCAAAATACTTCCTAGACAGTGGTGTATTTAAGTATTTTACTCCAATAGACTTTCACTTTCAACATCCTATGGAATCCTGGGATTTGCAGTTTAGGGAGGGGCCTCAAACCACAGGATTCCATAGGATGTTGAAAGTGGATTAATAGCACTGTAACAGTCTAGTGTGAAAGTGGCCCAAGTCTCAAGTCAAGTCAAGTCTCAAGTCTGGAAGCCAACTTTAACATAAAAAAAGAGGTAGTGATGGACTGTGGCGGGAGCGGGGTCATGAGCATACAAGGGTCTAGCTTGAGAAATGGGGAATAAGATACCCCAAACTGGTAGATCTCTGTGTCAATGCAAATAAAAGTCAAGAGAAGAAGAAATGGCAGGTAGTAGTGGTGGTAAGTGAGGGGAAAGAATCACTTTATTAGGTAAATGTTTGGTATTGTGTAAGCAAAAATCACAATAAAGGGATAAAAGGGGGCTGGCCAGTCCGATAATATGATCTATCAGATTCAACACCCTGAATAAGGTGTGTGTGTGTGAGAGAGAGAGAGAACGAGAAAGAGAGAGAGAGAGAGAGAGGGATTGAACTGTGGGCAAACAGCTCAGCAGTCACTGTAGCCAATTGTGAAGTGCTGAACTTCTTAGAAAACCCTTCCCTGTGGAGATAAATGCATGTCCTGAAGCAAATACTTTTTTTGAACAGCTGGAGGTAGAACTTCACAGTGTAATAACTACCCACATACTCCTCAGGCCCTAAGTTTTAATTTAAATAAGAAAACCCTTACAAAGACATGGACACTGTTTTCACATAGCAGTTGTTATGTTACACAGGTCCGTTCAAGTCAGGTCATTGTGAAACATGACAGAACAAGAGCGTACAGCCCCATTTATTCACATAGATTTCAGCTAACTTGAGTTACGTCTGGGTCAACCACAGCTAACATGTACACAATTATATTACCACTCCCAAGGGTTAAAAAAAAAATGGGTCAGCCATTCAAGTGAAAGGTTATGGGAAGGAATACAGCTCAGTGGCTTTGTGTGCAGAAAGTCCAAAGTTCAATCCCTGGCATCTACAATTGGGAGGTGCACATCTGTGAAATCCATACCTGTGGGTTTACTCCATTTCCAGCCTCTGTATCCAGTCTGTGCCAAGTTCTCTCACAGAGGGTAAGGGTGACAGGTTCTTCTGGAACACATCCCCCTTTTTTTGTTTTTCTTTAAAAGTGAGTTTGTTTCAGTGCATATTTTAACCATACACATTTGTTCGAGGCCCTTTTCGGACAGCATTTGCCATGCGAAAGGACCCCTCAAGCATCGCATGAATGTGAGGAGTGGTCCACATGACACACTCACAATCTGGCAGGAGCTGCTTGCACACTTTTTCATTTTTGGCTTTGAGCCAAAAATGGTGCACGATTGCACATTGTTCCAGGGCCCCGCATGCACTTGCTGTGCATGCGGAGCTCTGGAGCTGCGGCGCTCATGCTCCCTGTCCAGTGCAGCCTGGGAAACTCCCAGGCTGCACTGCAGAAGGAAGAGGTGGGGCTCTCATGCAAGCGGGCAGCAGCTGCGGAGCGGAAGGAACCAGGACACGAGAACCTCTCGCTGGAGGCTGCTCGCATGATTCCCACACCCTAGCTCCGTGAAAAGGTCTGTTGTGGAAAGGGCCCAAGTCAAGTCTTCAAGTCATTTCTGACTTATGGCAACCCTAAGGCAAATCTATCATGGGGTTTTCTGGGGCAGACAGTGTATGACGTGCCCAAAGTCACCCAGTGGGTTTCTATAGCCAAGCAGGGAATTGAACCCTAGTCTTCAGGGTCGTAGTCCAATACTCAAACCAAAATGCTGAATACATGGTATACATTTCACCTTCCCGTCTTTACTAATGCATGTTTAAAGCAGTGCATGAATTTTTCCATGCACTTTTCAATTATGTGCAGTTTTGTAGGGACATATCTGAAAGCATCTGGGAACATGTACCTTTTACAGCTCAAGCTGCATCAGATCTGAGTACTGTCATGGTAATACAAATCAGACCACAAAATGCCTTCCCTGATTAATTCTTCACATATCTCCAGGTGGATCTGGGAAATACTTCTGTCCAAAATTCAAGAGAGCTACAGCCGCTTAGTATAAAAATAATACTGTGCAAGTCTGAGGCCCTTTCCACACCTTACCTTTTTCTGGGGCTGGGGTGCAGGGATAGCACGAGCAGCCTCTGGCGAGAGGTGCTAGCGTCCAGGGTCCTTCGGCTCTACACGAGCTGCCTGCTCACGTGAGAGCCCCGCCTCTTCCTTCAGCAGCACAGCCTGGGAGTTTCCCAGGCTGTGCTGGGGCAGGAAACACGACTGGTGCAGCTCTGAAGGCTCAGCACGCCAGGTAAGTGCACACAGGGCCCAGGAGCAATGCGCAATCACGCACCGTTTTCGGCTTCTAGCCAAAAATGAAAAGGTGCGCGATCGGTGCCTGCTGGCCCCTGGAGCATCACACAATTGTGAGTGCATCATGCAGATCACTCCTCACAATCGCGCACCCTCTTTCACATGGAAAATACCATACGAAAAGGGTCTGACTCATGGTCTGACGTAGAATAAAGCAGCATCTTACTTCACCTTAAGTTACAGACCTGTTGAGAATGCTAGACCTTTGGAAAATAACTTTTAAAAGTTATTAGAAACAGTTATCATTCCCATCCCCAAGTGGTTAATTACCATTACGGTTACATTTTCTTTCTTTTCAGTTACTTAAAAACAATAACAACAACAAATTGAATGCCTGAAGCTGCTAACATATAATACAAAACACATTCTCTTTTGATCCACCTTACTTACTGCCATTTCCGTGACTATAACAGAGAATAAGGCATAACACAAGCCAGCATTCCAGGGGACCTTTTCAGTTACTTAAAAACCTTCTCCGTACTCCAAGCTGCTGGCCCGTGGTACAAAACACACTCTACCTAATTGTTGCCTCAACACCCACAATAGAACATGAGGCAGCGACATGAAGCACAGCATGAGCCAGCACTTGAACCGTATGATATTCCTCCTCCTCTATTTACTGAGGTTGTGTTTGAATATGCTTTCAAATCACCTGCTGACTTATGGGGACCCCATGAATTTCACAGCATTTTCTTAGGCAAGGAATACTCAGGGATGGTTTTGCCAGCTCCTTCCTCTGAAATATAACTATAGATGTTAATGTGTAAATCATGAAATTATTCCATGTTAAATTACAATCATACTGCAACTGAATTTAATCTTCATTATTTTTTAAAAAATAGAGTAGATTAGACTACAAATATCTAGTTACTGGCAATTAATTGCTTCTAAGATGTAAGAAATGCTTCTTTGATTGTTTTCCTTCCTTTCCATTAATCACTTTGCGACTGGTATTTTTTTTTAAGTAGATGATTCGACAGCTACACAAATTACCCCACCCTTTAAAAAAGCAAACAAAAACAAAGCATGCTTTACTTGCAGCTTACACCTCAATGTAAGTTCACCATAGCAGTTTCTCCACAGGAACCAGGAGTCCAACAATTCATTTAGGAATCTGCCTTGGTCCATTAAATAACATGGTGATCCAGTGACTTACACACCAATGTACAATGTAACTGAAATTTATGTCAGTGCAAGAGTTATGGCAGCTGCCTCATCAAATCAAAATTTGCCAAAATTTGTACTCCTCCAAAATGGAACTATTTCTGTTTTCACCAAGATTGCCTGGTAAAAATGGACATTTAAGTATTTTTTTAAAAAAAAACTTAATGAGTTTACTTTTCTTTCTGTTTTTCCAACTGCACATTATCATTTTAACAACTGCGCATTTTTTTTCCCAGTTGCATGCCTTGTGTCCAATTGCACTCTAAAATAAAAAATACCCTCTTCCCCTGAGCTATGACTTGGTTCTTCAGTGAATAACATTCACTACAGACAGATCATTTTGTCCAATATATTACAGTATTTTTTATTAGTCTTACTCCTTAATAAGCTTATTTGGCTGTATCTTACTATATAGAATAGAATTCACCCTGCATCCTACCATTCAACTGCCACAGCACAATTCCAAATTCTGTCACAGTGTCTGCCTTTTACATTTCCTCCCACAAGCTAATAAGATGTTATCCTTGTTTACACAAAGGTATTTTCCAGATGTTTGTTCAGTTATGCAAATGCAAAGATTAAAAAATAATTCTCAGTGGCCACACAATTGTAATCTGGTGCAGCAGGCAAAAGGAGACTGATTGAATCAGTCTAGCAGCTATGTCTCCTTTACTGATTTATTGAAATTATTTGCTCTCTCTTAAAGGTTGAAGGCATGAACAGATGTACAATAAATTTAATAAAAGGAGGATGTTAAATCTGGAGGAATGGACATCTGAGTCTGCAACGGGTGTGCTACCATTTGCTAAGGAGCACTTTGGGTTCATCACAAATTCATTGCCTGCCTTTATCATCTCTGTTGTGTGCCTGCCCACTAGTTATACACTGAGAAATTGTTGTTGTTACTCAGGAGAAAAAAGCTGGCCCATTCCATCTGGTCCTTCCACTGGGACAGGTGTTAAGGTCATAAACTTGCCTCTTCTCCAAAGCTGGCTTGGCTTCACTGATGTGAGAACACGGACTCTTCAAAGACAGTGATGAAAGGAAGTCCTGAATTTCCAGTGAAGATAATGAAGATTTATTCATGCACAAAATGAAAGATGAAGGGGGGGACCAAATCAATTGTACGATGATAGCTTGCAGTACTGGTGAGGTTTAACTAAGCATATAAAATAGATTTTTCTATGGATGTTACAGCATGATTTGCTTCAACTGTATAGTTCAATCAGCTGAAAGATATGCATGCAATGCCAAAGAAAACAGTAAAACATAGAACCACAGAGAAGGGAGGAAGATGTCATTCTACCTAAGAGGTGTCTACAGTTCATTAAGCTGTGCATTCAGCTTCTCTGGGCCTTTATGTTAGTGGCTAAATGGTGGTTTGGTGTTAAGTGCACAAGCCTTGAGTTTTGGCTCACAAACATTCCTTTCCACACTCCTTGTCAGGTGTGTATCAGACAGGCAAGATGGGAAAGTGTTCATTTCTATTTTTTAGTCAATATGACTACAGAGAACTCTGGCTGTTTTAAACCAGGATAAGACACCTTCCAGAAGTCTAGGGGCCACACATACTCCCCCAAGGGTCTTGAGGGAGGTGTAGATCTATGAAGAAAAATAAGTGGTAGACCCAGTGACCACATTTAGAATTGCAGTGTTAAAGCCTGTGGACAATACTTAGCTAACTGCCCCCCCCCACACACACACACTTTAAATTCTAGTCCATGAACAAACTAGGATCATAATTTCAGACCATTTGGGGGGGGGACCTCTAGAGTTTAAATCAACCAGCATTCTTTGAATTCTGAGATTACAGAAAGCTCTGATTCATCTAAAATCAAGAGTAGAATTGCTCTCTTCTGCTTGCTGGGTGGGCAGATCATGCAAGGCACTTATGCACAGAAGATTAAAATGATGGTTTGCCATGACATCCAAATTGTCTCTTTGTGACTATTACCACTATTCACTGTTTGTACTGCATTGTTTTTATGGCTCCCTTGCAAATCTTTCATTTCAGTGTTGCTTGTACAGGAGAATGGTTTTCTGTGCCTCAAAGCTCACATATGATGCAAAGCTCATATTTGCATCTTCTTTTCACTGGCTCCATCTTTATCACTCTTACTGATGAAAAAAAATGATGCACATAGTTGACAAACTTTGCTTTTTAAAGCCTACATACAATTGCTAGTTGCAATGAGGGTGGATCAACAGAATTTACATGAGTACCAGCTTATTCAACTGTGAGTTCAATGGGCCTAAAATAGCAGCTGCAACTGGAGGCCTTTTCACATTGCACAGTTATAGCACTATCATTTAGCTTTAACTGCCATGGCCAACATTCTAAGATTTCCTAGGATTTGCAATTTTAGAGAGGGGTATTTAGAATTCAAGCCAGCATATTATAATGGTTTGAGCATTGGACTATGACCCAGGGTTCAATTTCCTGCTCGGCCATGGAAACCTACTGGGTGATCTTGGGTGTGTCATACACTCTCAGCCCCAGAAACCCCCATGATAAGTTCACCTTATGGTTGCTGTAAGTCAGAAGCTACTTGAGGGCACACAGCAACAACAATTTAGAATTCTCAATCAGAAACCCTGAGTGCCTCACCAAACTATAAACCCCAGGGTTTCATAAAATGTGCACATGGTGGTTCAAATGGAATCAAAATACAGTCGGTCCTCCACATTTGTGAGTATCACTTTTGCGGATTTGATTATTCACAGATTATTTGCTATCACCTGTGCTGCCTCCCTATGCCATTTTTAATACGGACTGCAAGCCTCATGAGACTGAGAAACTGCGAACAAGGCTTGTAAATCCCTATTAAAAATAGTGTGGGACAGCAGTGGGGCTGGCAGTAAGCCCCACCAGCCAGTCACTTCTGCCTTGTGAAGGAACCCTGATGCCTTAAAGAAATCCATGGTGGGTTGAATATGGTGATCATACTTTTTTTGTGTGTTAAATATGGTTTGAAAGGGCCTAGAGTTATTCACAGTTTTTCTACTTTTACAGGGGTCCTGTGCCCCTAACCCTAGCAAATATAAAAGGATGACTGTAATATAACTGTGTGGTGTGATAGATTCCTAGCAATTGAATTTAGCCTTAAAGCTTCTGAGGACTTTTGCTACCTATTTATTTATTCATTCATTCATTCACTTAAATATTTATATCTCACTCTATATCATACAATTTGCATTTTACTAATTTTTTTTCTATTAGCTGTTTCCAAAATCTTTGACTTAAATCCAATCAGCAGTCCTAGGCTCACTGAATCAATGGGACTTAATATCGATTTGCCAAGTTTCTGTTGCTTCAGTTGGTCTACTCTAGCTGTGAACTAGCTATAGAATTTAGACCATGTGGATTGCAAAACCACCATCATTGCCCCAGATCCTGACATAATGCATCAGTGGAGTTTAAAAATGTTACTTTTTGTATTACATTTCTCAGAATCTGCTAACTAGCCTGGCCACCTGAGATATCTCTCCTGCTCTCTGGTATAATTAAGAGTTTCCTACAGCATAAGAATAAAGACACAGTCAGCAGAACAGTGGCAATAGCAGCAGGCACAACAATGCAGCACAAATCAAATGTCCACTTGTTTCAGGGTAGAAAAGTAGATGACCAGCTAAAGTATGTGTATGAATAATGTTGAATGAATGGCTGGTATGAATCATGCTAGGATATAAAGGTGATCCTATTGATTTTGCTGTTAACACTCAGAAGAAAATCATGAAGTGCAACAGGGCATTAAAAGAAAAATGGATCTTTCCTCAACCATAAAGGAGAATTCTTGGTATTCATAATAAAAACCATTTGAGATTCACTTTTAAAAAAAACTGGACTGCTGGAACATCACTGGAGCTCAGAAGAAGGCCAGATAAGCTTCCCTGATTGCAACTGAACAATCAAAAGTACAGCAGGACTGTCGCTGTCCTTGGAAGGCCATGCCATAACTGGACTTCAGGAGTGGAGTAGGAAGGGTCCGTCTCTCACCAGTTTTTCAGGTAGTCTTCAGTTCTCAGGTACTATTGAATTACTGTCCTTCTTTTGCTGTGGCATTGGCAAATTGTGGATTTCTATAAGACACATTTTGGAAAATGTTTTTGTTTGTTTTTTGGACTACCATTCTTAGAAACCTCCACCCACCTAGGCCACAGCATCCCAAAATAATGTTTCCAGGCTTAGATACGAAGGATGTCATCTTGCAAAAGCACTGAATAAAGATCAACTCCTGTTCCTTAAAAGAGACACTTTCTCACCACAGAGAAATCATGAGGTTGAAATTACATTTAGACAGCAAATTGTCCCTTGACTCCAAGGTTTCTGGAAGACCAGTGGGTTGGTTTGGAGGTTCATCTCTTTTCACTGGAGGTAGGAATCCTGCAAAGAGCCAGTAGAGGGCAAAAGTGACTCCTGGAGCCTCAGAAGTTGCCCGCTCCTGTCCTGTGAGAACATAAGAGAGGACTGCCAATGCTGGAGATATCCCCACTGATTGGCAAACCTTCACTGTCTGATATTGCCCATTGCAATTCATCAGAATCCATTGAGGACCTCTGTGTTTCCAACACCGGCAATTAAGGCTTCTGTCAAAAATTGGCTAAACGCACCTTGATGAAATGCATTTTCATACACCTCCTTCTGAGCTTTTCAACCAAGCTCTTTCAGTTAACATGCCAATTCATCCCCCCACAGTTCTTCCACCTCCAGCCCACCCTTTTCATCCTAGATTTTCTGTTATTGTTGAATCGTACTCTGGTTTTCTGCTATTCCAAAATGACTTGCAGAAGGCAATGACAGGTTGCAATTTTAAATCCACTTAGCTCCCCACAACACCCTTTGTATAATCTGTTTGACAAGCTCACCCCCCTCCCATCCCTTCTTAGTCATTAAGTATGGCTTCAGTTCAGACTGAGCAAAAAAAGTAGATTAATTGTATTTGTCTATGGAAACAACTGCTCTGTTGAAGTGAGAGAGACAGGAGGAGGAGGAGGAGGTTAAGCCCATGGTTATGGGGGAAGGGGAGAATAAGTGAACAAATATTTTACCCAGAAAGCACCTGGTTTAATTACCTTTCTACAGCATTTATCTGTTCATTTCCGGATTCATATTGGAATATTGTTTTAACCTTGTGATGAATTAAGATTGTGGAGGTCATTGTCCTTGGCCTCTTAAAGGGATGGTTCTTGCAATGAATGTGCATAAAAGCATATTTTTTTCATCCTTGTGATTTTCCTCATATAGCCCTTAATAATAGACTGTTAAAGAATTCTTAACATCGGTTTTCTGCTAATGCTTTATGCTAATCCCCTCCAGAAGCTGTGATTATGAAATAAGATTGGTCTAATACGTGGGGAAGAGAGAGGGAAACAGGACTTTTTTTTAAATTCTTTTGTATGACATATACGAGTAAAGTTTGATTCTCTTCTAAAGAATGTTAAATCCTGGTTTTAAAATGGATCAGTAGACTGTAATTGCCCAATGCAACCATAATTATACATTTTTTAACAAGAAAGATATGGAGGCTGTGCTTTCACTATATAGGTTCTTGCCTGCTAGAAAGGTCATTCCAGCCTATGAATCATATTCAGGTATAGCTGTGTTGTCCATGCAGCAAAATACAAGAAAATCCACGATCCATAAGACAGTGATGCCTTTATTGGGCTTTTCAGTTGACCCAATAAAGGTGTCACTGTTTTTGTGGATTTTGAATTTTTATTTTTATTTTTTAATTTCAGCCTCAGACTCCAATTCTAGAAAGCTGCACTGGTTGCCTTTTTGTATCCAGGCAGAATTCAAAATACTCATATAGATCTGCAAAGGTCTCAGTGACTTAGAACCAAGTACATCAAGGAATGCCCTTCTGTACAGACAGGACAGCTACTTGCTGGGAATGCTTTAGCTAGAGATCTTGCACTCAGTAGGAAGTTGGACTGGCAGATGATGCAGTCCCTTCCAACTTTATGATTCTGTGAACCTATCCACACTCTACTTGCTAAGGATGGTATATATCATTGTTCCATCAGTGAACAGGGGCACAAGATAGGACTTTCTTCATGGTGGGACCTTGACTTTGGAATGCCCTCTCCTCACTGCAGAATGTAGCAATGTAACTTTTGTAACCCACAGTTACTATGCTGACCATGCGAGTCCGATGATCTATCAGCTCCCACTCAAATCCCATGGCTGCTCTGGAGTTTCATGCGGCTGTCTGATAGCTGGGATAGGAAATAATATTCCTAAAAGTATCCTATGTTTTAAGACCTCTTTGTCCCACAATCTGCTATATGTGTGTTACACATTTTTATATCAAAAGTTTAATGCCAGGACCATCATCAAGGGCCTACATAACTAGGAGTCTCATTGCCATCTCTGAAGCCTGAAAGCTTCTGTTGGCTACATGTTACCCCTAAGATCAGAGCTGGTCTGTCTGCCAGTTGGAGAACAACACAAGGACAGGACTTTTGCCCTCACATACTTCTCAGAGGCATCTGGTTAGCTGCCATGGGAGATAGGATGCTGAGCTAATTCAGCAGGGTTCTTCTCATTTTGTTATTTTGAAGGTACAGATCAGGGATATTAAAAATGAGAAAAGATGCAGTAAAGTTGCAACCTTATGGTCAAGTCAAGCCAAAGAACAGTTGGTTTAGGAGGGAAGGAAGGGAGGGAGGGAGGGAGATGCTGTAATGGCCAGGTTAGGGTCAACTTGAGAGATCTGAGCCAAAGATCATGGGAGAGAGACTGGATTGGTTATGACAGCCTTTAGCCAATGGGAGGTGACAAGAGGGAGAACTGAAGGCTTCTAGGATGAAGAAACAGCACAATCTATGCAGCTAACTATTCACTGTGAGACGAAGTAAAGAAATCCCAAGAAATGATTTTAAGGAAATCAGGGATTGTCTAGTCAAATGTTTTAGGTTTTCAGTTCTGTTGAAAGGAACTGGAAGGCTAGGGAAGGCAACCTGGAGTTGGAGAATAATCTTTCTTTTCTTTATGCCTGTTCCTATGGGATTCATTCTTCCACTTGTAACCAGAAGGGAGTTATGCAGAGAGCCAGTGTTCTAGACTAGTAAAATTGCTTGATATATCTAATATTAATTCTATTTTCTTTTAAAGAAATATTAAAGTTTTGCACTTATAACAAGCTGTGCAGCAATACGGAACTATAAAGTCAATAAAGCTTTGCTTACAAAGGATAACTATGGCTATTTCCGCACTAGACGGTTACAGTGCCATTATTCTACTTTCAGCATCCTATGGAATCCTGGGGTTTGCAGTTTAGGGAGGGGCCTTTGAGGCCCCTCAAAGGCCCCTCCCTAGACTGCAAGCCCCAGGATTCCATAGGATGTTGAAAATGGAATAATAGCACTATAACAATCTAGTGTGGAAATGGCCTATGAAAAGATATGGGCCGAAATCCAACGAAGTTACCACTAGAGAACACTCATTCAATCAGTGGAGTTTTGTGTTGACTTACAAGTACAATCACAATTGATTCAATGGCATATCTTCCACCATTTCACAGACGAAAATTCAGAGAAGTGAATATCAGATTATGTAAGATGGCAAAAGCCATGAATGAGAAAGAACGCACAAGCTAGGAGTGGCTGCAGTGGTTTCCTTTTGCCTGAGTTTACAAGGAAGGGCAAAATTCTACCCCCTCCTCTCCACTATGCCTGAGTTAATTGAGTGTAAATTGCTTTTTTCACTTTGAACTAAGTTTGCACCAAAGGAAGGAAGCTGAGAATAAAGGAGGAAAGTGGGGGGAGAAGACAGAAACTGGGACATTTTGAAAGCAGCTGAAAAGTGAAACAACAGAGGGTTAATCAGGACTGTCCTTGTCAAATTAGAACAGTTAAAGAGTATGCAATTTTGGCTGTAATCCTTTCAGGTCATAACTTAGAATTCCTTTGGAGTAAATCAAATGAGATTTTATTACTGTTCTCTGCCTGCCCCGTTGTATAGCTGGAACAGATTTTCAGCTTTCCAAGTGTTGTTAGTGGATTAAGTCAAATAAGCATAAAATAACGAAAGAATTTAAAACCAAAATTAAACAGCTACTAGTTTTTCTAAATGCTCCCTGGATATTAATACAAAATGAAAAAGCCAGAGCAATTTCTCATTAGCAAGTATGAAAATGAAGTGCGTAGGAGTCTTATCATGCTGCCTGCATTGTACCAACCAGCTGAACACAACCACAATTGTACTGCTGCATATCATACTTAATAAATAATTATTATGACAAATGATAACAAAATTGAATGTGTGCAATTTCAGATAATCCACATTTACTTGAAGTTTCAGACAGGTTCACAGATGGAAGAACAAGAGGCTGGTGGCTCATCCAGTCCAGTGCTTAGAAATAAAAAAGAAAAGAAAGAAAACAGTACAGTTCTGAGTTCTTTGAGTTTTAGGTATTATTGCTGAGAAAAATAATAACTGACAAATTAGTAATTATTGTAATTTAGTTGACAACCCACAGCATATATTGAAACCACAAGGGTATGCACACTGCTGTACATATCACTAAATACCCATTCTGATCTCAGATCTAAAACACATCTTTGGGGAAATGACATAACAACAGCCCAGGGTTAAAAGGCTGGATTTTAGGATGCTTAGAGAAGTTATATTAAAAATATGTTTGATAATGTATGCAGTATTTTTAATTATAGTACTTCTATCACAGCTATCCATAGAAATGTAACAATTTATATCAAATTTTTGTACTGTCTGTGCATGGAGGAGGGAAGGCTGTGGAAAAGACATCAAATTATCAAAGACCTTTTGTCATCATTATTTTACATGTTTCATGCATAGTGTGCTTAACTCTTAAGATGGACACTTACAAATCAAAATAGAGGAAATGTATCATCAGAAAGAGAGCCAGTGTGGTATAGTGGTTTGAATGTTGGACTACAATCCTGGATACCAGGGTTTGATTTCCTGCTAGGCCATGGAAAGCTACGGAATGACCTTGGGCACATTGCACACTCTCCACCCCAGAAAAAAAATATGATGGGTTCACTTTAGGGTTGTCATACATCAGAAATAACTTGAAGGCACACTACAACAATGACAACAACAACAATCACAAAAAAGAAGAATTGATTTACATAAATTATGCATTCACTAATTTGCATTTATAGATGCAGACACGGAAATAGTTAAATAAAATGTATAAAAAATTGTAATGTTATCTCAGCATAGTGGGCAAAACTTATGACCAGGGGATTTACCTGCCTGCTCGGTCTGTTACTCTTCAGGTGCTAACTGTTGGATGGGCATCTTCAAGGCTGCTCTCTCTTCTGATAGGCCTTTTCTTTTTTAACTTGAGCATGGAAAGTTTGCAAGCTACGCTTTTAACATAGCGCTGCATGAATTTTTAACCTTTGAGGACCACATCTAGTTTTGACTGAGTTATCAAAGGTGCTGAACCTGTTCAGGGCCTAGGGTTCAGAATTGTGGATAGATCTAATATTCAGACTAAAACCCAGAGCATATTCACTGTTACACTGACACAGGACCCCCTGTGGCCATTTCTGCACTAGACTGTTATAGTGCTATTATTCCACTTACAACAACCTATGGAATCAACAACCTATGGTCTTTGAGGCCCCTCCCTAAACTGCAAACCCCAAGATTCTGTAGGATGTTAAAAGTGGAATAATAGCACTATAACAGTCTAGTGTGGAAATTGCCTAGATGTCACGAGTTCCATGCATGTGCCAACACACACCTACACACTTTTGTAGTCACATTCTCTTTGTTATTGTTTTCATACTTCCTTTTTGATATTTATTTTGCATAATTTTCCACTGCTTTACTTGCTGGTATTTGTTTTCTTTCCCATGAGGTGTGGGAAAGTGGGTGTGGGACCTCCATCTCTACCACTCCCTCTCTTTTCCACCTACATTTTATTTAATATATTTAAATGTATTCACATTTAATCAAGGTGATTTATTAAAGTTATTTTAAACACTACTCCCCCACATTTCCACCTTAATTTCATTTAAATTAAAAGTATATTTAATTTCAATTAAAAGTATTCTAATGTACATTCTAAATGTACATCCCTCTGCTTTAACCTCTCCCATACTCTTTTCATCTTATCCTTTGAACTGTGCAATCCCGCCTCTGCAATATCAGGAACAGCCACACTGTGACAGGATCATTTAGTGGGTCTTCAAACCCTCACACTGCTGTTGCAAGTGTGACCGCTACAAGATGCTCTGACTTCCAATATGCAAAGACCAGAGTCTGTGATATCAGATCCTACTATATCTTCCTGAAAGTCAAGCACAGCAGCAGAGGGGGTGGGCAATCTGAGGGATAGAGTTAGCAGTAGCAGGACTGGGCAAAACCATTGGCAACAAGGGGGACGATGCAAGAGGCACCATTGAAAATGTTTTTGGCAAAATCTGTGGCAATTTCAACAACAGCGACAGGGAGCCACGCAAAACCCCTTGGAAGGGAGCACGTGATGGGGCCCATGGCAGTGATGTGTTTAAGTCTTTTACTCCAAGTCTCAAGTCAAGTCTCAAGTCTCTACCTTCAAGTCTCAAGTCAAGTCTCAAGTCCTTGCAAGATACTTTCAAGTCAAGTATCGAGACTTTATACGCCAGCCTGTATTCCCAGAATTTCTGAACAGAGTCCAACAAAGTCAGTTTTAACAATTTAAGTAGAGTTCGCCTTCCATTTTTGTGATTGTGCCATCTGCAGTTTCAGAAGTGGGGAATAGAATCCCTCTTACTTCCCATTTGTAAAGCTGGAGGCTTTTTCCAAAGTGGGAAATAGGATCCTTCTTATTCCCCATTGCTGAAGCTTCAAGAGCTTTATAAGGAACGATCCTTTCTCCTCAAGCCCATTGCCTAACACATTTTCTGTTCCCCTCTGAGATTCACACTCTGCACTCTGGGCATGAGACTTGCCTTCTGCTCTTAGGAAAATTTTTAGAAAGCTCCTCTTATATGGCTCCTCCTATATGAAACAAGGACAGGCTGCTGAGCAGAACTCAACCCCACCTCAAACCCATTTGCTGTTCCCTCTGAGAAATGTGTCCACACTTTGGGCTTCGGACAGATCATCACGTGACCAGTAAGTTGTAAGGTTATGTTACTGAACCAAGGGCAGCAAGTCAGCCACTAAAAGTATGCAAGTCTCAAGTCAAGTCAAGTCAGTGAGTAATTTTTACTGAGTCAAGTACGAGTTAAGTCACTCAAGTGACTGAAGTCTTACTTGAGTCTGAATTAATCAACTGGAGTCTACATCACTGGGCTATGGGCTGTGCGATCTTTTCTCCCTTGGGCTTGTACAAGATAGTCTTTCAAACAAAGGACACCTTCAAGTAGGGCTGTCTTCTCTGAGAGCGTTCAAACAAGAAGACTGAACTTAGTGAGGAAAGACACACGGGTGCACTACTTTAAGGTTAAAGTTTAGGCTGTTAGATCCTAGTTTGTTTTTGTTTGTTTGTTTTTTAAAAAAGATGCCATGATCCTTTGAAAAAGATAAAGGACAAAATTGTCCCCAAACATGTCAAAATGGCCTGTAGAACATTTCCAGAAGTTTTGGGGGATGTTATTGGCTGTTTAGGGGAAACATTTTTCAGACCCTCTCCCTAATTTGGGATTGAATGAGCTAATGCGGTATATGTCCTCCAGCTCCCCAAACCCTGTCAATTGCTTACTGCAGGCCCCAGTAGGAAGCAGCAGAGAGTCAATGAAACTCACACCTTTTAAAAGTGAACTTGTATAGAAGCAAACCATTCAGGCTTCTTGCCAGTCCCTTGTCGAATTCTCTTCTACATTATGTTTTGAAAGGTGGTCAGACAGAATAAGAGAACACGTTTAGTTGTCATGTGGGAGAGGGAATTTCAGTCTGACATGATTAAAAGTACACAAATTCTGTCTTCTTTCTCACCCTGGCTACCCAAATTCCATTTGTATTTTCACACAGTTAATCCAGGTGGGTTAAGTGCAGCTCCATTGATACCAGTTATCCACATGATTTGACACGTTCCTTAGAATTTACCGAATGAACATTTATACAGTCAGACCCTATTCCAGGTTTGAGAAAGGAAGGAAGGAAACAATGACTTGGATAAGAGCCCAAACAATACTTGATTGTTAAAGTTAGAGTTTCTAACTTATGATGACTGTACTATCTATTCTTTGGCAGCTGTTTGTCTACTTTCTGCTCTCCAAGTTTATGGCATGACTTTAGCAGGTTGCACAATTCCATAGAATTTCTTTAATCTCATTCATTGATTCACTTTCAAGGACTAAAGACAGGAAACCAAAGGTGGAGTTTTACAAAAACAGAGGCAATCTGATGATTTGCCTTAGGACCAATTCTCATCTTATGTTTCTGTACATGGGAATTTAAGTTCTTGTATTAAAGCAGGTACATATAATGTAATAATGATGGCATTCATGCAGATTTTTTATCTAATAATTGCAATAATAGGCTTTGTCCTGTTTCACAGGGTTCGATCCCTGTTGACACAAAAAGATTACCTCTTCTTCTCTTTTTTCCCCATATACCCTCCAGATGTGCACCAGAGGATCCCCAGCCCTTGAATGCAGATTTTTCAAGAAGCTGTGGAGGGAAGAAGGATCTAGCCTGTAAGTTGCTGTAACTATTAAGGACTCTAACTTTTTCTGCCTGGAGATAGTATGGTTTGTCTCATAGTACAGATAATCTCACATGATTTCTTTCTTCCTTGGGAAGGTCTCAGATATTAACAGAAATCATTTCAGTACCTGGCAGCATGCAGTTTAAATGTCTGCAGGACTTCCTGTTTTTCTTCCCTAAGACTGTAACCAGAGGGCTTTCACATCAACAGCTTTTTCATTGTTCAGCATCTTGCCTGATAAAGACTTCTGAGGAAATCACAAGGCTGTCCAGTATTTTATGACCCTTTGAGTTGGATGAATGAAAGTGCTATGCAGGGATGGATTTTAGTGTTAATGTACAAGGCTTTCGCAGAGCTTGGAAACATTGCTTCTTTGCACTGCAGCTCCCAGCATACCCCAGCCTGCATGATCAAGCTCTGGGATCTTTGATTTAGTGCGCTATTCAGACTGTAGTTGGGCAAGACAGTTGAGTTTCCCCAGGTTTGGACTGGGTGAAAATGAAGTGTACATGAAATTTCATCTGTCTTAGAGTATGGTGAGAATTGCAGAGTTTTCTGGGGCACTTTTATCATTTGATTTAACACAAATCTTTTGAAACTTCTGTTGAATTATTTTATCCTGACATTGTATTGAGCTGGAAATGAGATTTCATGGAGAACAAGAGAATTCTAGTAATTTTTCAAAGAGAATTCTAAATGCTGGTAAGCATTTTTCATCCCAAATGTTGATTTGCTCTTCCTTTTCAGGCAATGTGCTCTGACCAGCATACATGCTGCCACTTCAATGGAAAGCAACCAGGCAATGCAACTGATGCCATCTTCAGAAGAAAGTTAAGCCTATTATCCTAATCACCCTTATCTAGTTAAATGAACATCGTGACCAAATGCAGTCTGGAGTTTTACATTTCCAAACAAAAGGTGCTAGCCTTGAGGGTCCAAAGGCTTTTGGAGGCCTAGATCCATGTCTCTCACATATGCTGATATAATTCAGCAGAACTGACTTCCTCTTACAGATGCAACAATGGGGAGATTAGGGCTCAGGACAATATGCCAGAAACTTTTAAAGCACCATTTGCTCTCCTTATTTACATTCCTCCCTATTTAAAAACACTTCAGTGAGACACCCAAGGTGACGAGGGATTCGATTCTCTGGAAGGATTAGTCATACTGACGTGGGTGTATAAACAGACAGGAATAAGAATACTGATGAGCTCTGAAACTGAAGGGCTTCACATTTTGGGGGCAAGCATTTGTGGTTATTTAAACATGTAGCATGTTTGAAGGGGTTTTGGCATTTGCTGCAATGGAAGCCCCAGAGCTTTCTAATGTGGCTGTTTATTGGTCTGGGTAGGGTAGCAAGCCATCAATTCAGCAAGCACTGAGAATACAAAAGTTGCTGAGGAGCGGGGGCGGGGGGGATACAGCTATACATGTCAGTAAGAAGCTCTTATGTTCACACCAATCAGGAGAACTGAAGCAGGGCAGAGCTCACATTCACAAAGAGGCCTGTGGGAAGTAGCTGGAATGCTGGAATGTGAAGAAATCAAGGCAGGACGCCAGAGGCAAAACACAGTAGGCAGATGATGCTCTCAGACTCATGTGGCAGTTCCTGTCTCTGGTCTCTTCTCTTTGATGTTCAGCAGAATGATCAGTTTTGGTTCCCAGGCCCCTCTTTCAATAGTGTCAATCAGATTCCTTTCCAGGCGAGAACAGGTCTGGACTAAATTAGTGTAGTAAGCTGAGGGGAATGGTTTACTTGTTAGAAGCAAGATGTGGCTTCCAGAGGCCCAAAGTGAGAAATGTTGGCTCTGGTTGGCCTGAATATACTGGTGGTGTCAAGCAGTCACATGCAATGTTGGTGAAGTACAGGTGGCAGCTGGTAGCATCCATGTCAGTGGGATGGTGAATCCATTCTGGGTTTTAGCCTTAACTTTAAAGGAGCTATCCAAAGTGCTGAACCCTATCTCCCAAATAGTATCAGCACCTTGGACAGCTCCTTTAAAGTTCACGCTAAAACCCAAAATCAGTTTAAGACTGAACTGTCATGAGAAGTGCAAGCTGGCCCTGGGCACAATACTTACCAATGGATTATTAACCACAACAGCTTTGGTTTAATATAATAAATATCTTTTATTTGGAAAATAAATAATGTGTACAAAAGACACCTGGAGAGATCAGTCCATCCCTGCTCTGGAGGTAGAGGGGGAAGATCAGGAGAACATTTGGGAAGACTGGACCACTATCCCACTCTTCCCAAAGGGTGGACTTGGTTTCCAGAAACAAATCTAGCACTATTTTTTTTATGTATTTATTTGATATCCCACTTTTCTCATGACATAGAAGAAAATAGCCTTTACAAAAAAAACAAAAACAAATAAAAACAGATAAAAGCATGGCTTTTAACATAAAATAAACTGTAGATATAAACAGGAACAGATAAAGGCAGAAGCAGAAAGACAAATCAATTCAGAAGGCAAAAACCCTTGGACTCTTTCTGTTTACACAGTTCCAGGACTTTGATCCTACTTTAACTGTCATGACTGCATCCTATGGAATCCTGGGATTTGTAGTTTGGTGAGGAACTACAGCTCCCCAGCAAAGAATTCTAAATATCTCTCCTTAAACTACAAATCCTAGGATTCCATAGGATTGGAGTCATGGGAGCTAAAGTAGAATCAAAATGCTGTTAACTGTAGAGTGTGAAAGGCAGTTGCCCATACTGAGTGAGATCACTGGTCTAGTGAACCCATTGTTAGGGCCTGGCTAGGGCAGCCACTTCAATCAGCAGATTTTTAATTAAGTTGTGGTGGTTTTGGCGGTATTTTTGCTATCAGGTATAGGAAAAGGTGTTTGAGGAATTTCTCCCTCCTATGCTCAGGAAGTTGTCAGAGAATGCTTATGTGCAGTGGAGCAGTGGTGCTGATTAAGAAGCAAGACACATGGATTAAAGGAAAATAAACTAAAGCTTTATTATAAGAACTCCATACTAAGACAGGAAAGTTACTGGGGGCTATCTAGCCTAGCTGCATTCTCAGGGAGGACTGGGAAGAGAGAGGAGGGATCTTGAGAAGAAGCAGAGAGACATCCCTAAAAGTGTCTTAAGGGAGATCAGGATAGGTAGAGATAAAAGGCAGGATACTTCAGGTCACCCTAACTAACTAATTACCTCTGTTGTTCGAGGCATTCTAGGTTCTTCAGTGCTAAGTGTTGTTGCACTTTAACAGTAATTTGCTTTAGTTAATGTGGATCCTTTAATGTATTGTCTGTCTCAGGCAGCAAGATATCTGGGTCAGGTCAGTATTGTTGATATACAGCTCTCTGGAGGTTGTTGGACTGCAACTCCCAGTGGCCTTTAGCCACCATTGCCAATGGTAAAGGATGATAGGAGCTACCATCCAATAACATCTGGAGGGCCACAGATTTGCCATGCTTGGTCTAACTGACTAGCAGCTGCTGTCCAAAGTTTCAAACAAGAATCTTTTCCAGTCTTACCTAGAGATGTCCAGGACTGGACCTGAGAGGACTTACATACAAAGCATTTGCTCTGTTACAAAGTAAAGTCTTTGCTTTCCAGTGAAAAGCCTACATTAAGGGAACTGTAGCGGCCTCCCAGGAAAGGGAGTTCCACCAAGTGTATCAGGATGCATAGTAGACCTCACCAAAATCATCATTATCCTCCTCATCATCATCACCATCATCCTGATCCTCCAACTACCTTGATTTGGCATGGAGACACCTACATAATTTCCTGTCATCTCACTTCTTGGCTTCTTTCAGAATGTCCAATTTCTTCCTTCTTTTCACATGTTCCCCCTTTGCCCTCACCTTATTTCCTTTGCTGCAGACTGCAAACTGAATGCAAAAGAAGTTTGCGCTCAGTTAACACAAACAGGGGAGAAGAGAAGAAAGGGAAAATTCTGTCCTTCTCAGTAAGCTCAGGCAAAAGCAAACTGCTGCTGACTTTCCTGGCTTGTGTTTTCTGCATAACTAATAACTTTTGCCATCTTGACCACACTCTAGTATTGCTTTGCTACACATGTCCCAGTTTTCACCTATGAAAAGTTGGAGGATAACTGAATTCACCATGCTTATAATGAAGTCTCACTTAAAAGCTTAGAAAAATGTGTGGACTAGTTAGCAACACAATTTCAAGAAGTGAATTAGGAGATGAATTGAGATCCTTTCCCATCCTGTCCATTCTGTTGGCTGTCTCTTATGTAATCCAGAATTTACTAGCAGAGTGCAACCATTCATCTGAGCTGCCCCCGAGGCAAAAGAAGAGCAGACAATTACAACTTTTATTAATCTGGGCATTTAAAATAATGTTATTGATTTTTTTTTTTTTTTGAGTTGGCTGCTGGCAACCTGGAAATACTGTTATGCTTTTTTAAAATGTCTTCCTATTGATTTTTATATTCTTTTTATGTATGTTGGCTTATGGGTTTGATAAAATGGTAATACAAAATATTTCATTCTTGATTCACTGCTGAGTTGTTCTGTCAACTCACAATGGAACAGGAGTGGCAAAATATTGAACCAAGAATACGGAAGTTTTGCAGCAACAGCTAAAACTTTCCCAGCTGTGCAAGATCATGTACCTCACAAATAAGAATCAACATCAATCACAGGCTGTTTTTCCTCCTGGAAACTGTTACTAAATTTTTCAGTCTTCAGTCTTCCACATGGAGAACCAGTGTTGGACTTGGACTAAAGTTACTCTGATTGAATTCCAAATTTAGCCATGAAACATACTGAGTGTCCTTGGACCATTCACTGTTTCTCACCAGGACTGTAAGGAGGGGGATGAGGAGAGCAAAATGAAAACATTATTACCCCAAAGAATAGTTCTGCCCCCCCCCCGAAATTTTCCTTTGATATCCAAATTTTGAGCACTGCAGAGAGTGAGACATTGAAAATAAGTCACCCCTGGAATTCTTATCTTTGCTGTATTTTGCATTCCCTTAGTACCTTTGCCTGCACTTTTTCTTGGATCCCAAAACTGTATTTCTAAATACCCAGCTGGAGTTTTACATTACTTCAGTGCTAGATATTTTTTGGCAGGGGAGTTTTATGCCTTCAAGTCACCCATTGACACCTGTGAGCCCACGAATTTTGGGGTACCAAAGGAAAACTTCAGAGGAGGAGGAAGAATTCTTATTTGGGGGTAAATTTCCTCATTACATCCCCACTTTGTAGTTACATCCCACAAGGTGGCTGTACAAATAAAAATGGGGACTACAGCCATGGAAATTGGGATGAGGAAAGCATGTGGGCCTTCCACATGTTGAAATATTGCAACTCCCATCAGTCTTTCCCAGGATAGCAAACAGTGAGGAATGCTAGGAATAGCTATCTGCCCTGATTTATGCAATTGTAAGCTCCATGTAGGAAAGAAAAGATTACATGTAACAAGCGAACATTTTTCAGATCTGGTTATGACCACCTTCACATATATATCTAACATACTTGATCCTTTTTTTCTTTTCTCTAACAAGCCATGGCATGCTCAACTGCATGTTTTCAGTGTGTGTGATCAGTGAAGGAGAAGATGCCAATCAAAGCACTAAAAGTGAGATCCATGCATTCATCTCGTTTTGGATTAAGACCAAGGCATACTGTAGGGAGAAAAAAGTTTAAAGTCCTCCTCCCCTCACTGTAGTCCTAAGGACCCCCTCCCCTACATGGCTGCTATGGTAAGCTGGCCCTACCATTAGGCAGAACAAGGCACTTATTTAAGAAGTCAATACTATGTATTGAGGGTGGGGGAACATGAGCAAGGATAGAATTGTTTTTCAGGCAATGGTGTAGTGGTAAATTCTGAAGTTCAGGTCTTCTTCATGATAGTTTCTGGAGCAAAACCATAAGGGAAGGTCCAAAAATGCAGGCAGCTGGGTCAATCCATATCAGTTCTAACAGCTTTCTTTTCTCCCAGGAGCAGATCTTTTGTAAAGTTATTTTTTTTAAAATGGTTCATTCAAGAGCAAGTCACTTAACCCAAACCCATTGTATTACAATGGGCAAAACTCACAAAAACACACAGTTGCTAAGAAAATCCATTCATCCTCCAGTTGCAGCTAAACGGAGAAGGAACAAGGTAGCCTAAGGGGTGGGGGTATAGCCAAAGATGTCTCTTTGATTAGTAGAGGTGAAGTTACAAACCTGTGAGTCCTGGTTCTACTACACCACTGACATGTAACCCCTGAATCTGACCTGCAAACCTTGACTTTGCCAGCTGCCTTCAGTTGTTAGGTAGAATTTGGTCCTGTTGCCAGTATTGATATGAGATTCATAGGACAATCCAGTCAATTTCTGTAGATAAAATTGGGGAAGGGGCATCTTGACCTTTTCTCTGACAACAAAACTTCTTGGACCAGCCGTGAATCCTATTGCAAGTCAGGAAAACTGCTTTAAATCTTGTCTTTATCACAAATCCATACCTTCCAACTATCCCATTTTGGTAGGGACAGTTCAACTTAATCTTTTGTCATCTCCCTCTTTCATCTGCTTTTAAAATTTCTCTTTTCTCTTTCCATTTTCCCCTTCATCCCAAGTATATTTCATTTGTTGCAAGTTGAGTTCAAAGTGCAAAAGTACTTTGCACTCAACTAACAAGAAGAGAAGAGAGGGAAAATCTTGCCCTCCCCAATAGATTCAGGTAAAAACAAACTGCTGCAGCCTCTCCTAGCCTGTGTGTTCTTTGTTGTTAATAACTTGTGATTCTGACCACATTCTGATGTTGCATGGCTACACCTGTCCCAGTTTTCATCTGTGAAATGTTGGAGGCTATGCAAAATTCAGTAATAGCCTCAGACTCCCACCTCTATTATAAGGAAATAATGTTCACCTTATTGAATTGGGTTTGACAAGAAAAATGCTTTGTATAGTCCAAAAACTAGGAATACCCAACAGTATTATCCACTAGCATGTTTGTCAAAGCAAGCAAATTTGACAGGTGATTCACATGTGAAGTACTTCACACTGTTGTAGCAAAGAGCAAAGGCAACTAGTACAACTGTGGTAGGATTCCTTATATAATCAGGCTTCAGCATCAAACCGACCAGAAAATGTCATATTTGGTCATGAGACATACAACATTAACCTTACGGTAGAAATAAATATGAACATTATGGTATAAATGATATTGTTCAAACTGGTTTTAACTACAACACCCAGATAAGGCTCCTGTTCCTTGAACCACTGCAAAGAAGGGCCACTGTTATAGCTTATCAAAGGGGAAGATGGTGCCTGGAAAGTGAGAAAAGTAAAAACTGTCTGACTGCTTTTCCTTTCTCTCTATTTAGTGCAAGAATGTTAT
This sequence comes from Ctenosaura bakeri, assembly GCA_948474755.1. NCBI lineage: Eukaryota > Metazoa > Chordata > Lepidosauria > Squamata > Iguanidae > Ctenosaura > Ctenosaura bakeri. The sequence goes on from CAOLHI010000617.1 coordinate 501,721, forward strand.
TACTCCACCTCCCACCTTAGAATACTTACTGTGAACTGTCAGGGGCTTGATCGTGCTAATCCTCCTTTTTCAGTATCAGTGTTGCATCTATACTCTGCACGTTTGCAAGCAGCTGTTGGTTTGTTTCTTTCCTCTTTATCCTTCTCTTTTAATTTACAAACATTTATTCTTTTCCATAGCTGAAGAATCCCTAGGGTATTAAACCACTCCTTTACTTTTGAAATAGGTTTTTGCTTTCAAACAGATTCAGTCACCTGAACATGCCTTTTGAGATAAGTATTTGAAGCACAGCAAAGTATTTACTGCTTTTAGATCTAGTGCTACTATAGTTACTCATGAAGCTGAAAATGGTTTACACATGTACTGATAATAGCAGAGTTAGCTTTCCAATGGAGAACTGTAGATCCACCTGTCCCTATGTGATGGCAACTGAAAATCTGATGTAGGAAATATTTGATCAAATTAGCCATTATACTAAAGGTTTATGAGGGGCAACTCAAAAATACAGTTTGTTTATTCTGTAATGCAATGTACAAGATGGTGTGCACCCTTCTGCTTTATTAAAAACAGATTAATAAAATCGGATTGGGAAGTGGATAAGCTAAGAACACTCAATTCAATACTGCTAAAGGCAATCAATTACTTTAAAAAGTCATTGATTCAATTAAATATGCTACATACTGCTGGAGGTGATTGATGATTTAGACTCATTAATCTAATTAAATAAAGCTGTAGTTGTTACATTACAGAAGATTTTATTTCTCAACATTATAGCAACTGTTTTTGAAGATAAAACATGGGATCCTCTGGCACTAATCCTGCAGAAAGACTCTTCCTTCTGGGGTGGCATTTTCTTTGCTGCCTTCTCCTCTTTTCTTTCTTCCCTTGTGCTGCTTCTCTTTTTATTTTATTTTGTGTTCAAGAATACTTCCCCAATCCCTTAATGACAAGATGGTTCCTCAGAAATACTTCTAGGGGAGGGAGGGCCACTCTTGTGAGTTACATATGGTGGCAACTTCTTCCAAGTTGTGCCAACTTCTTCTCCCAGTCTCTTAGGGCCAGATGGTTCCTTATAAAGATTGCAGTTCTGGTGGTAGTTTTGGGAGCCAAGGACCCTGATTGTGAGAATGATATGGTGGCAGCTCATCAAGTCATGTCGACTGATTCTTTCACCCTCTCAAGATAGTTCATCAAAGCAGGATTTTTCTAATCTCTGTTTCAACCACTACATGAATCAGATATTTTTGGGGCAGTTGTGGCTCCTCAGGAACCCTTCTCTTGCTTTTAGGGAGGGAGAGCTGACCACTGAGATCTGGATACAGTGAAAACTCACCAAGCAACTTCTTCCTCCTTACTTACCATCTTGAGCACCAGGGATGAAGAGGTGAGAGAGGGGGGATTTCTATGAAACCCCAAACACAATGAAGTTCATCCCAGGAATCCCTCTTTCATCTTAAAGGCCTCTCTAGGAGTTTATCAATGATTTAACTCCCTAAGTGCACTGACTTGGAGCTGTAATAATTGTTTGCATGTATGCATGTGCCTCCAATTTGCCTTGGAGTTGACCCCATGAATTTCATAGTGTTTTCTTACTCAAAGAATACTCCAGTATTCTTACCAGTTCCTTCCTCTGAAATATAGCCTGCAGCACCTGGTAGTCATTGGTGGTCTTCCATCCAATTCCTCTCTATTTAAACCCATCATTCAAGATTGCTCATTGCCATTCTAGACTAAAAATGGAAAAGCCCTCAATATTGGTGGGGGACTGAAACACTACCAATTTCTCCCACATTGACCTGAAGTTTGGAAGGAGGATGGGTCTGGCCATGTAAACCATCCCACTGCCCAACGGAGCCATTGTTCCAGCATAGCACATGGAACTGTGGCTCTCACCCCTTCCCTCCACATTGGCACATATCACACTAACATGCCCATCTTGCCCTTTGAGGCCAGATGCAAACATCACCTTCCCTACTGAGTGCTAACCACAAAGAATCAAGCATTTCCCACTATTAATTCAGATAGGAAGATGAGGCACAATGTCTTTGAGAATCTCTGGGGGAAAATGCTTTGAATGCTGCTCAAAGACTTGAGTTCCAATTTCTGTTTGGGCAATAAATTAACCAGATATCTTTGGATAAATCATGGTAGTCCTCTCAACATGGTGTTTCAACTATATATTGCTCTGTGTGTGCGTGTAGTTTCTCCATATGAACAGTTACATGCAGCGTGGAAGAAAGAGGCAAGGCAAAGTTCTGTTCCTATTTTACACAGTTATTTCAATTATTCATTCAATTCATTACTGGATATATCCAGATAAACTAAATGTGGCTGGAATTGTTGTGGTTTTATTGTTTTTTAAAAAATAACCAAATGACATTTCTGTTGTGTTGGAAATTTCAGTGGCAATTCCCAGAGGGTAGGTTTTTTAAAAAAAACACACACAAAAAACAGAATGTATTAGAGAAAAACAAAAATCCCTGCAAAACAAAACCAACCAAAGGATCTTCAAGGTTCAGTATTTGAGATTTATAGTGGGTTCTTCAGCCATTCCTCCTCATCTGTGGGGGAAGCACAGAAGGTCTCTTTTAGCACGTAAGATTTTTAGAACATTTTTCATTTTACAATGAAGGCATACTCATACAGTCTCACAACCTCTAGAACCAATAGTGAACAAAGACAATGAAGAAATCTAATGATGATTGGCTAGAATTGTCAGTCATGTCATAGACACACATACAACTACCTTCATCCTCCTAACCCATCCACCAACTTCTACGGGACTGGAAGCTCCAAAGGAGGGTGCAAAAGCAGGATGAAGAAATACAAAATGGTAATAAGTGACACCCTGTGTTGTGAGAACTCTTGTTTCTTTGTCCCTGCATCTGGATGAGAGGTTGTGTGAAAATGACTTTACCTTCCAATCTAACCTGTCTCACAGCTTAGAACTCAGTTTGCACTGGTTCTGACACTTGTAAGCTCCTTGAGAGGAAGAGAAGGATACAAATGTACACAAGAAATAAGATATGCCTACTTTTAAGCTTGAAAAACTATTTGCAGAGGGAAGATAATAGATACTGATTTGCTGAGACTTTTCATTTTGTCTAGTATAACCTGACCTTATGAGAGCTAGTGTGGTGTAGTTGTTTGAGTACTAGACTACGATTGGAGACCAGGGTTCAAATCCCTGCTCAAACATGGGTTTCCTGTGGGTGACCTTGGGCAAGTCACACTCTCTCAGCCTCAGGGAAAGGTAAAGGCAAATGCCCTCTGAATAAATCATGCCAAGAAAATCTTGTGATAGGTTCACCTTAAGTTGGAACTGACTCAGAAGCACACAGCAACAACCACAGTAGACATGGTTTGCAAGCAATTGCATGCAGGCAAAAAGTATAGATTTTCAGGCAAATTGTCCAAGGAAAGATGGAACGCTTCATTCCATTTCTACACTCAACATAAAAATTATCTTGGCTGCCAAGCAGAGGAAAGTTTTTCTCCAACAGTTCCACTGAATGGTTTGCAATTATTTTGTGAGTTTGTTTAAAACACAGGTATAATAAATTTGTGTGATTTTTTTTTTTTCAAATCAGGAATTGTGTGTGGGGCAAGCTTTTTGGAAGAGCTCAGAAATATTACATTTTTGGACTACAGCAATCAGTAACCCCCAACCAGCAGAGCCAGTGGTCATGCTGGCTGTGGGATTCAGTGATCTATAGGGTTGTTGTTGTTTTTGTTTTTTTAAAGGGACTTTTCCAAGCTGAGAACTTGGGGGAATCATCCTTCTGCTTATCATAGGATCTTTAATTTGTGTGTTAGGATCACCCCCTGTAATTTGCAGACAGTTGTTAGATCTTTGGTGAATCTGCACTTTCTTATACTTCCTTTTTCTGCTAAGGGTACAAAAGTGAGGTGCATTTCAGTTTAAAGATAAATTCTGTGCTTAAAACTTCATTTAAGTGTGACTCACCAGGTTGGAATTTAGGCTTTCCTACTGGAGTTGAGAACATGGGGCCCTACTGACATTTATGAACTTCAAGTTCCATTAGCCAGCACAGTCAGTGGAGATAGATAATGGGAATTGCAATCCAATAACAGCTGAAGATCCATACATTCCCTGCCCTAGCTCTTCTCCATGCATTAAGAAGCATATAGATGTCTGAAGGTCATTTGCTGAGTGTTGAATCTGCTGCTTTAATTAATGGCACATTAATTAAACCTTGTGAATACGGTATTTGACAGCATCAGTCTAGAACAAAAGAAGCAGCCTTGTGCTGAAAGACCGTGGCTTTGAACTAGGCAGCCTCCTGTGAGTCATCAAAAATAAGGAAATGCATCATTAAAAACAAAAAACACAGAATAACCCAAATCTGCAGATGGTAATTTATACCTATAGATGCAAATGTAGAGATTTCTACTCAAACCTAAATGAAAATATAATGCATTTCCACGTAGTGGAGAGGAAGACCATGACCAGATGACCTGGGTGTCTGTTCAGTTCACTCTTCTGTTACTAATAGCTGATGGACAACTCCAAAGTTCCTGCTGTCATCATCTGATGGGTGTTTTTCTTTAATATGGACTTGGTGTGGCCAGCCTTTCAAACATATGATACCTTCAAACAGTTGATTGCTCATCGTAAAGGAATTCACAGGGTCACTGTATTTTCAGCAATTCTGTAAATGTATATTCACTGTTAACAGTGCTGTTGCAAGAATGGTACTAGAGCTTGAGGTATAGTGGCTTTTATGACTTTTATGACTTTGTATTATAATTTGAATTTTTATATCCATAATACAGGTAGGTGGTCTGAAATAATCCAGTTGGTCCTCCACATTCACTAGATTTAGGGGCACAGGACCCCCACAAAAGTGGAAAACCTGCAAATATCAAAATGTGTATGTGTGTCTGTGGGAAAGGGACTGAGGCATGGTGGGGAGAATGGGCACCCTTAGTCCAAACCGGTCAGCAAAAGGAGAGGGAAAGGGAGAAGGTTGGCATGGTGGCCCTATACTTCCTCTCTCATCCATCTCTTTTCTTGGGTGTGTGTAGGGGGCAGTACCCAGAGAGGGTTTGTGATGCTGGGGAATTGAGCTATGAGCTGTCCTTAGCTGGCTAGGCAGCAGCTGGTGGAGGAGGAGGAGGACCAGAGGTGGGTTTTTAAAGGGCTGCACAGCCTGATTGGAGTAACTGGGAGGGAAGGTTTCCTCAGAAAAGAAACATCTGAGATGGTGGGGCAGGGGCTGGAGGAAACCCTGAAATAATCAAATCCGTGGAAAGTGAAAGTCAACTCTACAAATGTGAAGGGACAACTGTAATATTTGAGATAATCTATAAGAGCTTGTAGTGCACAGAAAAATTAAATTCATAATAGATTTCCTGTGTAACCACCATGAGTAAAAACTGGTTCAACGGATGTGTTCTACATGAAAAGCTTAAATGAAGGCTAGATATTTTTCTGTCTTTTTGTTGTAGTTGAGATATTTCCTTTGTGTTCCCAGAGACCCTTGCTGATACCTCTAGATCCATGTATGTGACTATGTTGAAGTAACCATGATTGAAGTCCTTCTGTTGGCTGTCCTGAACATGACTGAAACTCACTTGCTGACTAGGAGTGTCACCAGAAGCAGGTATTTAAAGGGCTTGCACAGCCTGATCGGAGCTACCGGGAGGGAAGGTTCCTTTGCAAAAAAAAGCACTTGAGGTTTGGGGGCAGGAGCTGGAGAAACTTGCAAATAATCAAATCCGTGAAAGTGAAACCCACAAGTGTGGAGGGTCAACTGTATAACTTCAGACAGCCCCATAATGTGCAGAGCATAGAAAGAATTAAATGTACTGAGTTACCCAGTTCCTTTGCTTAATGGCTGCATTACATTAGGATTATAATGTACTTTACTACATTTCTTTCTTAGTATACCTGAAATCTTCTAGGTTTTTTTTTATAGTTATCGCTATTCAGCCTCACTCAGCACTGGAGGAGAGAGACTGCATGTTAAGGTGCTGGCTTACACTGTTGCTTCATGTTCTCTTGTGCATGTTGAGATAAGGATGAGATGAATGGGAGGATAAGAATGTGTTTTGTACCTCAGGCCACCAACTGAAACGTAAGCATGTAGTTACTTTTGAGAAATGGGAAAATATAAAGGGGACATTGCAGTGGGGAGGTCTGGTAGTTTAACTGCAACCAAAAAGAAAGAAAAAAACTTTAAAAGTAACTTTCTAAGCACTGGTAATCTAATTTAGTATAACATATTAAAATTTCAGATTAGGATCTCTCTAGGGTAAATCTAGTTGAATTGCCAGGTCAAATACCGCCCTCCCCTTCTAAGGTCATTTCCACACTACAGTGTTATAATGCTATTATTCCACTTTCAACATCATCTGGAATTCTGGGATTGTAGTTTACTGATGCCCCCTAAATGTCCCTCCCTAAACTGTAAACCCCAGGATTCCATGAGATGTTGGAAGTGGAATAATAGCACTATAACACTGTTGTGCGGAAATGGCCTAAATTCACTTAAATTCACGAATGTTGTGCTCGTCTTACTATTGTTAACAGAGAGTTTGAACAGGATGTCAAATATAGCTGGAGTGAAGTGCTTTAGTCTAGACTTTTCCTGTCTCTTAATAAGTACTGAAGTGATGTTGGAAGCCAAGTCTGGTGAAATACCCTTTCTATATATGTCTTTTTAGAGATGTTATTTGTGTTACAAATCCATCCATCCATCCATCCATCTTCTTCTCCCACTTTTTAAAATTTTACTCTGTTCCTTCTCTACTCTCAGTTTCTTTCCTGCCACTGGGGGGAAAAAAAAGACATCTTTGCTGCCATCTAGTGAAATTTGGAGAAAAGTCAGTAATCAACTGATTTTTGTAACAGTCTACCCAGAAAGAAGCCTCCAGACAGAACTGATAGCGAAGATATTCACAGTGGGTGAAGTGTGCCCATCATTGACAGATCTCAGTTATTGTATATGCCTGATGGTTCTTGTCTGTACGCTGAATTGATTTACCCTGCATTGTTGTTGCGGCTGCTGCTGCTGTTGTTATCTTGCCTTTACCCCAGACTGGGATTGCAGGTGATTTACACCAGTTAAAACAAACATAACAAAAAAATTACTTCATACAAAATGTAAAAATGTAACTAAACTAGCAATAAAATTAAAACCAGTTAAAAACATGTGATAGAATCCTATAGGACCATTGTGTACCACATAGCAGTATAACAATGTTTCTAAGTAGCGAATTCCAGTGCGACCCCCCCCATCCCAGCCAGTGGCATCGACTGGGAACCAGCGGTCTGACATTCCCAGGCCCTCCCATGAGTGATTTCCAGTGAAGCTGGCAGAAAAACACCTACTTCCCCATTGATGGAGGAACAGATTCCTGTCAATTGCAGTAAATGGGGTTTAGAATATTTCTACAATCCATACATAGCCCCTAAACTAGGGATTACATAGTTGGTACAAATGCATAACTGTAGGTTATCTATTCACAGTTCCCCAACCGGATTCCAGCTATGGCCATTAAAAAGGAAACAACAAATAGATAACAAAGTACCTTATGCCTGTTCCCCTTGAGTAGTCAATTTTCAAAGGCATTTTCTTCCTGTAGTATGCCTTCAAGTTGTTTCCAATTTATGCAGACCCAAACACCAATGCTGCTCATCCCACCAATCAACATAGACACCTACCATACCGATACTGTGAGATCTACATTGACTTGCAATGCTATCTTGTGCTAGCTAATTCTCAGAAGCAGGCCCCAACATAACTGCCTGAAACAGTAGGAAGAAAGCATGATCACCAGCCAAATTACCAGGTCAAATGAAAGCAACTGGACTTTCTTTCTGGCAAACTGTTTGAAAGCAAAGTGTGGTAGAGATGCAACATACAAAATTCTTGTATTTCCTCTCCACCTGCAACAAAAGTGACATGTTTGGTCTTCTGAGAAAATCAAGAGTAGCCTGGGAAAAGGTTAAGCATCCTGGAGGGTACTGGGAAGAGAAAGAATCACAAAGTGGGGTGGGGCAGGGGAAGAAGGGAGTAATTTGCTGTATAAACTCTGCTTTTCTTCTTTGAACAGAGTCTCACAGTCCTCCCTGACTCCTTAATCCAGGACAGCAACAGAACAGCTCAGACAGCTGCTCACTCTCTGGATATGACACCAAGTTGCCAGATTAACCTCATTCCACCTTACCTTTACTGGGAAATCGAGGAGAGAAACAAAGTCCATTTCCACACTAGACTGTTATAGTGCCATTATTCCACTTTCAACATCCTATGGAAACCTCAAAGGCCCCTCCCTAAACTGCAAACCCTATGTTTCCATAAGATGTTGAAAATGGAATAATAGCACTAGAACAGTCTAGTGCAGAAATGGCCAGAGACTGACACCCAGATCATTTCTGACAGCTGACCAGCCTGGATGGCCTGCTAGTTGCAGCATGTACTGCTGTTTATTTATTTATTGTGTTTATATGCTCTTTTTCTCTCAGAGTGGGACCCAAAGTGGCTAAAAAAGATTGTTTTAATTTTATTGGTTTATTTATTGCTTGAGGAGAACACAGTTAGTTTATCATTTATGTGGCAAAAGGTTTTTATTGGGGTGGTATTTTATTGGGGTGGTATTTCTAATTTGTTTTTATTCCTGTTGTTGTTGCTGTTGTTGTTGTTATTGTTGTGTACCTTTGAGTCATTTCTGACTTATGGCGACCCTAAGGTAATTCTGTCATGGGGTTTTCTTGGTAAGAGTTGTTTGGAGGGTTTGTTCAGTGAGTTTACATGGCTGAGTGGGGATTCAAACCTTGGTCTCTGAGTGTTCTAGTCCAGCACCGAAATCACTGTATCACACTGGCTCTCTTCAAAAGCAAAGAAATCTTTACCTGTCTGCAGATAGGCAGCAAGGAGGACATCAGCCTAGCCTCTCTAGGAAGGGACTTCTAGGGCCTGGGAACAGACATTGAGAAGGCCCTCCACCATGTTCCCACCAGATGTACCTGTGTGGGTTATGGGATAGAGAGAAGGGGCTCCACAGAAGATCTCAAAACAGAAGCAGATTCATATTGGAGAATGTGGACTTTCAAATAACCTGGACCTAAGCTTGTAGATTCAAGACCTGCATCAGAGGTCCTTCAATTTTTTCTTTTCCTTTCCCCATATAAGGCAAGCCAACCCCCTCCACTGAAAACTCGTGAATGATTCCACTCCAGAAAAGATCAGAAATCTATCCCCTCCCACAAAGAGTGGCAAATGCATTAGGAGACCTCAAGGCTGAACACTGGCATTGTTATTAATTTTGCCTATTTATTGTACATTTTGACAAAGTAATGAAAACACAGGATATGTTGTATTAAAGTAACAAGAACCAACAACTAAAGGAGGTAACAATCTGACTACATGAAAAATCTGTATCACTGAGTAACTACTAAATAAATACAATTAACATATCAAGTGATAGAGAAGTGAGACTGAGTGAATAAATTCATCAATTTATTCATACCCTGTTTTTCCCTCAAAGAGTGGGACTTAAGGCTATTTACAGAATAAAAAAGATACTAGCTTAAAAAGACAGAAAAAGTTAAGAATAAAATAATATTAAACTGTCTATAGAATTAAAGCCACATGAAACATTGATTTAAAAGCATAGATTACAGCACAGAACAGCACTAAAGAGAAAGTCCATTATATTAAACTAATAATTCCAAAATGTTTGCTAGAATAGAAAAGCCTTCACATGATGAAAACAGGAAATAGCCAGCCTAGTCTTCCTAGGAAGGGAATTCCTACATGGAAAACCCTTCTTCCATATTCCCACTAAGCATGTCTTTGAAGGTGGGTGGATTGAGAAAAGTCCCTCCCTTTAAGATTTTAGAGTTCAGGCAGCATCATATTGGTTAATATTCTTTTTGTCACCTTTTTGAGGGACGGGAGAAGTTATGACCAAGAAAGAAACAGCATTAACTGTTGAAAAATTTCCATCAAAAGGCTTTCAGAAATGCCTTAGAATGGCCCTTAGAGGTAGCTTCTGGGAGTAACTTAAATTAATTGTTATAATCACAAAATAGTTTTGTTGCCATTCATTGCATTGCCTTTGGAATTCAACTTTGTAACATCTTGAGCAATCCCACAAAGTAACCTGCTTCTGTTAATTAGTGATGAAAAGAGTATCCATCATTATCCATTTTTGAGCTGAATACAGGGTGTCCTAATGCCACGGAAACCCATTTGTGAAGAATAAAGGCAGTCCTGAGGCTCCCACAAGATTCTTTGCAGTTTGGTAAGTACTTTCTGTGCAGAAATACACATGGGTTTTCTATGTAAAAAAATACCTTTCAGCACAAAAACATGTTTTTTGCAAAAAAATAATAACATGCATTTCTCAACAAACAAAAGCTAGTGAAACTCACACACTCATGTAGAATTGCACAGAAAATGTTGCGCTTTCATGAAAGGAGAATAGTATGGGGTTGGGTATGAAGACAAAGACTATAAAGCCTACCAGTAAATATGTTATGTGTTAATGGCCTTGGACTGGAAGTAGTGGGAAAGGCCACCATGTGCAGCTCTATACCCTATTCATACATCCAGCCTGCCTGAAAAGGGCTTCAATTAATATCGATATGCAATTGTGATAGATGGCCAAGATACTCAGATATAAACAGAAAAATGTAAGAAGTTTACAGGACCATTATTTCCATCTGTGAATGTTGGAAGAGATGTTGCAGTCTGAAACCACTAACAGATTATAGCATTAAATCCAGCCTTAGCAGTTGTCTAGTTGCTTTTAGACTCACATAATTTGGTTTGTGAGAAGTGTCACTTTCAAATCTAGAGCCCAGCCTACACATGAAATTTAAATGCAAAGCTTGGAGATGTTACTCTTGAAGGCTAGCATATACTCCAATATTTCACAGATGAAAACTGGGACACATGTAGCTAAGCAACATAAGAGGATGATCAAGATGGCCAAATTTACTGATAAGGAAGAACAGATAAGCTAGTAAAGGAAGCAACTATTTGCTTTTGCCTGAGCCTACTGGGAAGGGTGAAATGTTGCCCCCACTTCCCCTCCTCTTCTGCTGAGTTAACTGAGTGCAAATTACTTTTGCAGTTTGAACTCACTTTGCAGCAATTGAACTAAGTTGAGGATGAAGGGGGAAAATGGGAGGAGAAGAGAGAGAGTGGGACATTTTTTAAACATCTGAAAAAGTTCAACAACAGAGGATTAACTGGGAATTCTCCTGCCAAATCAGGACAGTTGGGTGGTATGGACTAGTTGTGCTGGTCTTCCACTGGTTATTCCAGCTGGAAGATATGGGGAATTGAAGTAACAAATAAATAAATAAATGAAAATAAAGGTAACATGTCATGCATAGCCACATTTGGGAGCAAGGTGGGTTATAAATCAAATAAATTGAAAGTAGACTGCAGTGGAGGGTGAGAGGGTGGGTTCTACAGGAAAGATTCCTAACTTTCTCTCTTACCTATTAACTTCCCACTGCATCTGTGTCTGATATCGATATTCTACCAGCCAGGCTCTGGTACTAGGAGTGAGCATAGATAAGAGGAAATCGGCTGGGCAGAGTGGCAACATATCAGGGAACTAAACACATGGGAGTTAGGAAACCCAAAGTCAGGGGTAGAAAAAGTGCAGCCCATGAACTGCATGTAGCCCTCAAGCCTTTCCTGGACCAACTTTCTTGTGTAAAATGAAGTAAAATAAAATAAAATAAAATAATAAATGGCTAACTGGATCTCTAGAAACCACAAGTTCAACACATCATTTACATGCTATTCTGTGCCTAGACCTGCCTTGGAGTGTGGTGGATTCTCCTTCTTTGGAGGTTTTTAAGCAGAGGCTAGATGGCCATCCATTGGGAATGCTTTGATATGTGTTCCTGAATTGCATGGGGTTGGACTGGATTCCCCCCGTTGTCTCTTCCAACTCTATGATTCTATCTTTTTAAATCCTGAACAGCTATTTTAAGAAACACACACACACACACACACGGTGTTGCTTGTTTATTTCTAAAAAGAGGCTATTTTGGTCCAAAGAAAGCCACTCCCCCTGCCTATAAATGGCTAATCCTTACCCATATGCGCTTTGGAGGACATCACTGGTCATTTTCATGTAAAACCAGTGGCATAAGGTGTTGGAAAATATGGGAGATAGTACAGGATCTCTCAGACAAAGTAATCAAATTGGCAAGGCAGAAGTTGAACAAGTCCACACCTACATCTACATACACAAGGTCTAAAAGAGACAAGCTTTGTAAAACATATAAAATTAGCTCTATTTACAATACTGGTGCATAGTCAACTACATGGTGTAATGGAGGGGACACAGAAGGGGCAATGGCTACAGATTACAGTCATGCAGGAAGAGACTGGATGTGATAAAACAAATAGAAAATCTGCACATTGGCAATTACTGAGTACAGGCATGAAAAGATTGCTAAGTCTAACATGGAGTATGGGACCTGCTGGACTTTGGAAGGAGTGATAATGACCCCTGGACCAGGTGAAGTTGCCTGTCCTGCTGTGCTGTGATACAAACACCATGGATCTACCATTTGTCATGCATAGGTCTTGCCTTCACCTTATGCCACAATCTGCATTGAGCATCAGTTTTGCTTAATTAGAAATGAGGGGGTGTTCTAATTGTCTGGTGGATGCTCTAAAAGAGACATGTTAATTCATGGGAGCTGCATGGCACAGCTGAGGTCCCTTTTTTGCACTCTGAAAAGACTAACTATAGATTGTTCTCTCTAAAAAAAAAAAAATACAATTTTCCCCACTGTAAAGCCTTTTCTTATCTTTTTTTTAAAAAAACAACCACCTCCATTCAGAGAATAAAACCTCCCCCAGTAAAAACCTCTTATCAACACTATCCACAGAATAAATTTTCTCTCATCTCAGAATATATTGGTGATGTTGGCCTTTTTCATTAGAAATTGCTATTCTATGGTGTGAAGAGCAATCCTTTCAAAATGATGCATTTTAGCATTCATCTCTTCTTTCGGAGATTGACTTCAAGGCTGATTCTAAAAGGCTGTCGGCCACCTGCTATATCAGATCATAGCACTACCTAGAATCTTCTGTATATTAGTAATTAGAAGTTTCATATTTTTCTCAGTAAGGAAAAATGAATTATATAATTGAGCTGTGTCCTCTTAAGCTATGAATAAATAAAATTAAAAGAATCCTTTTTAGGCAGACATGCTGCAACCAGCAAGCCATCCAGGCCGGTTAGTGTCAGAAATTATCTGGAGGTGGGTCTTTGTTCCTCCCCTCCACTTCCCAGCAAAGGTAGGTAAAGTGGGATTAGTCTGGCAGCATGATGTGATATCCAGACAGTGAGCAGCTCTGTGGGCTATTCTGTCACTGTTTTGGATTAAGCAGTCAGGGAGGACTGTAAGAGCCTGTTCAAGAAAGGAAAGCAGAACTTATGCAGTTAAGTTACTCTGCCTCCCCAGCCCTGCAACCTGCTTTGTGATTCTTTCTCTTTTCAGTACCCTCCAGGATATTCAATTTTTTCCTGGGGTCTTTTGATTTTCTCAGAAGACCAAACACACCACTTTTGTTGCAGGTGGAGAGGAAATCCTAGAACTTTGCAGGCTACAGTCCACTTTGCTTTCAAACAGTTTACCAGAAAAAAGGTTCAGTTGTTTTCATTTGATCTGGTAATTTGACTGGTGATCAAACTCTCTACCTACTGTTGCACTCTGAGCATTAGGTAGCACAAGGTACCATTGAAAAAAGAATATGGGTCTTATAGTATTGGCATGGTATGTGTCTGTATTGATTGATGGAGTAAGTGGCAATAGTTTTTTCTATTTCTGCTGCTTTTCATTTCTCTTCCTCAAAGAAACTATGTTTGATGTTGTGGCCATGGGTTACTGTGAGCATGAGCCAAATACCCTTCCTATAATATCCATACTGTTTGACTTGTTCTGGCTACAGTATTTGCTGTTAGAAGATTGCATAGCTCAGAAGGTAAGGAGAGAGAAGGTACAACAGGATTGAAAGGTTATAATTTTCATCTTCCTTCACTTCATTTCACTTCACTTCACTTCACTTATTGCTAATTTCTGTGTCCCCCTCTTTTCTTACATCTTTCCACAGTTCCTTGATCTTTTTCCTTGGGGCTTCCACTGCATTCCACTTGAAGTTTGAAAGTTCCATGTGTAGCTCCTCCATCCTCCATTGTAAAAAGTCCTGAAAATATTCCTAGGAAGTTTTCATCTTTCATTAAATTCAGAGTTAACAGCTTCCTTCTCTTGTATCTAGCCAGAAGCTCTCAGAAGGCCAGTTTGTCAACATCAACTAGATAACCTCCATACTTTCTCATGCTGTAATTTCTCTTACACTGTTAAAATCCATTTCTATCTTACAAATAAAATGCAATTCAATCTATACACCAAGTGCATGCACTTAAATCCTTAATTAATCTCTTTTCAAGATGTCAACCCTCAATATTCTGATTTATTTGTTCCAATTTTCTGGGACAAATATACTTATTCAGCTCTCAATTGCAGAAAGAAGGTAGCTGTGTAAACTCTGTTATTCCATTTTTAATCAGAACGATTTTTCACTTTTATAATTCCAAAAGTTTAATTAGGAGTTTCTTATTTTAAAAATCAGGTTGTGTAATAGGACAGTCAGATCCCCAGATCCAAACTGCTTCATTTCATAGCAAGGGCAAGATGTCATTCTACTGTTCCTTTCCAGTCATAATGCAGTTACTCACAAGTATATGCAAGTAATGGGCATTCTTGACTCTAAAGGGTGATCCATTCCTCCTTTAACCCGGGGGATTTATCTTCAGCCAGAGGTCCCTCTGGCCAGATCTTTTACCATGCTCTCCTTGCTACTGGAGCCAAGAGTATCTGGCTGGCTGGCCCGCTTTAAGTTAAATTAGAATTTGGTCCAATTTCTATTAAACGAGAAAGCAACTGTCCCCAGCCTATTGTCTTCAGATGTGTTGGACTACAACACCATCTCAGGGAAACTTTCAAATATACTTGGACTACGTGATGGTGGGCGTTGTAGCCCAACACACTTGAAGGATATAAGGTTGGAGAAGGCCAGTGTATGGACATGTAGAACAATCATTTCAGGTGAAGACAATTTCCTAGCAGTTTTTGCAATGCATTATAAACTCTCTCTCTCCCTTTCTTACATTCTTAGAATGTCTTTTCTGCCTCTTAGTTTTAGGGATCAATCAGTCAGACATATTCTGTATCCCAAATAATCTGGTAAGTCATTTTCCAATAACATTTCCACATGTTAGTCTAGCATTATGAAAGAGCTGTCCTTCTGTTCAGATCCTGAAAATCCCCACTTCAATTTCCTTAAAAATAGATTTCTAATAACCCTCCTGAAGATGCAGAGCTCATTTTGAGATTGTAATGGCAAAATTCACTCAAGGATAGAAAGCCAGGAAACAAATCATACACTCAAAAACCTTATAACTACCTGCCAGTTGTTCCTAGTTCTGTATAAAATAATAAAGGCTTTTCCCCCAAGTTTGACTCATGCTTTTTTCACAGTCAGATTTTAGTATGTTTATTAATATGTGTAGATACATAGAATGCTTCTTTAGATGTGAACAGATTCTATATGTGTGAACATCCCACAAGGATCCCCTTAGGCAAGTATCTGCATGGACATATGTTGATTTGGCCCAGTCGGTAGGGAAAGCCTAAAGAAGGACCTGTTCTTACTAGGTTAATTCACAAACAGGGGGACAGATAGGGAGGAGAGAAGCTGCAATTGCCAAGGATAAGGATTAGGTCCTTTTCACCTTGAGTAAAGTAGTAGGTTTTTGAATTATGCATTCAAGAAAGCCAGTGTGGTGTAATGAGTAGTGTGGTGGTGTAGTGGAAACCAGGGTTCCATTCTCTGCTTGGTCATTGAAACCCACTGGGGTTCATTCTCAGCCCCCAGAAAAACCCATGGTAGGTTTGCTGTAGGATCACCATAAGTCAGAGATGACTTGAAGGCAAGCAACAACAAGAAAGTCAAGATGAGACAAAAGGATAAATTCCTCATAGTGGAATTTCTATGAAATATTTGCACCTATTTCTTTATGGTTTAGCATATGTGGCCATTTCTGCACTAGACTATTATAGGGCTATTATAGGGCTATTATTATTATTCTACTTTCAACATCTTATGGAATCCTGGGGTTTGCAGTTTAGGGAGGGGCGTTTGAGGGTCTGTATAAAAGTTATGCATTTAAGTCCTGCAACATACCTCGTTAGAGACATGAACTTTGGCAAGACTGGACAGGTGTTCAGTTCAGTATATGTATTGTATGGTAGTCATTGTTGTTATTCTTTTAAATGGACTTAAATTGTGCTTGTTTTTGTGGTATTCACTTATAATAGCAATAGCACGTGTATTTCTATACCACTTATCAGCTAAGTGCTCTCTAAGCCAAGGCTTTCCAAATTTTTCATGTTGGTGACTTACTTTTTAGATATGGATCATTTTGCGACACAGTAATTTCAGTCTTACTAGCAAACTGGAGGTTAAGCTAACCTTTTATAAGAGATACAGACACATACATAAGTTGTAATAACAAAATGTATGGGGACACAATATATCTCATGAAAACCTTTCATATATTTTTTAAAAATATATGATTTATAAATAATAACATACATTTCCAAGATTGGAAGCGACACACCTACATACTTCAGGCAACATACTGTGTCACGGCACACCAATTGGAAAGCCCTGCTCCAAGTGGTTTACAATATATTTAGCTAATTGCCCCCAACAAGCTGGGTACTCATTTTACCAACCTGCAGAAGAATGGAGGGCTGAGTCAATCTGGAGCTCGGCGAGATCAAACTCACAATCTTGTGGCTGCAGTACTGACATTTAACCACTGCACTACCAGGGCTCCACCACCAGAGGTACACATATAGGCAGGTTTTGATTTCTACTGGAGCTGTGTTTCTGGAATCACAATGTAAATTCAAACTGATGTAAATAAGGAGAGCTAATTCTGTAGGGAATCACTGGAAACCAGAGGAATCTGTTCTGACAGAGTTGAAGTAGCCACAAAGTTAGCAGTTTTACTCAAGCCAATACCAATTTTAAAGAGGTTCAAATCATATAAGAACAGAGTTTACTTTTACAGACTAGAGAAAAATGCAGAGGCTCTCCAGAAAAACCAGAAGTGACAACCAGTGTTGATTCCAAGGGGGCTTGGCTGGAGTGAACTGGTTTGCCATTAGGTGACAGTTCCTCTTCACAGGAGCACAAAGAAAAAGAGAGCAACTGGTAAGAACTGTGTTCTTCAAAAGGCTTCCTAGGTAAAGAAAGCACATTAGGAGAGAGAGAGGCAGCACATCTTCTGATGTATCTTATATGATAGGTAGAAAGTGTATAACAGGAGGACAGCTGGCACATCTCCTGTACTGGCTGCACTAAAAAGGAAACAAAACTGAACAACAACAAAACAGTCCTTGCACAAAACATCCCACTGATTTCATTCCTCCCCCTCCAGCTTTTTCTCTCTCTTCTGTCTCCTGTATTCATGTCTGCCTGTCCTCTAGCTATTTTGGTTTCCCTCTGCTTCCCAACCATCTCAGGTTCTTCCACCCTGAAGTTTACTCCAGCTTCTCCCCTCAATGTTGTCCTTGGCTCTCGCTCCCACCATGTCTCCTGCTCTCCTTCTCCCTAACCAGTTGTCCACTTTCCATTTCGGTATCTTTCCCCACCCTCACATTCCTTCTCTTTCCATCCCAGTGACTCCCCCCACCATTGCCCTCTTTCCATCCTGGTCCCTCCTCCCCCTCTCCATCATCCCTCTTTCTATTCCATGCCAATGCTCCCTTATCTCCTAGTCAACTGCTTCTTCTACCTCTGTCTCATGCTGCCTCCTCCCTTACTTTCCACTCTGGCTGCTACATTCTCATACCCATTCCTTGTGTCCCACTTTCGGTCCCCCTCCTGCTAAGAACTTCCTTGCAGCTCCTGCTTTCCTCCTTCAGCATCTTTCTTTCTGTTTCTTGCCAGTGGTCTCACTTTTTACTTTCTTCCACCTCTTGTCCTGCCCTGACATTTTTGCCTTCCCTCTTGTCGCTATTGCTATAAGTTTTAAATGCTGTAAGTGGGGGGATGATATAAATTGTGACTCATCTGTACTGTCCCAACTAGATTTGTGTCTAGTCTATAGCACTGTGGATCTGGGAGAGATCAGCTCTTGAAATAAGGCTTGTATGGATTCCAAGCTGTGGACAGCAGGCTTCTTATATTCTCTCCCATAACCTTCAGCATTTCACAGATGAAAATCAGGACATGGGTGGCCAAGCAACATAGAATGTGATCAAGATGGCAAAAGTTATTAATGAAGAACACACAACCTAGGAAGGACTGTGGTTTGCTTTTGCCTGAGCCTACTGGGAAGGCAAGATTTCATCTTGTTTCTTCTCTCTCCATCCCCAAGTTAATTGAGTGCAAATTATCTTTGCTTTTGAATTTTCTGTGCAACAATGGAAATAAGCTGAGGACAAAGAAGGGGAAAGGAGAGGAGGACAGAGAAACAGAGATATTTTAAAAGCAGCTGAAAAAATGGTAAAGCAGAAAATTAATTGGGACTGTCCTTGCCAAACTGGAACAGCTGGAGGGTATCTTCCCCCTGTCTTTTTCTCCCTGGGGTTCCTCAGGGAGTTCCATTCCAGGAAACCCCACATAAAACAAAAAACGTGAGCATCATGTCCCATTGAAGTCAATGGATGCAAGGTGCACGCGCCTGTGGCAGCACAGGCACATGCCTGTGGGACACAATACTTTGCATGACCTCACATTTTTGCATGCAAAGGTCGCACCAGAAGAGGGCACACTCTACATATAAGCTTCATAGGCATATAAACATACATTTAATAGTAATTCATCAAGTATGATTGGGAGATGTTTTATGTTAAAACGAGTGAGTTGGAGTTTTATTTGTTGATAAGAAAATTAATTTCTTCACTAATTAATTGAGAATGACTGGATGGAATTTTATTTGCTAATAAGTGGGGAGGGGTTAGTTAATACTTAAGCGTAGCTATAAAATTAAAATGTCAGTAAGAAAGTACTCTGTTTTAGTCTGTTTTATTTTTTTCATCCTTAAAAGATTGCTGAGTTCTTCCTCAATTTCCTAGGCCCTAAGGCTTTGGACATGACCCTCTGGTGTCCCTTGGGTGCATGGAGCTTGATCCCTTTTCTGGTCTGAACAGTTATGCCCAGCCTCATGAACATTGCCCACCCCTACAGTAGAAGTTCTTCAAATTTTTATTTAATAGGATTTGTTCAGCATTAGTTGTTGGGAGACATCACTAAAAACCCACAAATATTTTCCTTCACTACCTTAACATCTATGAACTTGTTCATTAGAGTAGGGTATCTATGGCCCTTTCCGCACGCGGTTATTAAAGTGGGCCAATGCGTCTTGCCACAGAGGTCTTCTGCACCTTGGAGCAGACTATGTTCGATTTATTTACCTTCATTCCGCATGTAATGCCGACTAAATGCACCACACCATGTGGTGGTAAAGCGCGCTATTTGAAAACAGGAAGAAATCGGTTTTCCAATTTTCTAGATCAATCCAATTCATACTTTTACAGTGGTACAGACACATACATTCACGCCAATGTGAATTGGTGGTCAGGGAAGGGCTCATGGGAGGGGTCGGGGGTGGTATAGACTTACGCACATGCATGTACGCAATGCCGTACTAAACCATGGAAAAAAGAAAAAAGAAAAAAAGGGCCAATCACAGCTGACACGGTGCAGTGAGGGGAGTAGTGAGAGTGGCCATGGCGGAGGTAGTGTGGATTCATGAACTCACACTCCTCCGAATCAGAATGGAACATACGCAGTAGCTGTGTGGAAGAAAATGAGGGAAAGTCCTCCTTGTTTAGAGTCCAGAAAATCCGGTAAGAAACGGCACGAACCAATTTACCAGCCTTATGCAGAAAGGGCCTATGTAACTTACCATGCATTATCTTTTTATCTTCCATTGCAGAACTGAAATACAAATGCTTGCTATTTAAGCTGAATAAAATACCAAACAGCAGTGACCTTTAAATGCACAATGTATGTTCTGTTGCCTGCATTGTAAAGCATAATTTTATCACCAAGTTAACTGTATTTTCTAGACATTATTCTGTTTTTTTGTAATGTACTTTAAAAAATAGTAATAAAAAAAGAGTCAGATATAGTAGTGTAAAACAAGGAGCTATGACTGCAGTGGCTGCTGGTGGTTTCCATGTGGGTGGTGAATCTGCTCTTTGAGCTTTAAAGGAAATATTCAAGATCCCAAACCCTATCTCTGAAAGGAGCTCAGCACACTGGATATCCCTTTAAAGTTCAGACTATGCACAGAGCAGGCTCGCCATCCCATAGACATGGAAGCCACCACTAGGGCTGCCAAGATTGGTTTCAGGCCCCAGGAAAATAATTGTTTGGATGTTTGCTCATTTCCTTGAGGTCCCTCAAATTTTGTGGGAAGAGGGGAACACACAATCACTGTCTCCCATAACCTGAATTTCTCCCAGCTTCCACCTAACTTCACCCTTCAACCTATACTCAGAGGTATCTCCTCTTCCCCTTCCCTCTCATACGCCTTTGATGGCCTATCTGGAGATTTTCAGAAGCTGCCCTCAGAGGCAAAAGAGCTGGTGAAGAATTAGAAGAGCAGATTGACTGGTTTGTGAAAGTGAAGGTGTTCTTTCTCTTCCTCCAGGAAGTTGATACTTCAATCGGCTGATCGCCTATGGGTCTCTGTTTGCAGCATGGCCACTGTCACTGAATGCCTTGCATTTTACCAGTGGCTTCTTCTGATGCTGCATGCTCACCTTCTTGTTCCTTTCCTCCTACTTGCTGGGACTTTCTGAATAGACAAAATGTTGTGTACCATTATTGTTTCCTTTCAAATTCATCAGTTTTGCAATGGATCTCAAAAATGATCAGCACATAATGATATTACCAAGAAAGATAAAAACATATGAAACATAACTTGGGTATGGGGCCCATTTCCAGATCTCCAGGACCTGGCCATTTGTATCAGTTCCCCCTTTTCGTCAGCCCTGCTTACTTGCCCTGCTGCCAGGACAGTTGACCAGAGGTAGGAATTTCATGTCCTTCAAACTAATAGGCAGAGACCTTTTAGTTAGAATATCAGATGAACAAAAGCAACCAATTACCTGTCACTTCCTTCTTCATAAATGCAAATACTTTCCATGGCTGCTCTGCCTTCTAAGCAACAGCCAGGAAGGAAAGTCATCATATACAGCAAGGCTGGGCAACTGTGGAAGGCTGGAGGGGGTATATTAGCACTCCAGGAGACCTTGGAGGACTGTACCCCTCACCGTACTGACTTAGGTTGTTATTGCAAGCTGTCTGGGATCCCTTGATATAGGGCAGGGTATGGTATAAATTTGAGCCAGCAGACAAGGGTTTGATTTCCTGCTTGGCACATTACACACTCTCAGCCCAGAAAAGTCCATGGTAGGTTTATCTTAGGGTCACCATAAGGGAGAAACTACTTGAAAGCTCAGAACAACAACAACAACAATGGTATAAATATTTTAATAAATAAAATAAAACAATAAAGTGACTGGGGCAGGTTATAGGAAGCATATAACCTCTTTGCTGAAACAATTCCACTGGCTGATGATCTGTTTTCGTGCAGCATTCAAAGTGCTCTTTATAACCTTTAAAGTCCTATATGACCTGGTTCCACACTGTCTGAAAGACTGCATGAGTCTGTTCAAGCTTTAACCTCGGTGCGGGAGGGCTTTCTCTTGGTCCCACCGCTACCGTAGGCATATTTAGTGAGGACCCAGGACAGAGCCTTCTCAGTGGCTGCTCCCAAATTGTGGAACTCCTTTCCTTGGGAGATCTGCTTGGTGTCCTCCTTGTTGGCTTTCTGTCAGCAAGCAATGACCTTAAAAAAAATAAGGATGCATTTCGTTGAGGCAGATGGACCTGTGTTTCTATTTTATTATGTTAAAATGTGTTTTTAAAAATGTGTTTTTAACCTGTGTTTTTAAAAGGAGTCTGATTTGTGTTCTAACTCTTGCTTTATTAGTAGTAGTAGTAGCAGCAGCAGCAGTAGTGGTAGCAGCAGCAGCAGCATTTAGTTGTACTTGGTTGTAAGCTGCCTTGAATCCCATGCTAGGAGAAAGGAAAGATAATTTTCTACTATATAAAAATCAAAGTTTGTCTGTGAGTTTGTCTGTTTGTCTGTGTCAGGCACGTGAAGACCTCATACGATTGGCTGAGTGAGTCGAAAAGACCTCATATGATTGGCTAGCTGTGAAGATTCCACGGAATCCTGGGGTTGGCAGTTTAGGGAGGGGCCTTTAGAATTCTCAGCCAAGAGCTCTTGGGCTTCAGGCTGGTTGCTACAGAAATGAGAACTACCATCAATAAGGATGCCAGAAAACATTTGGGAGGCATATGTGAGAAAAATTAAAATGACATACACAACATAGGCCCTTTCTGCACGAGGAAGTTAAGACGGACCAAGGCGTCCTGTCATGGAGGTCGTCCGCACCTCGGATCGGACTAGGTTCGGACTATTTACCTTAGTTCCACAACAAAGTCTGATCCAAAATGCCCCCAAGTGGTCCTCCAGCGTGCTAAGTGAAGACCAGAAAAAACAGGTCTTTCAATTTTCCAGAGCACGCTATTTCATTCCTGCTCAGTTGTGCAGATGCGCAGATTCGCACCAATGCGAGCCTGAGATCAGCGGAGGGCAGGCTGTGGGAGTGGCCAGCTTCAGCGGTTGGTCCGGACCCACAAACAACCAGAAACTGCCATTTTAACCTCACCAGTGAGGATCTAAGGACCTCGTACTGTTCCAAATCACCCTGGAACAAAGGGAAGAGCCCTGCAGAAGGGCTTAAGGCAACGGTTCTCAACCTGTGGGTCGCGACCCCTTTGGGGGGTCGAACGACCCTTTCACAGGGGTCACCTAAGAGCATCAGAAAATACGTATTTCCGATGGTCTTAGGCTCCATTCCCTCCTCGGTGGTGGTGTACAAGCGTGAGCCATGCGCTCGCGTCCTCCTGCCCCCTGTTCAGAAGGGACTGAAATCACTCCCCTTCTCCACTACTGGGAGAACCTCCTGTCTGGTGGGCCAGCTTGGGGGGGCAGAGGCAGCTCGGGGGGCAGGCCCCCTCCTCACCACGGTCCCTGCCCCACTTGCCATGGAGGGGGGCACTGTGGAAGGGCCGGGGGGCTGCAAGGTGGCGCTTTTCCAGGGGGGGCGAAGACAAAGGCACTGGGATTCCTACCCCCCCAGCCAGAGTCAACACTCTGGAAACTTTTCCCACACTGCCCCCCCCCCAGCGGAAACAAGAGCGAAGCAGAAGCAGAGCCCAGGGGGTTTCTCTGAGTTTTTTCCTGGGGGAGACGCGCGGCTCCTCTTTCCCTCCCTGCCCGCACCCCTGTTTCTGGCCAGCAAGGCGGCCTTTGCCGGGGGGGGGGAAGGCATTGCAAATAATAAATATATAATTTTATGGTTGGGGGTCACCACAACATGAGGAACTGTATTAAAGGGTCGCAGCATTAGGAAGGTTGAGAACCACTGGCTTAAGGGAAAGTCCGCATTGCTTCAAGGCCAGAAGAATCGGTAAGTAACAGCACAGAGTAATTCACTCACCTCGTGTGGAACGGGCCATAGTTACAAGATCTTCTCACCTCACACAGTAGATTGTATGGGTTCCATATGTAAGGAATCTTAAAGTTGAAATTCAAAACAAAAAATGCTTCCAGAAAAACTTAAAGTCATTGCACAAATTAAACAGAAAGCAAAAAAAATCAAAAGCCAGTACATCAACATCACCAGAAAACACAGATTGGATTGGGGACTATGGGGAAATGTTACAGGTACTAGATAAGCTGGTTGCTATGGAGATGATGCCTAGTAGCAAGGAGGAGGACAGTGTATTCCCGCAGGAATCCAACCTCTGTATGTTAACTCCTACAAATACAGATGGATTGGGAACATGGGGATAAGTTACAGATACTGGAATAGGCTTGTTGCTATGGAGATGAGGCCCAGCAGCAAAAAGGAGGACAGACTATTCCCTCAGGAACCCAGCCACTGTATGTTAACAACTCTGAATACAGATTGGATTGGGGAATATGTGGAAAAGTTACAGGTACTGGAATAGGCCAGTTGCTATGAAGATGAGGCCTAACAGCAAGGAGGAGAACAGTGTATTCCCTCAGGAACCCAAACTGTGTATGCAAATAACTCTGAATACAGATTGCATTGGGAAATATCAGGAAAAGTTACAGGTACTGGAGAAGACAGTTGGGTAAGTTTTTAAGAGGAAAGTAAAATCCCAGGCAATGCTGGGTAAATACGCTAGTAAATAAAGATGGATGGATGGATGGATGGATGGATGGATGGATGGATGGATGGATGGCTAGCTAGACCCTGATGATTTCAGTATCACTGAGTGCTCTGGAGCCTTTTGGATAGGCAGAGCATCTTGAGACACTCCATCTGCGATCATGTATGCATATATGAACACGTGCACTGCTGAACCAATGTACACATTATGACAGAAGCTTCCTGACCTAAGCCTCTGGTATTAACTCAGCAGTGAAAATCTAAATCTGCTAAAACCCTGCTAAGAATCAAAC
This sequence comes from Ctenosaura bakeri, assembly GCA_948474755.1. Taxonomy (NCBI): domain Eukaryota; kingdom Metazoa; phylum Chordata; class Lepidosauria; order Squamata; family Iguanidae; genus Ctenosaura; species Ctenosaura bakeri. The sequence continues at coordinate 526,384 of CAOLHI010000617.1, forward strand.
CTCAGTAGTAACTTCAAATGTATCTTGAATCATATTTAGAATTTAGAATCCTCTGCCTTACAGTCCTCACACCTGTAGTGGTACCAAGATGCTATCATTGAGTAATATGAAAGGGACCTCAGATCAATCCAGGCTAGCTACTGACTTGTCCCTGTCCTTTATTTGTAACATTTAACCTTGGATTTAAAATTTTACCCTCAATTTTAAAAAACACACAAAAAATCAGTGGCGCTATAGATCCTAAAACACAAGAAAATATTAACAAATTTTTACCACAGTGCAAAGCAGCACAGAATATAATACATTGGAGGTTTAAAGCCTGTGAAAACAAAGAAGGTACCTTTCCACACTAGACTGTTATAGCACTATTATTCCACTTTCAACATCCTATGGAATCCTGGGGTTTGCAGTTACGGGAGGGGCCAGCCAGCTATAACAGTCTAGTGTGGAAAGGCTCCTGATTTTGCATACCTCCTGTTAGTCTGAACAGCAATCGTATCCATGTCTACTGAAACGCAGTTCCCACAGAGTTCAGTGGGAACTACCGTACTATGACTTTCAATTGCCTGATATTTTTGGCCCTTGTACTGGCTGGTGTCTCAGCACAGAAAATTTTGACTAAATTAACTTCTAACAATCAGAGTATTTCTGTGTCTGTTCAAAGAAGAATCTTTACTCAAGCACTCTAATAATATTACCTGTGTATCTTTTGGAAAGAACAATCTATGGATTGCTGAAAACTAGTACCATCTAGTGGTCATTTTTAAAATCTTCCTGTAGTCTTTTAAAAAAATCTTATTGTCAAATATACTGCTGATTAAATAACACTCTCTTATTCTCAGAAGGGAACTAAGATTAAAATAATTGATTTCATATATGCTAAACTTGTGAAGGAGAAGTTGCTCACTCCATTGGAAGTGTATCTGAATTCTTTTTTTAATATTAAAAATAAACTTTTTTCACACAGAATATGAAGTCTTGAATAAGAGCCAGCATGGTGTAGTGGTTTGAATGTTAAGTCTACAGTCCTGGAGACCAGGGTTTGATTTCTCACTCACTCTGGAAACCTACTTGGTGCATCACCCACTTGCAGCCCCAGAAAACCCTGTGATAGGTTCACCTTAGGATTGCCATAAACTGGAAATGACTTGAAGGCATACAACAGCAAGAGTAGGTTCATTGACTCAATGGAACTTATGGCAATGTTGACTTACCATGTTCACATTGATTCAATGGACCAAATCTAGGTGGAAGTAACAACCAGGTTTAGGCATAAGAGACCCTTTTATGCCTTGTGTAGTTATAAAGCAAATGAAAAATGGTGACATCAACATCTGCATGGTGTATAGTATAAAGTAAAACTTTTCTCTACTTTCTATTATTGTTGGGGTCTCCACAAAGAGCTTGGGGGGAGCCAGAATCCATAGAAGTTCTGCAAAAGGTACTATTTTGCCGTGCTTCATGCTTCAACATGCACATGGGCTGTGGTTTCACATGTACACTAGCCATAGGAATCTCTGGTATCGTGACAACTTCAGATCTTGCACACACATTTTATTTCAACAGAGAAATCATGATAGAACTATATTCAATAGCATAAGGAGCCTAAACTGGCATCTCAGTAGATGATAATTTTGTGACCCTGATTGACTTCATGGAGACAGATCAGGGCTAAATACATTTGTGTAGGAACGTGGGGACGAGGAGGCAATTTGCCCCAGGCAGCAATGATTTTGGGGTGTCCCAGCCCGTAGCCATGCCCCCATGTTCCCTCGCCATGCCCCTGCACACAGTGGCCATGCCCCTTGCGCTGTAGCCATGCCCCCTCCCACACACCCTCCACACACTCCAAGTTCTGCCACTGGCTAAATATGGAGCAGGCGAGTGAATATTCCTGTTCACCTCACTGCCACCACACTAAACTTGGAGTGGGGGAACATTCTGAGCATATGTGTCTCATGCACATGCTCAGACCATTCTGTTATAACAGCAGTTGCAGTACTCAGTGGAGAAAGCATTCCAGTAGCATGCCAGCCATGCAATTTAGGCAAAAGGAACACTGAAGGAGGCAGAAATAGCAAAGTAGCATTCTCTGTTGCCAAAGCAACTGTTCATTGTTCTATCTTGCACTTTGAAAAGCTACCAGCTCTACACGTGCAGTGTTGATAAAAATATGTTCTAAGATTCTAGCTTCAACTAGATCCAGAGTGGTTGCATGATATATCAGCAGAAATTTTCAAAGTTTCTTCAAGGTCAGCCCCACATGGCACACTTTACAGTAGTCTCACCTGGATGCAACCAGTGCATGTGTGACTAGGATTACCAGAGTGAAAACTGGAGAGCGTTCCTGTACCTTTAATGGTTGTGCAGGAAAGGGCATCTCAGCTGATGTTGCTTCTCATGCAATCAAGTTGCCCCTCTTCTACACAGTCTTTTAGATACAGGCTTCCTCTCCAGTTTTCAATCTGGTAACACTATGGGTGATTATGTTAAGTTCCACTGTCTCCAAGTAAGAAGTGTACCAGCCTAACTGGGGAAAAGTTTATTCCTGGCAACTGCTACCACTTGTGGCTTCTATAGACAATACCCAGCCCAGAAGACCCAGACTCTGTATTTGGTACATTGGGGAGTATAACTCTATGCAAACAGTTGTCCTTCCCAGTTTGCGTCCTAACCAATAGTGCCACAGCTCTGATTTTTGTTTTATTTTGTATTAACAATAGTCACATATAAACACAAACTAGGACAACAATCAGGCTTACAGAACTGGAATTTTGGCATGAAAAGTTCCTTGAACCAATACTAGGTTAATTGGCATTCAGCTACACTGGCTGCTGTGTACATTTGATGATTTTCTGAATTCTCTCCCTCTTTAATGGCATTCATCCGCAATGCAAGGAAGTGGAAGACAGCGGCCTCAAATGCACTTTTGAAATTTCACTTGTGAATAGGTTCTAAAGTGCCTAAAGACATTTATACCATTAATTCAGAGTTTTTCATTAGCAAAGGAATGTTTCCCCCTACATGCAGAGCTCTGAATACATTGAAACATGTATTGAAATAGTGCTCTTTAATTTCCCCCTAGAAAGCACTTTCTATATTCTCATCCTCACTGTGAATACTAAAACAAGTCAGCCCTAAATCCTATCACGAGTCACAACCACTAAATCAATGGAGTTTGCATTGACTCAGCATCCAACAACTGATTCAATGAATCTGCTCTAGGTGAAACTACTAATAGGAGGCAAATCAAAGGATAGAATGAGAATATGATCAAATACACAAGCATAGTGGCAACCTCATTTTTGCTGCTTATCTGTTGCTTCTGCATGATTCTAATAGGTAAAAAAATTAATACCCAACGAAATAGGAGTGCACAGTAACATTTTTCCCACACACAATCTGGCAAGATCACGAAGTGGTACAATCAGTTACTTCTCACAATGACTGAAATCCTACATCAAAGAGGCAGCTCTATATCCTTAGAATCATAGAATTGGAAGAGGCCTCAGGGGCCATCCAGTCCAACCCCCTGCTATGCAGGAAGACACATCAAAGCATTCCCAACAGATGGCCATCCAGCCTCTGCTTAAAAATCTTCAAAGGAGACTCCACCACACTCCGAGGCAGCAGATTCCACTACCGGACAGCTCTGACCATCAGGAAGTTCTCCCTGAGGTTCAGGTGGAATCTCCTTTCCTGCAGCTTGAATCTGTTGCTCCTTGTCCTAGTCTCTGGAGCAGACTTTCTGGAGTCTGATAGATGCTAAGCTTCCCTTAGCTTAGCATCCATCAGACTCTGGGAGCTGCTACTGCTGCTATTGCTGCTGATTACTAATGGGGAAAATGGAGGTGGGAGGCAATTCAGAAGATGAGGATGCAGTTGGTCTCAGTTCAGAGTTGGAGAGAAACAAGGTTGCACTCACAGTTGGAGTGCACCCCCCTGGTTTTCCTTTCTCTCAGCCTAGACCAGCCACTTATTCACCATCCATAGTGCCTTCCCACTCTAAACCCCTGGTTTAATAGGGCAAAGAACAACTCCTTCTGTCCAAGCAGCAACATATATATGAAGAAGTCACACTTATGCAAGCATATGTCAGGATCTCACCCATTGTTTCCCTTTTGGCCATTTCACCATACTTCGTCCCCCTCCTTCCTTCCTTCCTTCCTTCCTTCCTTCCTTCCTTCCTTCCATTTTTCTATTTCTATTTCTATTTCTATTTCATTCCTTGTGTGCATTATTAGATTTTTCCTTACTGGTTATTTAGACAAGTGTCTTGCTTGTAGCAGTACACACCTCATACTGATCATAGTTCCCACACAACTGTTCAAAGAGTCATAATCTTCATGAGCACCTTTTCAATATCATGGGTGCCTGTGGTAGGTTGTTTGTGTGTAGAACTGGCACACTGTGACTGACCAGCACATTGAGCTCAGGGCCACTCAAAGTGTTCATGTGTTTGTGTATTCTGGATAGACATATGAAACAATATACAGCCAAGTTAAGCAGGCAAGCAACACAAGAGAGGTCTACTGACAAATCCATTTAAAATACTTTACCAGCCCCCTGAATTAGAGAGAGAGAAGGGCAGAGACAACCTGCCAGCTATATAATCAGTTCAATTTTAGATGCAACTGTATGATAGAAACAGCAAAATAACCAAAAATTAAGAGCGCCTTCCTTCTATAAAAATGCACACTAGTGGTCAGTAGAAATAACTTTCTTTCATGGTGTTCATGACTGTTTTTTACTGAAACGTGTAAACCATGCTATTCATTTTCAAAATCCACTGTTGGATTTTTCTTCTGAAAAATTAAGGGAAATATATGGGGAAAAGATCTAGGAACTGAAGTCAATGCATCCCATGAAAATAGTCTGTCATTTTTTCAGGAAGCATCATCTTCACAGATGATATCTCACACCAATTAACTCCAACTTAAGCATTTTTTGTTGCTGTGGCTGTGATGTCCTTAGCACTTGTGTACATTTACGATGGTTTTGGTTTCTGGTGAAAGGTTTTAGGACTGATATCTTTGCAAAGATGAGCATAATTGTGAGGCAAATATTGCAAAGATCACTTGTTACTGGATAATGAGAAGCTGAGTCAAGCCAGCCAATCACAGCTCATGAAATCCTGTAAAGGGGATTTTATGGGGTAAAAAACAATCTAGAGACTTGTCTGAAAATGGGTGAGTTAGGGCAGTCAGAAATGGAATGAAGGCTAGTTCGGCAGAAAGGGACTGATAAGATCTGAGTAGGGTTTGGAGAGTTGAGAATGTGGACAGAGTTCATGTTCAGGGAGTTCATGTTGAACTTATTAGTTACATAATAAATATTTACTGTTCTTATTTTCTACTAGGGATGGATCTAGAATTTTCCGAATCCGAATCCAGATCTGAATCCCTGGAAGGTTCTGGGAATCCATGAATCTCATGAATCTCGCATTTTTTGAATCCTTTTTTTAAAAAAAGGGTTTAAAAAGCAAGGGAAAGAAGGATAATCTTGGTCAAGACACACTCTCTCAGCCTTAGCAAAAACCTAGGCAAAGGCAAACCTCCCTCTGAAGAAATCTGGCCAGGACAATTGTCATAGTTTTGCCTAATATCTCCCCAGATTCAAAATGACATGAAGGCCCTTTCTACACAAGCAGGAAAATGTGGATTATTAATCCCACATTTTCCTGCCTGTGTAAACAGGGCCATATACTACATTACAGAGATAATCCAGGTCAAAAACTGGATTTTCTTTGCAGAACTCCTTATGGCATCTTGGGGTTTGTAGTTTGATGATGCACCAGCAGACTTTGACAGAGAAGGCTGTGACACCTTGTAAAACTACAAACCCCAGAATTGTGTATGAAAGAGCTTTGCAAGGAAGCTATGCAAAGGAATCTTTTAGCTGTCCTTGAAATCTCAAGACGACTATACCTTTCAGCCAATCAGGCCTTTGGTGAGCTTTGGAGGCACCAATTTTTAAAAACAATTTTTCACTTCTGCTACATGTGGTTTGTCATGTGGCTCATGAGGAACCATGACAGACATTTCACTTCTCATCCTATTCTAGCTATAGTTTTATAACTAGGCACTGGTCTTGTGGAAGGAGGTACACTGGCCTACATGTGGCAATCACTGGATGAGATTGTGTGACCATGCCCTCTGCCCCACTACTTCTGATAGGCATCAGACCCACTGACCCCAGCATTGATAAATGCCATTGATCTTCAGCACAGAAAATGGTGCTGAAATTAAGTATTAAATGTTCAATTTGAATATATTAGAATACAACCCCAGATGTAATGTCTGAAATTGTTAGCAAAGATCATTATTACTCCAAGGGAAAAACTGACCTACTTGCCATCTCCCTATGTGTGTGGTCTCCCAGGTTTTCAGGCATCCCAGTTTCCAACAAACTATTTGGTTGGTGGATTCGAAAGATTCGATTTGCCTGTTTTAGCACAGAGATTTGGATTCACGGATTCAGTTGGCCCATCCCTATTTTCTACAACACTGTCTGACTGTTTACACTTTAAAATTGAAATGGAAGACTGGTCGCTCTTTGCCACACTGAACCTGCTGGTCAATGCAGCCACCTGTCCAATAGAGGGGTCACCCTGAGACCTGAGCACCAGACCCACAGAGGGATCTCAAGCACAAAAGAACAAGGTAAGCGAACGAAGCCCGAAGGTTAGAATCATAGAATCATAGAATCATAGAAATTCAGAGTTGGAAGAGACCACACAGGCCATCCAGTCCAACCCCCTGCCATGCAGGAACAACCTCAAATCAATCCCGACAGATGGCCATCAAGCCTCTGCTTAAAAACCTCCAAGGAAGGAGACTCCACTACACTCCGAGGCAGCAGATTCCACTGCCGGACAGCCCTGACTGTCAGGAAGTTCTTCCTGAGGTTCAGGTGGAATCTCCTTTCCTGCAGCTTGAATCCATTGCTCCTTGTCCTGGTCTCTGGAGCAGCAGAAAACAAGTCCCCTCCTTCCTCTACGTGGCATCCCTTCAAATAATTAAACATGGCTATCATGTCCCCTCTTAACCTCCTCTTCTGCAGACTAAACATACCCAGCTCTCTAAGTCTATCCTCATAGGGCATGGCTTCCAGGCCTCTCACCATTTTGGTCGCCCTCCTCTGGACTTTCTCCAGCTTGTCAATATCCTTCTTGAATTGGGGTGCCCAGAACTGGACACAGTATTCAAGATGGGGTCTAACCAAAGCAGAGTAGAGTGGTACCAGTACCTCCCTCGATCTAGACACCATACTCCTATTGATGCAGTCGAGAATTGCATTGGCTTTCTTGGCTGCCGCATCACACTGCTGACTCATGTTCAGCTTGTGATCTATCAGGACTCCTAGATCCCTTTCACACGTACTGCTATCCAGCCACGTGTCCCCCATCCTATATTTTTGGATTCCATTATTTCTGCCTAAGTGTAGGACCTTACATTTCTCTCTGTTGAATTTCATTTTGTTCGCCCTGGCCCAGCTCTCCAATCTATCCAGGTCATTTTGAATTTTGATCCTGTCCTCTGGCGTATTAGCAACCCCTCCCAATTTGGTGTCATCTGCAAATTTGATGAGCATGCCCTCTATTCCTTCATCCAAGTCATTGATAAAAATATTGAACAGCACTGGGCCTAGGACAGAACCCTGTGGCACCCCGCTAGTCACTTCTCTCCAGGACGAAAAGCAGCCATTGGTGAACACCCTTTGGGTTCGGCCGGTTAACCAATTACAAATCCAACTAACGGTAGCCCTGTCCAGCCCACATTTTACTAGCTTCGATGCAAGAATGTCATGGGGAACTTTGTCAAAGGCCTTACTGAAATCGAGATATGCTACATCCACAGCACTCCCTTCATCTATCAAGCTAGTAACTCTATCATAAAAAGAGATAAGATTAGTCTGGCATGACTTATTTTTGAGAAATCCATGTTGACTTCTCGTGATTACCGCGTTGCTTTCTAAATGATTAGAAACTGACTGCTTAATGATCTGCTCCAGGATCTTTCCGGGTACTGATGTCAGGCTGACTGGGCGATAATTATTTGGGTCCTCTTTTTTTCCCTTCTTGAAGATGGGGATAACATTTGCTCTCCTCCAATCTGCTGGAACTTCTCCTGTCCTCCAAGATTTCTCAAAAATTATAGCAAGCGGTTCCGAAATGACCTCTGCCAGCTCTTTTAATATCCTAGGATGCAATTCATCTGGCCCTGGAGACTTGAATTCATCCAATGCGGCCAGGTATTCCTGTACCACCTCTCTACTTATTATGTGCCTCATTTCCTCTGCTTCCTCCCCTGCTCCCCAACCGCCAGGTTGAGTGCTTGTATCCTTCTGGGAAAATACGGAGACAAAGAAGGTGTTAAGTAGCTCTGCTTTTTCTCTCCCCCCTGTGAGTAATTCGCCATCTTCTCTGCGTAGCGACCCTACTGTCTCCTTCTTTTTCCTTTTGCTGCGGACATATTTAAAAAAACCCTTTTTATTGTTTTTAATGTCTCTGGCCAGCCTAAGCTCGTTCTGTGCTTTAGCCTTTCTGACTTCCTCCCTACATCTCCTAGCTACTTGCTTAAATTCTTCTTTGGTGGTTTCCCCCTTCTTCCATTTCCTATACATGTTTCTCTTAACTCTTAGCTCAGCTGAGAGTTCTTTAGTCAACCATTCTGGTTTCTTCAGATGCCTTCCATTTTTCCTCCTTAATGGCACTGTTTTAGACTGTGCCTTCAGTATCTCCTTTTTAAGGAACTCCCATGCCTCCTGAACTCCTTTCCCTTTCACTATTCCTGACCACGGAATTCCAGCCAGCAGCTCCCTAAGTTTACAGAAGTCCGCTTTTTTAAAATCTAAGATGAGTGTCTGGCTACCCTTATCTTCTCCTTCCCACTGAATGCTAAATTCCAACAGGGCATGGTCACTCCCCCCTAAAGATCCAACCACTTCTACCTCATTCACAAGGTCATCCCTGTTGGTCAAGACCAGATCTAGAATATTTGATCCCCTTGTGGCCTCTTCCACCTTCTGGACCATGAAGTTGTCTGCAAGACAAGCAAGAAACTTGCTGGACCTTGCTGTCTTGGCAGAGTTTGACTGCCAGCATATATCCGGGTAATTGAAATCTCCTATTATTACTGTATCCCTCCTCTTTGAATGTGCAGTCATTTGGTTGAGGAAGGCGTCATCCAAGTCCTCAGCCTGGGTTGGAGGTCTGTAGTAAACCCCCACCAGAATATCCCTATTGTTTCTCGCTGCCTTAATTCTTACCCAAATGCTCTCGACCTGGCTTTCTGGGTTTAAGTCCTGGATCTCTTCACAGGTGAAAACATCCTTGACATACAAGGCTACTCCTCCTCCTTTCTTGTTTGGTCTATTTTTACAAAACAGTCTATACCCCTCTATTCCTGTATTCCAATCATGAGACTCATCCCACCAGGTCTCAGTGATGCCTATCAAATCGTATTTATTTTCTTGTACTAGGAGTACAAGCTCATCCTGCTTGTTTCCCATACTCCTTGCATTAGTGTAGAGACACTTAAGTCCCTGGGCCCTTCCTGCAAGTCCTGTACTATTGATTCTACTCCTCCCACCATTGGCCACTTGTACTACTTGTCCAGTATCATTTGGGCCTTTTACCCCTGTGTTCTCTGAGTCCTTGCCCTGAATAATATTGTCCCCCTCCCCAGTGGAACTTAGTTTAAAGACCTCTTAATCTTCCTTGCAAGACTGTTAGCAAAAACATTCCTGCCCAGTTTTGTGAGGTGCAGCCCATCCCTCGCCAGAAGCCCATGTTCATGGAAATTCAGGCCATGTTCCAAAAACCCAAACCGTTGTTGGCGGCACCATGTGCAGAGCCAGTTGTTGACCTCTACTATTTCCCTTTCCCTACGTGCGCCGTATCCTTGAACGGGGAGGAGAGACGAAATGACCACCTGCACACCAAGGTCCTTAAGCTTTGTCCCCATACGTTCGTAGTCCTTTGCAATGTGGTTTAAGCTGCTCCTCACAGTGTCATTGGTTCCGACATGAACCAAAATGAGGGGCTTATAGTCAGTGGGTTTGACTAGCCTGGTTAGCCTCTCCGTTACGTGGTTGATCCTGGCCCCAGGAAGACAACAGACCTCTCGATTGAGCTTGTCCGTTTTGCAGATTGCTGTTTCAGTTCCTCTTAGCAAAGAGTCCCCAACAACCAGAACTCGCCTCTTCTGAGGCTTCCCCTGGGCTCCTCGATAAGCGTGTTTTACCAGGACTGCCTGAGCATTCTGTTGAGGCTGGGAGCGTTGATCTAGTTCCTGTTGCTGATGTTGGATTCTTTCTTGTTGACCTTCTGTTCCCTCTGCGTAGTGCTCCTCTTTGTCTGTAAGTCCAAGTACATCAAAGCGATTGTGTAGGTTAAGAGTTTCTGTTACCTTTTTTGTCCTTTTACTCCTCCGTGTAACATTTGCCCAAGCCTCCGTTTCCTGGCGCTGTGTACTGGCTTCCTGATCTGGCAGCTCCTCCTTGTATTTGGAGTTCCGGTAGGTCTTCTCTTCCCTATCCAAAAACTCCTCCCCTTCCCTGATAAGGTGGAGATCAGAAACTCGTGCCTCCAGCTGGCGAACCTTCTCCTCCAAGAAGGTGACCAGCTTGCACTTGGTGCAGGTGTATCTGAGAACCTCTTGTGGCAAGAAAAGGAACATGCCACAAGTATAACAGGTGACTACAGCAGCTCCCTCTCCTTCCATCCTTGAAACTACAGAGAGTAGTACAGGAGAAGCTCGAGAAAGTAAAGGAGTTCAAGTGCGCGCGCCGAAGGCGCTTGCCGTTGGTAGCTCCTAATAAAGCTCCTCCCCGCTAGCTGCCTCCTCCCCCTTGTTAGTCAGGCCGTGTGATCAGGCAGAGCCCACGGCCAGGATAATAGCCAGCAAACAATAGCAAGCAATTAACAGCAAAAACAAGCAGGGCCCCTCATGCACAGCAAAAACAAGCACAGCAAAAAAAACAAGCCTGTAAAACACACCTGGTCTAGGATGTCTTCACAGGCCCAGCTCACCTCTGCTCTTTCCTCTGGGAAAAAAAACTGCAGGAACAATATAGATAGAGGATCTGTCACATTGGGCTGCTCTCATTGTTTATTAATAATGATACACAAGTGACACAAAAAGAGTTAATTTGCTTTCTGTGTGCAGCAGCCCACTTAGGCCGTTTCTGCCCTACACTGTTATAGTGCTATTATTCCACTTTCAACATCCTGTGGAATTCTGGGCTTTGTAGTTTCTTGAGGCCAAAGAGCTCTCTGGATAAGAATTCTAAAGGCCCCTCCCTAAACTGCAAACCCCAGGATTACATAGGATGTTGAAAGTGGAATAATAGCACTATAACAGGGTGGAGAAATGGCCTTAGATTGGAAATGAGTTTCTAGTCTATCTCAGGATAGACAGTGTGATAGATTATGGGTATTTGCACTGAAGGAGAAGTTAACTGCTCATTCTAAAATGCTGAATTCTGTATGGGTGACTGGAAGCTTTTACAGGCTTTGTTTATCATTTATTGGGTATAGCGATAATAACTTAGGCAACAGTCTTCCTCCATACTTACATCTCAGCCTTTGGCATAAAGTTCTCTCTTCTTACATTTATTCATTGGAATAGTCTCTATCATTTTGTTGCTTTTATCTTCCTTTATTACTTTGGATGTTTTCTTCAAGGGTTTTTCTTTTGCTATTTTTGATTTTCTTTTGTAAAGAACTGTATCATTGGATTGCACTACTTAAATGAAAAGGCTTCAAAAATGAAGGAAAAGAAATAGACTTAGTAAGAGAGGCCATCTAGTGGCAAAGAGGTGTAATTGTCATTATATGAAGTCAGGGTTGAAAAGGTTTTAAATTGCTTTCATAAAGAAATCTTGGCAGTTATCCATAGGACATCACTGAAGGAGAACTCTTCCAGAAACAATTGGGGTGGTTTGATATAGTACAGTGTGTGTCAAAACTGTCAATGTGACAATTTTTTTTTAAAGGCAAGCAAAATGTTTAATAAACTGCATTATTTTTAGAGCTAGGGTAAATAATTGAAATATGCACATTTCAGTGTCAAGCAATGTCATCATTCAGTGAACAATCCTGCCAAGTGAGATTCCTCTAGCTCCCAGGAATCTGATTCCATGTGTTCTGTTTATTGAGGCCTAATTAGCAGAAGACTGCATACATTTCACTCTTTTCCAAGCATGGAATGCCTTGGAAAGGCATTCTGCTAATGAGACATTTGATCTAAATGATGCATAGTTGAGACTGAGCCATACAGGGAATTGCTGTATATAGACCAGGAATAAGTGCTTAGCCATGAAGCTCACCAAATGGTTCTCCCAGTTTAATATACCCTGATGCCTTGCTGTGAGGGGGAAATGGGACAATCTGATTGGATGTTTAATTTGCCAGGAATAGGAGAGCGACATAATTGATTCAACAGAGCTGCCATGGTGAAGACTGGAGAGGATGTCTGAACTTGTAATGGTTGTATAGAAGCAAACATGTTTATCTGGTGCTGCTTGTAACCAGTTTGCATGACAAGGAGCACCTCTGAAATTCCCTTCTCTGCACAACTGGTACAGGAGCTCTCTTGAGTTTTCTGTTTGAGAATCAGGGCAGTTTACAACAATTAAAAATGATCCATTAAAAAAGTTTAAAAACATCCCTATTAAAAAAAAAACACAAACAAAGAAACACAGAGATAGACAGCACAATACAGTTCTGCAAGTCCTAGTTTCCTCTAAGTAGTCAGTCTTCAAAGGCCTGTCAAAATGATAATTTTTTAAAAAGCCTTAACTTGCCTGTGGGAAAGATAGCAAGAGGGTGCTCTGATGTCATGGAACTTTTATGCAAAATATTGTTTTATGTATTAGATATTATAGTAATAAGGTAAGGAGCCAGAGGGAGGGAGGGATGGAGAGAATGGAATGTTGGAAGTGAGTGGTGATTTGTGGAATGTCTCAAGGAATTTGAATGGGGCTAGTGAATGACATATAGTTAAACAGGAAATTATCCTATCATGAAGTGGGTGGATGAGAGAGGATTAGGGTTGACAAAGTCAATCAGTCTGTTTTAGAAATTAATGAGTAGTGTTTAAGAGACTGAATTAGTAAGAAGAGTGTGAGTGAGAGATAACCATTTGCTTTAAAGGTATTAAATTATTAATCTGTTTTGTTATGTTAAACTTCTGTTAGTAAAGTCCTGTTTTTCTATCAGGCACTTTGGGGCTCTGGGAATACAAGATATATAAAGATTGGGTTCAGACACAGTGTCTATGATAGCAGCAGAAAATAGAGTTGACATCCAGTGAGGACAGAAGTTGCATAATATCCAGCACAGGAATTTTGAATGTGTCTAGTAGGTCCCCACAATTGGTGGCTTTCACACTACATATTTATATTATATTCCTCCTATGGAACAGTGAGGTTTGTGATTGCATGAGAACTAGAGTCTTCTGGCAGATAATTTTGAATACCTCTCACTGAGACCATTTCTCCACTACACTGTTATAGTGCTATTATTCCACTTTCAGCATCCTATGGAATCCTGGGACTTGCAGTTTAGGGAGGGTCCTTTAGAATTCTCAGCCAGAGAGCTCTTTGGCCTCGGTAAACTACAAACCCCAAAATTCCATAGGATGTTGAAAGTGGAACATTAGCACTATAACAGTGTAGGGCACAAAGGCCCTGAATTACAAATCCCAGAAATGCATAGGAGGGAGTCATGGCTGTTCAGGTGGTACTACAGACATAGTACTATAGACATAGTGCTATATTTACGTAGTGTGAGAATGCCACAGATATTTTGGGCCTCTATTCTTAGGAGCCCCAGATAGCAGGGCCAATGGTGAGGCATTCTGCAAACTGAAGTCCAAAATATCTGAAGGACAAAAGTTCTGAGAGCAACTCTTAATATAGCACCTTATGCACTTCCAGTTTTGCTATCCTTATTCTTCTTATGCACTAAAACTGTAGCTGTAATCTGTCATATGTTTCCTAAATTCACATACATAATTATGTGTATACAGCCTTTAATAAGTAAAGAGCACGTGCTGTTTTCCCTACCATAACCAGCCCTCATTAACTAAAGCACCTGCTGATCTCTAAGCAACTGCAGCATAGCATAAAGGAGGTATGAAATAAGACAGTCCTGACCACTCAATGCAGACAGTAAATAAGACAGAGCACATTCAGATGAAAAGGAACCAAATAGCATGCATATAAAATATTCAGATTTTGCATTTCTGTAGCTATGTAGCAACCAGCTTGAAGAAGACTTGAAAAACATGATGTATAACAGGCTTAAAATATTTTCCAGGTAAATGGGGTCATGTATAAAAATATTATGTGAATGAGTTCTTAGCATCCCCACCCAGTTGCCATTTCAAATGCAGAGAGCTTGGTGCTCTCCAGAATTTTGGGACTGTAACTCTTAAGATCTCCCACCATTGACACCAGCAGCTAGGATGTACTGGATCACTTTTGATGGTATTATACAATATTTTGCTTTGTTCAACTATCATTCACTGAATAATAGTTTCAAAACGTTTATATCATCCTTTCCATAACCTGGTGCCCTTCTGGCCCTTTAAACTTCAGCTTTCAAGTATATATCCTGTATGTTACCAGAGCATAAAAAGTTTCTTCTAAAAAAACAGTTACAATGGGGAGATCAAGCATGGTATAGTGGTTGAATATTGGACTACAACTGGATATAAGGCTTTGAATCCCCACTTGACCATAGAAACTCACTGGTTCACCTTGGGCAAGTCGCAGTCTTTCAGCCTCAGAGGACAGCAAAGGCAAATCCACCCTGAACAAACTGTGACAAGAAGATCCCATTACAGGTTCACCTTTTGGTCATCAGGAATGACCTGAAGGCACATGTTGTCGTTGTCATCAATAACAACAACAACAAATTACCATTATAGTGTCCTGGAGATTAAAATAATTTAGTTGCCATTATAATTTCAATTTTTAAAAAGCACCATCAAATTTTTTAGAAGTTCCCCTTCATGAAATGAGAAATAGTTACATTACATAGCAATCGCAAGTGTCTACCAGGTTCTACAATAGGCTTTCCCTTGTCTACTTTGTCATTGCCACAAGAAATCAATGCTTTGCTCTAGTTAACTGTCAAACAGATTACAAGGAGGTGTTTTACACGAAGAAGCAAGTTCCCTTTGCAGTGGGAAAGCAATTCTTTGCTTATTCCTTATGGTCAATCAATCAATCAATCAGTTTGTCACTGCTGGGCAAGACTGAGTGGCTTCTGTGCATTTTTTGAAAATTTCATGAAGGGAAAATATTTTTGTGCAAAATATAATTTTATAGCTTAAAAAAGGACACAAGTCTTCCAAGGAAAAACAAGTACAGAAAAATCCCATGGAAAGTGACAGATTTTTTTTTTAATAGGTATGTTGTTGCATTGATATACTCATTGTAATTAAGGATGAGAAAATCTGCTAATTTGCAGAAAACTTGTTCTACATCTATACCTTATGCCAGAATATTTCACAACCATGACAAACTCACCATACAAGAAAAGCACAAGGCAGTAGCATGAAACAATATCTTATCCATGTGATAGTCCCCTTGAAACATTTACTGAAGCTTCAGCCTGATAGCTGTCGGAATAACGGGAAAAAATATAGCTACACTGCAAAAGGAGTGAAATTCCTCCTTGTATGTTACAGTTATAATGAAATGTAGAATGAACATCAGAAATATTTAAAATTCATTGTTCAAATCAGTGGTGAGCATTTTTTTTTCATTAGTATTAATAGGGAAGAGTTTTGTGCGTCAATGTAATTGTTAATTTTTAAAAGAGTCATGTGATTAATAGAGGGTGGCAACAGCATATGTAGTTGATACTATTTGGCTGATATTGTATTTGGTTGATACCATTGACCTCCCGTGGAATATTTTGTGTTTGGTTCCTTTGCAAATTTTGTAAATGATCTGCTACATCTCTTCTGTCCACAATCACCTTTGCCAGAATATATGATGCTCCATGGATTGATTGTCTGGATTGTGTTACCCTGTTTGCTTAGGACTCCTTTAAGAGGATTCCCAAAAGCTGTCAAAATTGTCTCTTGTGGGGAAAAATTAGCTCTGAGCACTGCCTTAGCCATGCAAAGAGGACAGAGTATTTTAGGATCTTTAACCCAATGTTTACGGGGTCAGGCTCAGTCAAAAACCACACAAATTGTTCAAATGTAAGTATTTTATTAACACAGATGAAAAGTCCCTACAATCACTCAACTGCATTAACTATAACAAGCTTACAAGACTATAAAAAGTTAAATTTAATACAATCACTCAGCTTCACTCACACTCCAAGCATACAAGACTATAGAAAGTTAGAAAGAGATGAAAATTAGGAAAGAGAAAGAGACATAAGAGTTTGATTTGATACTATACCAATTCCAGAAGTCTTCAGCTGGGAGAAAAGAAGATCTCAGCCACGCCTTTAGGAGCTGAGGGGAGCTTACAAGCTTCATTGTTTTGCAAATCTGAAAGAACTCCTCACTCTCCAAAAGAATCTCTCAAACTCCTCCAAAAGAAACTCTCCAACTCCGAAAAGGAGAAGGGAAAGAGCCTAGTTATAGCTGAACAATGTCCTGGGAAAAACCAGATGTTTGCATCTTTTTATTAAGATGGATTATTTTCTTTTTAGTTCAAAGAAAATACCCTTGTAGTTCAAAGAAAATGCAACCGAACATCCTTTTAGTTTCCTGCAAGATCAGTATCTCTCCGGAGATGCATGCCTTAAGGTGTCGAATTCCAGTCTGTTTTGCATTGTAAACAGAGAGTAATTGTCCTGATCACTGCTAAAACTCCATTCCAATGTCCATTGAGCCATTTGCCAGACAACCCCAGGATATATGACAGAAAACAGAGATTTCCTGTTTACGTGTCCTTCCAGTATATCTTTATGGCTCACTATGTTTGACATAAAATAATTAGGTTCTTCAGGACATGGTTTTTTGGGGGTGCTAGGGGCATTACAATTGGAAAAGATAAAGGGCCTTACTGCACTACACTGTTACAGTTCTATTATTCCACTTTCAACATCCTGTGGAATTCTGGGGTTTGTAGTTTACTAAGGCCAAAGAGCTCTCTGGCTGAACCCCTCCCTGAACTGCAAACCCCGGGATTCTATAGGATGTTGAAAGTGGAACAACAGCACTATAACAGTATGGTGCAGAAAAGCCCAAAGATCAAGTGGTATGTTTACAATTAGGGGATACAGATAAACAGCAATAATACTGAAGTGAAATGATAACATGTATTCGGGTGGGAATTTTCAATTAGAACTGATTGTCTGTAAGTAATACATACACCATTAAGGAGGAGAGGGCTTGTGTACCTTTAACAGTGGTGGGTAAGACGGAATTTTAGTATGTGTAGTTTGTCATGGTTGTGAAATACGCTGGCATAAAGTGTAGGTGCAGAACAGGTTTTCTGCAAACTAGTGGATTTTCTCATCCTTGAACACAATGGGTGTGTCAATGCAACAACACACCTATTGAAAAAAAAACTGTCACCTTCCATGGGATTTTTCTGTGCTTGTTTTTCCTCAGAAGACATTTGGCTTTTTTTAAGCTGTAAATTGTATTTTGCACAAAAATATTTTCCCTTCATGAAATTTTCACAAATAGCCCTGAAATGTGAAAGACCATAGAAAAATGCACAGAAGCCATTCAGTCTTGCCCAGCAGTGAGAAACTGACTGACTGATGGATTGATTGTGCATAAGGAAGAAATAAGTGAAGAATTAACATCTGCACTGCAAAGAGAACATGCTTCTCTATGCAAAAGGCCTCCTTGTAATCTGTTTGACAGTTAACTAGAGCAAAGCATTTCGATAACTTTCTTTTTTTAAAATGAATTAATTATGCCTTTCACAATAAAAGACTGCACAGTCAAAAGAAGAAAACACCAGAAGTATCTATCTCTGAACAAACAATAAATACTATTTCTCACTTTTTTTGTACAACATAAACAAGTATGCTTCCTTCTTCTTTTGGAATCCTCTCATTTACCCGCAAGGTAAATATCAGCTGGCATTCAATATTGCAGTTCTGCATTTGTAACTGCTCAGTATTCAGTGGGATGTAAAACTACGTAAGTGCACTATCCAGCCCACTTAAGAGCCAGCAACCAGATTGGGTGAAGGGGGTCTGTTCACCTGCCAGTCAGGGCTGCTGATTGTTACAGCCTTGCTCACTTGTGGAAGTGGTGGAAATGTCATCCCCCTTGTGCCCTTGTGATCATCTGAATTGACCTCCTTTGTCCAATCTGGCTGCTGACTCTTAAGGTAGACTGGAGGTTGGGCCAGACCAAGAGATGTTACTTATTTACACATATGTAAATAAATAACCAATCTAAAATATCAATATTCTTTCTTTGTCACTTACCAAATTAAGTGTAAGCACAGTCATTCTGAATCTGGATAATTTACTAAGGAGACTGTGAGCTTCAAAAAAGGTAAAAAGCTCTTCCCAGGGCCCAAGCTGCCTCTTTAGCAAGTGAGAATAGGCAGAAATCAAAAATTGTGCATCCAAGCAAGCCAAAAGCAGATACTTAACACTTTTTCTTTTCTCTGAGCCTGCAAATACTGCCCTGCAGCTCTAGAGACACATGCAATGGCTAGCTCACCAGGCGAGCTTTGGGGACTCCTTGTTTTTTTCTTGTTCTAATTTTTGTACCATCATGTTTGATGAAGAGTTCAGAGTAACTGGAAAGTTCATGCTACTTAAGTTCCGGTTTTGTAAGACTTTAGTTGTCTTAATTAAAGATAAAACACACTTCTGATTTTTGGTTTTAATCCTTCTAAGGAGCATCCAGGAGTATTCCCTGTTACTTCTTTTTATGTATTGTGCTTTACACAGATGTGCTAATTAACTGTGCTGTTTGCTTTATTGAAAGTATAATGCAGAGGTAAGAAATGAGGTATTTACAACAGAATGATGTTGCTTAATTTTTTAATGTTCTTTAATGTTTGATCCCATTTGCTAAAAGCAATTTTATAAGTACAGAGTTTGAATTAATGCTATTTGCATAATGATTCCATTAGGGGTATTTGTTAGGAATAAACCAGTTACTGTTGCTTACACAGAAACATGTAAAATGGGAGGGGGTGACAACGCACACAGCTAAGGAATTTCTGATTAAATGACACAGAATTTGTTTTCGGTGGTATTTCTGGTCTGGTCATGGTGAATTTTGGGATAATTAAAATAATTAAAATAGCCTGCTGTATTATAATAATCAAACAATTGCCTCTGGGGAAGGATGTAAGCCTTTAATAATCCTCTTGATTATGTGGCAGTATTTCTGGAAAGCAAGAGACTCTGGTGTGCTTAGACATCAAGTTCCTTATCCTCATTAGAGATTAGACTTCAGAGACTTTGGGAAGCAGAGGAGAATTCTGGAACAGAATGTGAAAGCAGTCCAAATGTTTCAGTGCCACTGAAACTTTTCACAAACTTAGATTGGCTTTATGGGGTTAGCTTTCCTCAAGGGAAATGTACTGAATCATCCTTGATGAGGCCAGGGTCTTGATCAAACACTTGACCAAGAAATTCGGTATTGGTCATAAACCCATGCATCTTTTATAACCTTGAAGCTAAGTAATTGTGATGCAATTTGATCCAAGTCACACTGTATGGCTTGAAACCCACAGGACTAAGGCAAAATAAACACTTCCTCTTGGTAGGTGCCACAGACCTTAACACAGAGTGCATCTCTTAATAGTGTGTCCAACATGTTCTTTACCAAGCAGAGTCCTGTATTGGAAAAGCTGTGAGATGACACCTTTATTCAAAGGGTTTCTATATAGCTGGTTCCCAAGTTTATGTCTCCAGATATTGTTGGTCTTCAACTCACTGCCAGACTCACTAGGAGTCAGGGATTCCCACATTCATAATCAAAAGCATTAGGGCTGCCAGAGTGAAAACTGGTGACAGCTCTTGTACCTTTAAAAGTTGTGTAGAAGCAGGAATTTCCCTAGGTGTTGCTTATAACCTGGTTGCATGATAAGCAACACTTGCTGCAATTCCCTCTTCTTCACTGTCATTAAAGGTGTAGGACCTTTTCCCAGTGTTCAGTTCGGCGATCTTAAAGAGTATTGAGGGAACCAACACTGCTAACCACCTTTGTCTGAAGAGTTTCCAGGTCCAAGAACAATAACAAAGACATCAACTGGGGCATTGAAGCCTCCCATTTACATGACCTTTGTGCAACAGACTGGCTATGGGCCACATAGCCGCTGTCTGTTTTTCCCACAAACACAACCTGTGGTAAAACACACTGTCATTTCTGTTTAAATAAATTATTTGCAAACTGGATCTATCTTGAAGTGGGAATCACATGGCCCTCGAGTTGTGGCTGGACTGTAATAGCGTGCCTCATCATTGGCTATGTTAGCCTGAGCTACAGTCCGAGAACATCTGGAGAATCATCATCATGATTCCTGCCCATGATATATACCTATAAATTAGCACACCCAAGCTTGTGTTCTCCTTTTCTAAAAAAAATAAAAAAAAAATAACGATGCACTTTCTCTTTGGCAGCATGTATAAGGGCTACTTTACCTGCCAGTCAAGCAATGGTGCCTCCTTCTCCTTATGCCATTGGCATTCATTGTCAAGAGAAAGTATTTTAAACAGTTTAGGCTGAGAAGGCATTATCTTTCAAATTCTTCATTGTTCTGGGAATCAAGACTGCCAAACCCATATTGCACCCTAGTAAGGTAGTCAATCACAGTGGCTAAGAAAGAGAAGATGCATTGTTCAAAAAGAAGATCTAGATATGCATTTTGATTTATATGACATTATATAAAGATGAAAATTATACAAACACGTATCGTATATGTATAGATGCATGTATAATTGTGAAATGTAATGCATGTTACATTGGTAGAGAGTAACAATGACTAGGTGGTCTGTGTGCTGTTTCAACTTGTTGTCCAGCTTCATGGGCATCTTCCAGGTCTCTGATGCTTTTCCTTCTGCTGGTTCTTTTGATCAGACTTATACTGGACTGTCTTTCCAATGAGTTGGCCGAAATACCCCAAAGGTGCCAGATATTGTGTGATCTTGGAAACTAAACTGGGTCAGCTGTGGTTAATACTTGGAGCTTCAGTGAATACCAGGTGTCACAGGCTATGGGCCTTTCCACACTACACTGTTATAGTGCTATTATTCCACTTCCAACATCCTATGGAATCCTAGGATTTGCAGTTTAGGGAAGGCACTTAGAATTCTCAGCCAGAGAACTCGTTGGCCTCTACAGACCCCAGAATTCCATAGGATGTTGAAAGTGAAATAAGAGCACTATAACAGTGTAGTGCAGAAAGGCTCTACATTTCAGAGGAAGGAACTGACAAAACCACCTCTGAGTATACCTTGCCTACAAAAACCCTATGAAATTCATGGGGTCACCATAAGGCAACAGATAGTTTGAAGGTGCATGTGCACACACACACACACACACACACACCCCTACCTTTCCAATAGAAGATTGTCTTATGACACCCTTTCAAATATAGTACTGTCCTCTGTAAACTCATACATATGGACACTCCACAATCTGCTGTAAATCATATAGGTCTACTTTTCTCTTCAGTCTATATTCTGCTTTCCCACCAAAAAGTCTAACTACCAGCTTATCTTCCTCATATCTATAGCACATTTGTTCACTAGAAAAATTTGCTAGGCTGAGCACTTGACTGGACTGTGCTTCACTAGTGACACTATACACTTTTTTTCCCTACATGAAGACTGTCTGCACATAATAAAGAAGTTATTGAATGTTAATCTTATTCAGGCTCTTACTCCAGTGAATTTTTGAATGTTAAACAAGATACTCAGGAAGAAAGCAAAGTTGCTAATGTTACCCTGTTCTCTGGGGGACCCAGGAGGGGCGCCCAAATAACCAGAACACAAACACAATTTTGGGGAGAATTAGCTGGAGCACTCACTGAAGCTAGCGAGAGGCAGGGTAACTTAGCAGGGATCTTGCAACCCAATGTCTACGGTGTCAGGTCAGTCAAGCAATCAGACAGTTTTAAAATAGCAAAAATGATGTTTTATTAAAAGACAAACAAACAGTAAAGACACCACAATCACACAGCTAACGGAAGAATTAGAAATAAGGATTTTCAGGGGAAATGGGTGATACGACACCTTTCTCGTAGTTCTGAAGAAGCTTGAAGATGGTAGGGAAGAAACTCAGTGTGGTTCGACGAGGGGAGCTTGCCAGACAAAGCGGCAGCAAGGCAAGATGGAAGTCCGGACCGATCGGGGGGTTTATATAGGGTGAATTGTGACTGCAAGCCATGCCTTACTCGGTGAGAACAATGCGAGTTTGGAGCGGGACAAAGCTTTGGAAAAGGTCAAGTTTAACATGATCGGCTTAGCGCTGATTTCACAATAGTGTAGCCAGTATGCAAATGCAAGGTGCTTAGCTTGGCTTTGTAAGACTATCGGCTCAGAGCCGGGCGCCTTTGTTAGTGTTGTGCTTAAGCAAAAGAGTGTACGCAGAAGAGGTCCCTGAAGCAACAGAGAGGCTCTGTTCTGCCTGCCCAGGTGGAGAATGGAATGTCCAACAATTACCGGCCGCACCTGTGTACATGCTTGTACGGAGGCCTCGCAAACACGTGGAGCGGGGTGGCAGAGGAAGGCTGAATGGTTTTGATATCGAAAGAGATATCTAGTGCTATCACCGAGTAGGCCTGGGCCGAAGTAACACTATGAACTAGAAGAGTTGCTAATGGAAACATGTTATCCCATTAAATAGTGAAATAACTAGATATTATTTAATTGAAGGCAAAATGCAATTAGGCCAAAAGCAACACTTTCAGTGGTTTGCACATATTTGAACATGTAAAATTAGAACAGAAAACTCTTCAAACAATTCTGCTTTGAGTTCTACATTGGATTTTGTGTGTGTGTGTGTGTGTGTGTAAAACCTTTTCTTGATTTCATAATCAATCCCCATCTCCATGGTATAAATATTAAACTTACAAATGGCCAACATCGTTGCATTCACATTTCATGGTATAAATTCACATGTTCCCACTTGTAATTTGTTTTGTATTACAGCATTTAAACCTGTGAATTAATTTCTGCTCTTGTTACAGCTCTGAAGAATGTGAGAAACAAATACAGGTGTGGTTGACACAGGGTCAGCCTTCCTGCACCCAGTACAGCCTGAGATTCAGACTTCTATGGTCTCTACAGGAGACATAAACAACCTATGGCACTTCAGATGAACTGCAACACCCATCGAGCTTCACATCAGCTATGCTGGCTAGGACTGATAAGAGTTACCGTTCAATAACATTTGGAGGGACAGAAGAAGCCAAATCCTTCCCAGATTGGTGCTGCTCAAATGTGTGAACTGGGAACCAGAGTTAGCCCACAAGCTATCAGCTGCTAGTCCCTAGTGTGTTTTTAGAAAACAAATAAACAATTGTAGCCAGTGGGCACAAATAGAGTACTGGTTCCTGGCAGCAGTGGGTGTTGGTGGAATCAGATAGCTTTGGAAGCACTATTCTGAGGATCCTGAAAGAGCAGTCTGTTACATACTGCCAAAAAACAAACAAGAGAGAAAGAGAATGCATCACTGCAGAAGGAGGGAATATGCACACAATCTGTGCATGATAATTTACATGCACAGACTAACACTACATTTTGTGCAGTGAGGAGAGACTATTATTTAAATAAAAATATATACAGTGACCTCTGGTCCAAGTGAGAGAGGATCTCACCACAACAACAGGAGATCTTCTACCCACTCAAAGCTACAAGCTGCCAATGGTACCTGTTCAGTCTTCTACATTAACGGCAAGGCCGTTGCTTTCCCTTCTGATTGTTCTTTATATCTGAATTCAGGCTAGGGTGGCCCAATTGGATCCAGGACAGAGCAACTGTGACTATAAGATCTGCAAGCAGGATGAGGTACCTGTAAAGCTCTGTCAAGAGGGATGAAGGTAGCTGTATTCCGTCATCTTCCAAATCCCAACTTTCAGCCACATCCATCCCCTCCAAATATGGCTTTCCATAGTGGAGCAGCAGGGAGGAGGCACACAGAAGTACACAATTTTGTTCTTGTTGTGGAGATTTGGGGGAAAGGGGGCCCTCCTCCCTCTTAATGCTCACTTAGGCCTTGAATAGGAGCTAGGGAATTTTCTCCAAATTCTCTTAAATTTTTTGCCACCACTATACACTGATTTAGCCCCCTCTACAGCAATGCAGTTGGACATTGCCTGGGAATTCACAATCTCTGTGTTCAAAGATCTCTTTCCTTCCCTCACCTCCCAGTCTGAGTGAGAGAAATCCTATCCACCTGTGGACCAAGGAATGTGTGGGAATGGAGAGGAACAGAGGCTTTACACAAAAGTATTTATTTTAAACATGCAAGGTAAACAAGAAAATGATACTGATAAAAAGCCCCCCCATAGGTTCACTTGATAGTTACAGGTAGTTATAAGCACACATAGATTCTCAAGATCAACCAAAGTGTCCAAACTAATAGAGTTCTAATGCAGTTAACTAGACCCATTCTAAACTACTCACAGCAGTGGGTCATTTCTGAGGTGGTATGTTGGGGAGGGCCAAGAGGTGTCCTTGTCTGCCTCTCTAGCAATTCTCACCCTGCTCATGGTCTCTTTGAAGCTTCTCTCCTGTTTTCCCCATAATTAGCCAATTATATCATGTGACCTATCTCACACGACCTCCAATAAATGTAACCTAGCCCGAGCAGTCCATTAACCCTTTGTAGGTGTGAGAAAGAACTATTTCCCTTTAGCTCTGTCACCTAGATAATGGGGAAACCCCATTATCACACTTGTTTAAGAAATTCCTTGGAAGATGATGGAGGGCAGATACCTTCATTTGTCTTGACAGAAGTTTATGGTACATTGCCCTACTGAAAAGTCTGTTAAGTAATACAGTTATAGGAGCTCTGTCTCAGATCCAGTTTGTCAACCCTAACTTAGGTTAGATAGTCCTTCCAAAAGAGAATGCCTTCTTTCAAACCAAAGACTGTCCTCAGGCAGTTCTCACTTTATTCTGCCATAAAGTCAGACATGTGGACAACCCAGAGCTGGGAGTTCAAGTATTTAACAACACAGAGTTTCCTATTATCTGAAATGTAGTAGCTTGCTCAGCTTATGTTGGGACAATGAATGAGGTCCTGGGGGCACAGTTCCCAGTTGGGCTGTGAGCCATTTGGGACAGCAAAATGCCTCCAATCCCTTGACCCTGAATAAATGAATAAAGATTCCCTATAAGAAAGCAGAACAACATCTCCAACTTCTTTTTAGTTTCTGAGTTCATGGAATTTTGACTGTGTGATTCCAAGCACATACCACAAAGCGTCTGTTTCCAAGCAAATCTTATTTACGCAGATAAAACTCCACTGATGTCTGGAGGGCCTAGTCTGCTACAGGCCTACGATAAGCAATTCTCTTTATCTGCAGCCTGTTTTAAATTAAAGAGTCTAATTGATCAACATCCAACATTTCTGGGAGATTCTGGTGTTTTGTGAAAGTGTACCAAAAATAAGGGGGAGAAGAATGTGGATAGTTTTTTGTTTTTTGTTTTTTCAGCAAAAATGAAGGGAATAAAGGGAGCAACCAACTTAAGATAGCCATCCATAAATCAACAAGGATGTATGCCCACTACAAAACATTTTCTCTTTCTTTGCAAGTCATCTTTCCCTTTATCATTAATAAGAATGTCTGCTGTTCCCTTAGAAACAGTAGCATGTTGTAAAACCAATGAATACTCTCTCACGCACACAAACAGTTTGAAAGGTTGGGAGCCAGAGGTCAAGTAAGCCATTACATTTATCAAAAAATCGTACAGTGATAGTGTTTGCTTTTTAGCCTAAGGGGCATCTAGATCAAGGGTTTATTGTGCAATTGGTCTGACTCATTCATGAAATTTTACTGGGGTCCTGATGATAAATACCATTTGTAATCTAACTGTGTTTTCCTATCATTTCTTCCACTTTTTTTTTCTTGTTCCCACAGAAAAACCATTAAAGGGAAGGGGGATGACCTGTCAAATATCTTTGGACTGATGGTGCTCATAGCTCTCTGAAAGCAAAGCTTGCCAATATCACCAGGTGGATCTCTCAAGAGCAGGACTTTCTAGGCTCTGGATGCCACTGTACAGAAAGTCCTGTCATGCATACACAACAACAAGAGTGATGACATGCTCCTGTAGCTTTAATGTGGAAGAGGGAATTTTAACAGCTGCAAATTTTCCAGGCAAGTTACAACATCTGACAGCTTTCTTCCCCACAACTATTAATAGTGCCAGAGCCCAGGTTTGTTTATTTGTTTGTCAGGCTGCTGTTCAATGACCAACAGAAGATGGTGGGAAATGACTGAAGGCTTTTCTCCCTGACCTCAGTTGGCTGGCAGAACCACAGGGGAAGGACAATCCTTCTAGTGTCCTGCTTGTTAACTGTTTCAGGCTTTAAAGGTAATGAACAGAACTTTGAACTAGGTACAGATATAGACCAGAAACCTAGAGCTGATGCAGCAATAGGGGGCCACAATCTCTGTGACTGCCATTGGTTTTAAAGGTCCAGTGGCAGTAATGTATGCCAGCTGGATTTTAACTTTCACTTTTCAATGGCACCACCATTAATAATCCAAATACACAATCAAATCATGGAAAATAGTCTAGATTCCTATAGAATATTTCTGGAGGAGCTTACAGTTTGGATGAACTGGGTCCATCTTGGCTGCTGTCTCCCAGTTCCTCTTTCACTACTCAGATGGAAACTGTCAAAGTCCTCTTACTCAGAGTGCAGAAATTTATCTTTTTGCTCTATACTTTCCAGTACACTCCTACCCAGCCAACTATATGATGAGTTGTGGTTCAAAATTAACTTTCCTGAGCTCTGCTCTTAAAGATATATCTCCACCATTCCTGAAAACTATTACAGGGATTTTATTTCAAAAGGTACAGCCACCAAGTAACAGTTTAGGCTTTTTAAGAACTCCTGATCATCCATCAAGTTTGTCAGATAAAACAAAAGCATTAGGCCCATTTGTGCTAAGCAAAAGAGCCAGATGTACAATATTCTAGTATTGTTCTTTAGGCCCAGACAGGTACAAAATAAGACAGTACTCCTGGACCTGTAACTGCAATGTGGAAGAAGTATGTCAACAGATGTGGCTTGCTCCAACTCCTGCTTCTATAAAACTTTAAAAGGTACAGCATCCCTGTCCCTTTTCTATTTATTATTTATTTTATTTATTTTTCTTGTTCTTTTTGCTTGTTGTTGTTGCTTTCCAGTCATTTCTGACTTAATGGCAACCCTATCATGTGGTTTTCTTGGCCAGATTTGTTCAGAAGGAGGTTGCCTTTGTCTTCCTCTGAAGCTGAGAGAGTGTGACTTGCTCAAGGTCACTCAGTGGGCTTCCAAGCCTGAGTGGAGATTTGAACACTGGTCTCCAGCATCATAGTCCAACACCCAAACTATTACACCAAGCTGCCTCTTATTTACTTATTAGCTATATTTATAGCTTGACTTTCCACCAGTGAGCTCAGGCCAGCATTTGTGGTTTTTCTCCAACCCCCTTCATCCTTACAACAACTGTGTGAGGGAGATTAGGTTGAGAGATGGTGACTGATCCAAGATGAGCCAATTAAATGACTCAATGGGGGCTAGTACTTGGATCTCCCAAGTCCCAATTCGGCACTATAAGACTGAGATTCTACACCTGTGCTGGCATTGTTGTGTCAATAGCAAAGGCAAAGCTGGCAAAGATAGCAGAGCAGCAACATCAATGGAAGGAAAAGATTTCCACCTCTGAGTTGCCTGTTTCTCAAAAACCTGGCTCCCAGGGGTGCCACAGAAATGGCTTTTGTTGTTTGTTTGTTTGTTCCTGCTGTCGCTATTTTGCTAAGTCTGCAGAGGGAATCAGGTGATCTTCCAGACCTTGTTACGCTACAACTCCCAGGAGTCCTTGTGAGCATTTTCAGTGATGTCAGATTCCAGCAACTTGGACCTTTTTTCCAGTCCCCAGGACAAAGGGAGGGGAATCTCAAGGCAAGAGCACTCCCTTGAAAGGAGTGTGTGTGTGTGTGTGTGGAGAGAGAGGGGGTATTTTCTTCATTTTTACACTTAGTGTTTTCTTGTTTAAATAGCAGACTTTGTGCAGCCACGGTTAGTTCTTAATATATGTGCTTAATAACATAACCAGTGGCTGCACCTTGCAACATTATTCTTGTATCATCACCAGGGTTCTCCTTCTGTAATACCCTAAGATGTCATCATCAGGTCTCAGAGTCTGCCATAGTCCTGACCTGGCAATCCCAGGAGGAATGCTAGGTGCTGCAGCCTAGGTTACATGACTCCCGCCCTGCCCTAGACAAATGCTAAGAAAGTAACATCTGTCTCACAGTGGACCATTCAGTGTGCTGCTTGCCCTAACTACACCAACTGCCTTTTGTATCTGGCCATCTCTCATGCACCACCTAGAAATGAGAACCTATTAAAATGAATAGCTGAAGGAGAGAGTCTGCAATGTGTGTGACAGACATAATTGTCTGCAAAGAGGAGGATCACTTGACAGCATTCACAGCTCTGTTCATAATGAAGGCAGCATGTGGGGACATTAACTGAATGGCCACTAACTCTGTTAAAGGGGCAGTATTACTGTGTGAACTCTTGACAAGAATTCAGCTTGATGAGCTGTTCCCTCTGCACAAAAAGCCTTTGCTCTATTTCTAAATATATCTCGAGTCTTCAAATGACTCTTAGGTGGAACAAATTTCCCTGAGCTTTATTTTGTCCACTGAAACCAAGTTCGGGGATTAGTACGTGGCCTGCATAATGATGGCCACATGGGCATGAAATCAGAGTCTTTTCAAAGAATCTAGTTAGAAAAATATTACCTTGCTTGACTGGAAAGCTTGAGGCTCTGAGACTAAGACTAAGCCTGATGAGGAATGGCTTCATTGTGGGATAAGCTGAAGCTCCCTGAGCCAAGCATCACAGAGGAGAAGTTTGTACCGTATGTTGTTATTTGTTATGTGCCATAGCCTAAAGGAGAGGGTTGCCTTCTGATATTCTGTCTAAGGCAACAAAATGTCTGGTGCTGGTGTCCTGCATACCCAAAAGGATCCAAAGTGAGGCCAGAAAAAAATTTCGCTTTGATTTGGCTCCAGACTTCATCACATGAAACTAAAATGTACGGATCCACTTTCTAGAGTCTTGTAAAGAGGAAAATTAAATGCTCAAATAGTTAAAAGTATGATTACTGTGGTCATGTTTGCCCTATTCTTTGCCTGTTCATGCCCCCTAAATGATCAAAATGCCCTATAACTTTGCAGCCTGGTGGGGAAGTACAAGTGTCTGACCTGTTTGTTCTTGTTAATTGCCATCAAGTCAGCTTTGACTTATGGTGACCCTATGAATGAGCTTTGGTCATCAACAGCCTCACTCAGGGCTCACAAATGCAGGACCAGGGCTTCCTTTATTGAATGAATATACCTGTAATACAGGCCCTTACCACACTATGCTGCAATCCTGCATCATCCCATCACAGTCCTGGCAATGCCATAGTCAGGATGGAACCAAGACCTGAATTCTCCCCACTGCAGGAGTCAGTTGCCAGCAGATGGGTAGCATTCAGGATATGTGCCTTCCTTCCGCAGTACAGCTGGCCTTTTCCTGTGCTGAACCATAGAAGGAAGCGCTTGATAGCACTTCCACCCTTCCCGCATGCCTGCAGCTAATGAGGTCATTGCATGAAGGGAGGCCATTACTGTTTTTTTCCAGTAATGGTATACAGTGTGATCATGGCAGCCGGGGATGAGACAACAGTGGCACCGCAATGAAGTCATGTGATGGCATGCGTTACGGACCGACAGTAATGTGTCCCCATGCCAGGATGGTGCTTTTGTGTGGTAAGGGCCATAGTCTTTCTCTTTTTTTTTAGTGCCTTCCACTTTACTGATCCTTATTATCTTTTCCAATGAGTCATGTTGCCTCATGATATGTTTGAAGTACTCTAGCGTCGATTTGATCATCTTGGCTTCTAGTGATAGCTCAGGTCTGGTTTGTCTTTTTGACAGCCCATAAAACTCCCCTCCAGCACCACATTTCAAATAAATTTATCTTCTTCCTGACAGTTTTTTTCATTGTCCAGTTTTCACACCCATATAAAAAAACTGGAAATAAAATGGCACAGATGACTCTTTGGTATTTAATGCTCACCTTTACACTTGAGGATCTTTCTTCATAGGTTCTTTCCAGGTCTCAGCCTTTTACTTCTAGCCTGTATGTGGGCATCTTTACAAAGATCAGAATGTTCTGTGTCCATCTGGAGGAGACAGCAGTCAAACCTTCCCTTCAAGATGTGGACAGCTCCCTCTCTGAATCAGAAGATGATAAATAGCTACCTAGCCTCAGGGACCAAAGGCACCCAATAAGTCTGCCAGAGTAAAAACTAGAGAGAGTCCTTGTGCTCAGATTATTGATCTATCTAGTTTAGGATTGTTTTCTGCATCTAGTAACAGATCTGTGTAGGTTTTCACTCACCTCCTACTGGGTTTAAGCTCTGTGATAGAGACTGAAACTGAGATTTTGTGCATGTGCTCTGCTACTGTCAGTCTCAGATTATAACACTGTGTTCCCTACCTTGGATTACTTCAAAAATTATAGCTTATAATTCCCAGAATCTTTGGCCACTCATTATGCCGATTGGGCAGATGGGAGTATTACACTGAAACATCAGAAGCAGCAAGAACTAGAGAAGGCTATTCTGACTATTACATTATGGCAGCTCTCAAAGCAATCATTGTTTTGGCTTGGAATCAGCTGCAGCTGTGTTCTTTACTATACTACCAATTATTATAATTATAAAGTAAAGGTATTGTCTGTGGCTAAGGTAAATTCTTAACCACAGGGCCTTGGCCTGCCCTTAGTATGGTGCAGCTGGAGTCAAAAGTCTCCCAAATAAGCCATGTCTCGTCATCGCAGATAAAAGCTTTCACTCTGAGACCAGTAATACATAGCTATGGTGGGCATAGTTCTTTGAGGGCTCATTACTAAACAACTGCTGGTACTTTGTGCAGACCTTGGGAATAACACTTTTTAGACTGTAACACACAGAATCCTCCAACCAGCAAGTCTAGAGAGGATTCTGGGAATTATAGTCCAAAAGTATTCCCCCCCCCAGCTATAATACTTGCAAATGAATAGAAAGATTTCCCTCTGTACCTAGGAAGAAGTATGATAACATAATCATATAGTTAATGGTTTGGGGCAATTTGCATTTCCACAGATTTTTGGGACACTGTTTGCCAGAAGATAGCTCAAAGTTTTTTTCCCCCTGAATCAAATGAATATGACATTTCTCTTGCTAACAACAGCAAACTGTCACAAACAGAGATACATCTCTATCACAGGGCCTAAATCTGTAATGCCACTCACATGGTTGTGTGCCTTTTGACCAGCTTATATATATAAACAAGTAGGCACAACATCTGGCACCAGCATTGATTATTTGTTTAAGGCATGCATTTATTACCTCATTCCCTTCAGGGTCTCCAAGGCAATGTACAAGAGGAAACTCAACTTTATTGCAAGTCTTAAATATAAACAGATAATAAGATTTTTTAAAAAAGGCTAAAATAATTTCTTTTAAAAACACACACACTTAAAACTTTCAGAAAGGCCAATCAGTAAGTTTTAAGGACAAAAGATTCAAGAGGGTCAAGCCAACCCAGCTTCCCTTCTAATGAAGGAGTTCCATAGCCAGGCTGGCACTACAAGGGAAACCTTGTCACATATATTCAGCACCCTGTTTATCAGGGGGCCATTATCAGGGTTAATGCTACCATTAGGCAGAATAACAAAACTGTCGCAGGGAGCAAATGCTGGGAGGTAGTGATGGCAAACCCTCATCTGTTCCTCTTGCACTCACTAGGTATTCCTTTCTCTTAGGAGGGGCAGAGCAGTATATGGCATATGGTTTGTCCCATCCACTACCTTCTTATCTCAGATGTGGTGGAGGATGGTGTTGGGAGTTAAAGTTTCCCAGGGTGTTAGTCCATTGTGGGAAATTCTATGAAAGCTAAAACTGTTAGAAATTAGAAAAAAAAATTAAAATTAGAAGAAGAAATAAAACAATTAGAGAATGATTATATAATAGATAGAACAAAACAGAAATTTATAGTATTACAAGCAAAAAGAGATGAATTAGAAAAGATAGAAATGGATGAAGTCCAGAAAAATTTAATATACTTGAAAAGAGAATTTTTTGAATATAGTAATAAAAATTCTAAAATGCTGGCTAAATCAGTACAATAAAAAAAAACTAGAAATATGATTGGCGTAGTAAAAGATAAATTTGGTAAAGAAAAAAGGCTGATGAAAGAGAAATTAAAAATATTTGAGGAATTTTATCGAGAATTGTATTCAGCAGAGGAAAAATCTGTAGGGAATATAGAGGAGTATATTGATAAAAATTGGAAAGAAAGGCTAACAGAACAAGATAAAGGGTTGATGGAAGAAATGATATCTGAAGAGGAAATTGAAGAATAAATAATTTAAAAGGAGGAAAATCACCAGGATTGGATGGACTAGGTCCAGAATATTATAAAACATTTAAAAAATGTTTAATTCCTAAATTAAAAGTGTTATACAATAGTATATTAAAGGGTGAAAAAATTCCAATATCATGGAAGCAATCATTAATAATATTAATTTTAAAACCAAATAAGGATTCTACTGAACCAGGTTCTTATAGACCAATATCTTTAATAAACCAAGATGCAAAAATTTTGACAGCAATAATGGCAAAGAGGTTAAATAAATTTATTTATAAGTATATACATAAAGATCAATGTGGTTTTATTCAAGGAAGACAGATGGCAAACTTAATAGGGAAAACGATAAATAAAATAAATATAATGGATAGAGATAAGCAAAAAGCTGGAATTTTAGCGTTAGATATATTTAAAGCCTTTGATTGCGTGGAATGGCCGGCGTTAAAAACAATATTAAATAAATTAGGAATAGGAGAGAGATTTAAAGGGTTAATAAATCAATTATATTCACATAATACATCTGTAGTGATGGTAAATGATGGATTTACAGAGCAGATTCAAATAACAAGAGGAACGAGACAAGGATGTCCATTATCTCCAGTTTTATTTGCAATAGTTATAGAAATATTAGCGAATGTGATAAGAAATGATGAGAATTTGGATGGAATTGGAGTTAAGGAGAAAAATAAAATAAGCTTATTTGCAGATGATACATTGCTAACAATTAAAGATCCGGTTGAAAAGATAGATAGGATAGATAAACATTTAAAAGAGTTTGGGGAGAAGACAGGATTAGAAATAAATTGGGCCAAATCAGAAATAATATTGTTTAATTATACTAAAGAAGAAATACAAAAATTTATAAGTAATAAAAAAAGGTTACTTAAAGTAAAAGAATCAATTAAATATTTAGGAATAGATATTACAAAAAATTTACAAGGACTTCAGGAAAAATTTTTTAAGAAATTAAGATTAGAAGTTAAACGGAAATTAGAGGATTACAAAAATATAAAGCTATCGTGGTTTGGTAGAATAGCAGTGGTAAAAATGAAAATATTACCTAAAATTAATTTTTTGTTTAGAATGTTACCAATAAAAGTATCAGAGGAAGAATTAAAGGAGTGCCAAAAGATATTAAATAATTTTTGTAATGGTAATAAGAAACCGAGGATTAACAAGAAATATTGGTATAAAAGTCAAAAAGAAGGTGGCCTGGGACTTCCAAATTTAAAATGGTATTATTATGCAAATCAATTGAGATATATTATAGATGGAGTTTCAGGAAAGGGTGATTTAGATTGGTTAGTGACAGAAGATAAGAATATTGAGATGAAATTAGAAAATATATTTTTTAGGAATTTTTCAAAGAAAGAAATGGAAAAGATAGAAAATCCTTTTATAAAAAATATAATAGAAATATGGAAGAAAAATAAAAGAAAATTGATACCGAATATATCAACATTAACTCCGATAGTAATGATGGAAAAATTTCCAATGAATTTGAGAGAAATAATAGAGAAAGAAATAAAAAAACAAAAAATATATAGATTAAAAGATTGGATGAAAATAATGATAAATAAAGATAGAATGAAAGAGAAATTGCAGGAAACTAAAATATTCTGGTTAAATTACATACAATTAGAGCAATGGACAAAGAGTATGAAAAGATATGTTAAGGATTTTAAAGAACATACTAAATTTGAACAAATTATTATTCAAAGAGAAAATATGCAAGAAAATGAAATATTAAAAGGTACAACAAGTGAAATATATAAAATATTAGCAAAAGAACAAGAAGAGGATTATCTTAGAAAAATGTGGGAGGAAGAGACAGCACAAAATATAGATATACAAGAATGGAGAAAAATCTGGAAACAACGTCATTTAAAAAAATTATCAATAAGAATAAAAGAGAATTATTATAAAATAGTTTGGAAATGGTATTTGACTCCAGTGAAATTAAGGCCCTTTTCGCACTGAGGCTTTTTGCGTGAGCCGGGGTGGGCGGCTTGCGCGAAAAGCCTCTTCCGAGACCCTGCCGGTTCCCTGCTCATTCCTTCCGCGGGTGAAGGAACAAGCGGGGAAGCGGCAGCATCCCGGAGGCGGCTCGCGCGTCCATCCTCCCCCACTTGCGCGAGAAGCAGGAGCCTCTCGCACCGCCCCCCGCGCACGCGGGAAGCGAGCGACAGTCGCGCCCATCCCCCCCGCGCGCGCCAGGAGCGAGCGACAGTCGCGTCCACCCACCCCCCGCGCGCGCCAGGAGCGAGCGCCAGTCGCGCCCACCCACCCCCCGAGCGCACACGCGAAGCGGGAGGCTGTCGCGAGCAGCCCCCCACCCACGCGAAGCAGGATGCCATCGCATCCGTCACGCAAGCGCCCCGCCCCACCCGGCCGCCTCTCCGACGCACCGCACAACAGGTAAGTGCGGGTGGGCACCGGGAGCGTTGCGCGAGCGTGAGGTGCTTTTCGCTTGGAAGCGAAAATCAAAAACCCCGCACTCGCGCCGCTGCAGCCCCGTGAGAGCGCCAGAAGTGGGAGTGCGTCGTGTGGAGCGGCGCTCCCACTCCCGCACGGCTCACGGGGCTATTTCGCTCGGGAAAGCCCGTGCGAAAAGGGCCTAAATCAAATAGATGAGAAATATACAAGATTATGCTGGAGAGGATGTCAAGAAATTGGTACATATATGCATATGTGGTGGAATTGTAAAAAGATAATGGAATTTTGGCAAAAGGTTTTTAAAGAGATAAAAGAGATTACAGGAGTAGTAATACCAGTATGTCCAAATATAGCATTGTTGTCTATATATAATAAGGTTGAGTGTACTCAGGTAAGAAAAGAATTAATAACAAATTTGTTAATTGCAGCGAGATTAATAATAGCAAAAAAATGGAAAACAAATGAAAAATTTCAAATAGAGGAATGGTAAGAAGTGTGGAAAATTGCAATTAATGATAAATTAACATGTAGAATTAGATTTATGAAAGGTTTAACAAAAGGGAATGATTTTGAGGAAATTTGGAAAATATTTTTGGAAAAAGCTTTGATAAGAGATGGTAAAGCTACCCTATTACAAGAAGAATGGCAATTTTGGAAAGTGGATTAAATAAAAAGTTGGCTCTGGGGGGTGGGTATATATATATATTTTTTGTTTTGTTTTGTTTTGTATTTTTTATTTTTATTTTATATTACACGTGTGTGTTAAACTTGTGATCTATTAATGAAATTGGATATGTAATGTTTAATTTTTAAAAGGAAAAAAAAAAGTTAAAAGTTAACTGGCTTTGAAGTAATAAGATTATAATTAATAATAGTAATAGGTTAAATGGAAGCCGAAAATATAGAATTAAGAATGAAACTATAATATTAAAAATGAATATAATGAAAATAAGAATTAAAGATAGGTAACAAAAATGTATAAGCTGTATGATATGGAACAAGCTGAATAAGGTTATGATTTCAAGTGTAAAAGAGAAAAAAAAATAATGTAAGTTTATGTTGTTTAAAGGAAAAAAAAATTTTTTTCTTTTTTTTCACTATTATGTATAACACATGGTGTTTAATTTTTTGCTTTTGTTTTCTAGTTATATAATCAATAAAAAATTAAATTAAAATAAATAATTAAATTAAAAAAAAACAAAAAAAACTGTTAGAAATTGGCATTCTTTTAGCAGAGTTGCAGAAAAAGCATATCCCAATCTCTGTGTAGCTTCCCTGAACTGAAACTGACTTAGAAAGCAAAAACAAGGCAGACAATTTCAGATTACAAACTTATGAACATTTCTTAATAAATTTTACAATCATATATGCATTGGAGAGCTTAAATCCTGATTAGCTAACAAAAAGATTGGGTAAGATAGTAGCTTCATTATTAGCTCACCATCTTCTTGGTGAAGAGGCAAAGCATGGTCACAGAGAAGGTTGTAGAAGCAAAAATGGCAAAGAGAGAAAAGAAAAAGAAGTGAGTTCTTTTATGTAAGACCAATGACCCCAGGATCTATCCTGGGTCACATGGTCTGGTCATGCAGATTCTATAGCCATGCATTTAAATAACACAAAGAGTAACAGTGAGGTTTTAGTTGAGAAGGCAAAAGGGTTTGACATGCAAAGGGAAAAGAAACTAAGCTAGCTAAGCCTCATATGCCCTAGAACAAGAATGAGGGGGAGGGAATGCCAGAAATTTCCAACAGATGACATGCCATCAATTGCCAGTCCAGTCAGCTTCTATACATGCAATGAGAGGAGAACACCATTGTGTCTTTTGTCTCAGCAAGAATTCTTAAGCTGTCCCTATTCTTTACTCAAGTAGATAATTTGTAGCGTGGCCAGCTGATTGCTTGTTTGTTTTGAGGCCGAAATCTATGTTCACCCAGTCACAAATATGTTTAAACATACAGGAATGGGACTGTGCCTACCAGCCAGATCTCACCCCTATATTGCAGACTTTGCCTTCTGATGTCTATGTATCTGGTTCAATAACTGGAAGGGCTGTCTGTGCCCAAATGGTGCAGGAATTCCACTGGTATCAAGCACCTCCACGCTGTCCCCTGTTTGTTCATAAGCGTTTTTTTCAGATTTCATGACAAAAGTACAGGCCAAGATGGTGGAGGTTAGAAGAGAGAATGATCATAGGGTATGGTCAATGGACATCCCCCCTCCTTTCCCTTTGATTTACTTTAAATGTTGAGAGATAAATATGAGTATAGGTTTTCTCTTAGCCCATAACCACCACACATTCTGTTAGTTTTTACTACTTTATATTGCATCACAGTACCATTGCTGTGCACAAAGCTATAGATTACGAAATTCATTTCCTCAAGATGTAGTGATATCTGTCAACTCCAATGGACTTAAAAAGTCAGTTAGAAAAAGTCATGGAGAATAAGACTGTTCATGGCAACTTGTCATGATAACTATACCCCCACTATCAGATGTCATAAGCTGGGTAGCATGGGTGGAGTTATTGCTTTATGTCCTTCTTGTGGTCTCCATGGCACACCTGCCAACTGTCTTGATTTGGCAGGAACAATCCTGCTGTCAAACTTTTTCAGCTGCTTTTAAAATGTCCCAGTTTCTCTCTTCCTGTTTGTCCTTAGTATACATCAGTTGCTGCAAACTGAGTTCAAAATTTGCACCAGCAGAGGAGAGAGGAAAGGGGAGGAGAAGTTGGAATCTTTGCCTTCCCAGTAGACAGGCAAAAGCAAACTGCTACATCTTCCCCTAGCTTGTGTGTTCTTCCTCATTAATAACTTTTGCATTTTGACCACATGCCAATGTTGCTTGGCCATATTTGTTCTGGTTTTCATTCATGAAACATTGGAGGATATGCCCTGGTTATCTGCTTTCATGAGCTTCCATGGTTATCTGCTTGACCACTCTGGGAACAAAATAGAGTACATCCACTGAATAAATTTTTAAATGATGAAACATTAATAATAATTTTAAAAAGGAAATTTCCCAAACTCTAGTGAAGAAGCTTTGAGATGTACAGTTCTCCTGCTGTTCTCTTCTGACCTGGCAAAGATCTACAAAAACAATGAACAATGAAAACAATGATCATGCTGCAGTTGTATTAGCAAAATTAAAAACTTCTGAATGAGTTCTGATGGCAGATTTTGCTAGTGAGCATCTCCCCATTCAACAAAGATCTCTCAACAAAAACACAGAGCTGATATCAAGTATTCATGTAAAGACATTTTAAGCCTCTCTTTCCAGAACTGTTAAGACTTCTGCTCTTATTCCAGTCAATAAGCTTAAATTCCCCCAGAGCCCTCAAGGGAAGTCTGCAGATTGAGGTTAGTCATTGTAAACCGAGGGTATGTGAGGCAATGGCCTCCTTTTCTCTATTCTTTCTTATTTGCTTTCCAGTTTCTTGATGCTGAAGAGGAGACTGAAATGTGGGACCAAGGGGGGGGAATAATTATTTCCCCAAGTTTCTTCATATGAAAGGACCTGGATGTAGTTAATAAAAAAGAAATACAAACATAAGTGAGGGCATTATTTGTTTATTGCTGTATACAGCCTTTCTCCTGGCATGCCACCCAAAGTGGCACATATTCAAGTTAGAAACAAAGTACACAAAAACCTATTTGATAGAAAAAATTTAAAATTTTAAATAAACAGATCTTTAAAAAGTGCTAAATTATAACAGTTAAGCTCACATTAAGACATACTAAAAAGATAAAAGCATAGTTGTTGTTGTTGTTGTTGTTGTTGTATGCCTTCAAATTGTTTCTGATTCTGGCAACCCTAAGGTGACTCTATCACACGGTTTTCTGGGGCTGAGGTTGTGTGACTCTCCCAAGGTAATCCAGTGGGTTCCCATGGCTGAGTGGGGAATCAAACTCTGACCTCCAGAGTCTTAGTCCAGCATTCAAACCACTACACTGGCCCTCAAAAGCACAACACATCCCATTAAAAAGACCCATTTGCCCAATTATTTAAAAGCCAAACACCTGCCTAAGAGAAAAAGGCCTTTGCAGAAAGAGAGAAAGCAGCATCAACCAAGTTTTCCATTGTCAAGCAAAGTAGATATGTCATCTTGCTAGCAAGAGCTACTGGTCTGAGGAATGTTGTGCTTTTTCAACTACAACTGGTGTCTTTTGTTGCTTCCAGATTCTATAAAAAGAAACCCCTTGCTTTTGGTGAACTGGCCAATTGCCTTTGACAAGACACCTAGGTCCCCATTTTTGGTCCAGAAATCTCAAGGTCTAGGATGTTCATAACCTGACAACCCTAATCTAGAGTACAATTCAGACTGAGGAAACAAGCTGCAATGCCAGTCAGAACTTTTGCTAAGTTTCAGTATGGCAGCCACATGGGAAAGCTTTTTGTTTAAGGCTTAATTTTTGCTTAAATGAAGTTGGAGGGGAGGAAATCAAGAAGAGGCATTTGATTTCACATTCACACACCCACAAAGAATTATACTTACATGTGATGCCAAGTTTCTTTCTGTCCAAATCAGTATGGCATTCATTCCAAATCAGTGTAATTGCATCAAAGATAGAAAATGAAGTTATCTCTATCTTTTTTAAAAAGTCAATGTATTGGAACTGTACGCCAAGCATATGCAGCATGATTAGAAGCCATGATTGAAAAGGAAGTAAATGATATGCTTGTGAGCTCACCTTAAAAATAAATCTGGTTATTATAGAAGAGAAAATGATATTGTATAAATAGTTGGCATATACCATATATCACATAGTTATAGCATTCTGTGAACACCTAAGAGTGTGTAAGAACAAAGACAACATGAAAAACTTTTTCCATTTGTAAATAAAGGAGCAAATCCACCAAATGATGTTCCTATATTTTCCCTGAATCTAGACATATAGAGAAGTTTTGGAAACAAATAAGTTTGGCCCTATTCTTTTCAGTCAGTGTGCTTTAGCAGCCTGAGTGCTGGACTACAACTCTGCAAATGAGGGTTTGAATCTCCATTCAGCCATAGAAACCCACTGGGCCACCTTGGGCATTGAGTTACACCATCTCCACCCCAGAGGATGGCAAAGGCAAACCCCCTCTGTACAAATCTTGCCAAAAGAACTCCATTATAGGTTTACCTTAGGGTCACCATAAGTCAGAAACGACTTGAAGGTATACAGCAGCAATGATTCTTTTTTGGTCTGCAAGTAGGGTAAGATTTTACTTTGGTCTTTGTCCTTCTCTGGCTCCACCAGAAATGATAAGTACAGCCAAAATGCAGAGAGAACATCAGTTTGACTCCATACTGGAAGAAGCCTTTGGTGTGAACGTTCTGGGGCTAAACTTACAGGTTAAGTCAATAAACTAGAAAGAAGATTGGAGAACATTTGAGACTCCTGAAGTTAAAGAACTAATACTTCCATCATGCCTCACCACTGACCAAGCTCTCTAGGGCTCATTGAAACTGGAGTTTATTGTATTTGGAAGGCTGCAAGTTATCCAGCTTGGCTTTATTGTATTTCATGCAAGGTTGTCCTTGCCACTGTAGGTAAAAGTAGATTGTTGAATAATAACTTCCAATTGTTTTAAGGGATTTTGAATCTATGTATTCTTGGATTAGCCAAGAAGTGGGCCATCTGAGGTACTAAAACTAGTTAGGTTTAGTGTTTTCAGTTGTTCATAAAGCTGTGATTTCCTGATTTGATTTTAATACAAATTTATAGATCACTGAGCCTGTAAATGCTCTCCCTGTCTTATTTCTGAATTTTAGAATATGCTCATCATAAAAGAATGGATAACTTAATACTGGACTCAATAGAGAGGATATATGGATATCATTTTCTCTTGCCATTTTTTCCAGATGATAAAATGTATTATTTCATTGTTACAAAGATTGAACTGACATAATAACCAGAAGAGTAGTTGGTAGAACTGCAAGCTATATTTTTATGGTCTTGAGAACCTATTTCATGGGTCTCAAACAAATACAAAAAATGCTGAGCTATTGAAGCTTCTTATGTGGTTAGGTGCTTACACTTATAACCCTAGTGTGGCAGATTTCTCACAAACTCTAATACTTTTTCCAGAGGTCAACATTCAGAAGAGTGAGGCTGAAATTCTATCAGACTGTGGTGGCCATAGCTTCTCTTTGAAAACATTTCTTGAAACTAAAGAGAAAGGGAAATCGACTTTTTTTAAAACTGTGTTTCAACAGATCTAGTTATTCTGCAACATTTCACCTGCTCCAGAGCAAAGGAATGTTTAAAAGATTAAATTGAATTCATATAGTCCAAGATCCTTATGTATAACTATTTCTTAAACAAAGTTAAAATGCTTTTATTGTCGGTACAGAGTCTGACAGAAGAGAGCACTGAAGAAACTAGAGCTGCTGAACAAAGAAATGGAAAACAAATTTGGAATAAAGTTCATTAGATATGTAATGGTTAGGCTTCTAAGCAGGTTCTGCCTCTGCCTCTTCCTCCCAGTCTTCCACAACAGCAGTGCTAGAAATCTGAGGACTGAAAGAAAAAAATTATTGGTGAGGCAGAATTCATATGGAGTATGGAATTCATATGAACACCCTTATTTTGCCCCCTCCTGTTGCTATACCTCTGAATTACACCCCTTGCTGGGAGAGGGTTGACTAAAGCCTTTGCTGATTTTCAGGAGTCTCCTTTGGTTGCAGCCTGCCTGTGAATTCCTTGGTGCAATCACAGCTCATCATACATTTCCTCATTATTTTTGAGTTGCCTTCCCAGGAATTGCTGTGACTGAGTCATCGCCCCAGTCCACCTCCAGAACAACTGGGAGTGAAATTGCACCAGCCTGTATTTCTGTACCTGGAAGCTCATGTGAGCGTGAGGCAAGCCCAGCAGTGCCAGCTTTGATTGGCGAAATAGAGTAAGTTTTTACAAATAGCAGCAAATTATTTGCCCTTCCTCTCTGGCAGAAAGAAAGTGGAAATAGGTGCCCTGTCCCAGAGAAAAAACAAAAGGATGGGTGTATCTTAGGCTTTGTAGTCTCTTTATAATCAATCACCCTCCTCCAGGGAGCTGCCCCTTTCTCCAGTTGCTCAGTGTTGTGTATATGCATTGTGGATCGGGATGAAATGTTCTGAAGAACTCAGGGGTCTTAATTGGCTGATAGTGGCAGAGAAACAATGGCAAAATTAATTAATTTAGACATTCAGATAGTGGTCAGGGGCAGCATATGAAACATCAAATAGTTGGGAACACAACTGTGCAACACAAGCCATCACCTGACTGAAAAAAGGGAATGGATCTGTGTGAAATAACCCCCATAATCCCAATTTCTCCATCTCGTTGCATTTACAGTCTAATCATCCTATGTATGTTTAATATTTGGAGTTAGAAAAGCACTCATAGATTTGCAGCCTTACATGTTTTCTGGAGTGAGGCATAGTTAGTCAAGAAACACTGAAGCTGATTTGTGATTGTATGTGCCTTGTTGAAGAATAGATTGGGGAATGTGAATATGGGCTTCCAAGGAGGGGAGGCATCAAGATCTCTTCTTGCACTTGGAAATTTACAAATACATTGCAAAGCCAGGTCCCTGTGCCTCTTAAAGAAAGGGGAAACTGTTTTAAGGAGTTCAGGATTGTGCACCTGATCCATTCCCTTGTTACAACAGGCTGTAGGTCACCAAGTCTTTTTAATATTCAGATTAATTGTGTCTGACAATTGCTACTTGAGAAGCAGTATGAGTCATGGAATACTTAAGTAACATTGGTGTATTGCAAACTATCAAAAGCCCTTGACCCTGAAACTGTGGTCAGACACTTTGCAGAAGTGCGTAATAAGAGTATTCAATTTCTTTATACCTACACCATACTTCCACTCCTCTTAAAGGGGGACATTCACTAAGTTTGACGCTGGGAACAATTCCTCATGAAGGTGGTAGGCTCTCACTTTCTGGAAGTCTTCAGGAAAGAGACAGATATTTGTCCAGACATATATTTGTTGGGGGATGATACAACTCCTGATTTCCTGCACTAGGTGGGGAATTAGATTCAGGGACCTATAAGTCCAAATCCTGCTTGATAATTCTATGCTTCTGCATTTTTGTTGTTTTCAATTAGCACAAGGTGATCACTACAAGAGAGTGCTACAAAAACCTGCCAAGATCAAATTCCTGTGTATACATTTCTAATGCTTAATCTTGTTTCTATTAAGACTTACAAGTCACCTTTCAAACCAAGGTACATACTTCCCACCCCGTTAAAAGAACCATCAAAACAAACAGAAAGAAGAAATATGATTAAGAGATCATTATAGTTTCAGTAACATGTTTTAAACAGTCTTTTCTTGGTTGTAATAGTTCTTCCCAAGAACTTCTAATTGTCTGCTTGCATATGTTATAATCTAAAAAATAATGAATGCTTTTT
Source organism: Ctenosaura bakeri (assembly GCA_948474755.1). Taxonomy (NCBI): domain Eukaryota; kingdom Metazoa; phylum Chordata; class Lepidosauria; order Squamata; family Iguanidae; genus Ctenosaura; species Ctenosaura bakeri. The sequence goes on from CAOLHI010000617.1 coordinate 569,808, forward strand.
TACTAGAGGCTCTTAGCTCCATAGAAATAGCTGAAAAGTCTTGTTGAAAATTAATTTGAAGAACAACTAATTTGTAGTAGTCACTATCCAAGAAGTGCAAAGCGGATAATTTGACATTCAAAACAGAAGCAGCTGTAATTATGAAGACTGCATTTATTTTGGTCGTTCATTATGTACCCTGCATTACACAGATATAATTTATACAACAGCTTTCATAAAATTGGCTCAGTACAAAATCCAAGAAACAAAAATGCAGAGTTCTCGGTGCAACTCAGATATATAGTGCTGTATATTGTGACGCCTGACAGAGTAGGTGGTCAGCTATGGAAAAATCTTCTTGGAGGTATGATACCGTCACATGGTTCATTATCCCTAAAAGAGCTACTGGAGATAGTTGGCAAGGCCACTGTCAAGGCTGAAAGTGCTCGAAATCACACTAAATACCTCCTTAGTTTCCTGAAATGCAGTGCCCCAGATGTTTAACTTGTTCTGTGACTTTATTGATAAAAAGAGAGGCTCATACTGCAAAAAAAATGGCAGCTGTTAACAAGTACCACTCTCTGTGATGGGTGGTAGCAAGTGTCACCATTGGCAGCAGGATCTCGTAACAGCCTGGATAGTAATGCCTGAAATAACAACCTAAGCCCCTTGACAGTAAATGGGATGCTGCAGATGTGCATGTCCTGCCATTTCAGAGTTTCTAGAACGTGCTACATCCCTTCTTGCACCCCATCTGGAATTTGCTGGATACTATTGAAAAACTTGTGCACATCAAGATGATATGCCCTGGATGTAGGATGTAAGGTTTTCCAAGTTATTAGTGACTCTGATTGCCATTTTCAGCAGAAGCTATGTGTGATCAGTAGAAACCCAACGTGGGGTAATGGGCAGACTATCAAACTACAGTTGTGGAGATCAAGGTACAAATTGTCATTAAGCCATGAAGCTCATTGGGTGTATTACATTTCTCAGTTTAACTCAGGTCATTGTGCAGATGAGTGGCAGCAGCAATAGAATGTAAACTACTTTCTAGTTAAGTCAAAACCAAGGATGGGACAAATCCAGAATTTTCCAAATCCGGATCCAAATCCTTGGAAGGTTTTGGGAATCCACGAATCTCACGAATCTTGAATCTTTTGAATCCTTTTTAAAAAAGGATTTAAAAGGAAGGGAAAGAAGGATAATCTTGGTCAAGACACACTCTCTCAGCCTTAGCAAAAGCTTTGGCAAAGGCAAACCTCCCTCTGAAGAAATCTGGCCAGGACAATTGTCATAGTTTTGCCTCAAGATCTCCCCAGATTGAAAATGACATGAAGGCCCTTTCTACACAGGCAGGAAAATGTGGATTAATCCCACATTTTCCTGTCCATGTAAACAGGACCACATATTACAGTACAGAGATAATCCAGGTCAAAACTAGCTTTTCTTTGCATAGCTCCTTCTGGCATCCTGGGGTTTGCAGTTTGATGATGCACCAGCGCGCTTTACAAGAGAAGGCTATGACACCTTGTAAAACTACAAACCCCAGAATTGTGTCTGAAAGAGTTTTGCAAGGGACTGATGCAAAGAAATGTTCAGCTGTCCTTGAAATCTCAAGAAGACTGCACCTTCCAGTCAAGTCTCAAGTCCTGCAACAAGGAAGGCACTTAAAACACACACACAAACAAACAAACAGCCTCTAGTCCAATCTCAATTCTGCACCCTGCAGTCTCAAGAGTCAAGTCTCAAGTCCTGCAACAAAAAAGCACTTACACACACACACACACACACATAAACAAGCCTCTAGTCCAGTCAATTCTGTAGCCTCAAGTCCTGCAAGGAACACTCAAGTCAAATCTCTAGGCCTGTCTCAACAATTCCCAATCCCTGCCCTCCAGTCTCAAATCAAAAAATAATACAGATTAATGCATGTTCAATAAACGATTCTGTTGTTGTAGGCAACACACACTCCTCCTATAGAATCAGCTAGAGTAGAATTCCATTCTTTCCCAGCCCAAGTTTTTTGGCATTCATTGTTTACCACAGACATGCTGCTGCAAGACAAGACCAAAAGTCTGTGTTTCTCCAGCTCTCCTTTGCAACCTTTCCAATGGCAATGCTGCTTATAAACTTGCAGCTAGACAGAGGAAAAAGAGGAAAAGGGGTTGAGAAGCATAAAAAGACTTTCTAAAAGGGAGAACTGACCAGAACTGACCAAAGAAAGCTGGTGAAAGGGAAAGTATGGCTGGCACAGCTTGCATGGAGCCCTGAGCCCCTTTTTGCAGTCTTTGGAACCCCCTGGGACATTTCCACAAACTCCTAAACCCCCCACAAACTCAATTTTGCTCCTCTGTCCCTCACCTCCCAATCCTTGTTCCAAAATTACCTTGCAGAGGGATGCAGCAGCAGGGAGAGGCAGCACTAGGGACACAGGCAGCAGGAAGGAAAAATGATGGCCTCCAGGGCGTGTAAGGCTTTGTGCCGGTCTGCCAGCCAATCACCTGTGCCCATGTTGGGTGGGAAAATACGTGAGGAGCAGGATCCCATCCTGGTCCTGAGTTTCAGGCATCCCAGTCTCCCAGGTTTTCAGGCATCCCAGTCTCCAACAAACTGTTTGAATAGCGGATTCAAAAAATTCCATTTGCCTATTTTGCCTCTTTCCCAAATCTCAAATCCCTGTGAAAGATTCGAGGATTCGGTTGGCCCATCCCTAGTCAAAACAATATTGAACTCCATAATTTGCATGACTTAAAGGTACTTCTAATAAATACATATACGGTAATTACAGCGAGACCATACAAACAGTAATGTTTTCCTCTGTGAGTTTAGACAGCTACAATAACTGGCTCTCCAAGCAGCCCTAGCCAGCACAAGGCATTGACAAACTTTCCTGGGAGTTGCTTCAAAGGTCTCAGTCCAACATCCCCTTAGCATAGTGAATACCACTATGAAGAGATATTCGATGGCAGCACTACACAACCCCCATACAGAATAGCAATATTGTGCAATACATTTCAATGACTGGATATCAATGCCCAATACACAACCAAAATAAAAAGTATGGGATGCACAACCACAATACGTAACCATAATGCAAAATATAGGATGCACAACCACAATAGAAAGTATAGAATGTACAACCAAAATGCCTAATCAGAAAGCAAAGTA